>CM067359.1:54678062-54898062 GCA_034401795.1 Chaetoderma sp. LZ-2023a | reverse complement strand
CTTAAACGATACTGGATTTTACTTCAGTCATCAATATGGCTAGCCATGTACGGTGTGCGCCACTTCCGTTCGCGTCCTCCTCAGGTGAGTGGAAACTAACCTACACAATTAGGCCCTAAATAGCTACACCCACTTTAAGTCTACATTCTTACATCTTAATACTTACATCTCTTAAGCGTGTTCCACCAAGAGCCGCGTTGGTGATTTCTACGTAGCCTTCAAATTAACAATCCAACACAACGTCAATAATTCAAAATAGAGAAATTTAATGGCTACCTTTTATCCTATCTAGTTTGTCTGAATGAATAAAAAGTTCTGTATATTGCCGATGTTAACCTAGCTCTAGGTACCCCAAATACCTTAGGTCTAGTTCAGTGCGGGAACTAATACGAGTAGGCCTATACCCCACGGGGTATTGTACTTATATGCAATGCGGGTAATAAAACTGCATCTTGATTTCATGTTGTTAGCTATAAGTCGTCTAACCCATTTAAGCGTCGATCAACCAGTAGTTAGTTGCAAACCGGCAATACAGGTAGACCATTATCTTCCAGCCAAATTAGTTTCAAAAGTTTCAGCAGGTCACGAGTTGTTAAAAAATCTATCAAATCCGGCATCTGTAATTGAATGGGTTAACGTCCGGATCTTATCAGCGAATTGCGCTCATATGCCCTTAACTTACTACGTTTATTTACTTATTTACGGATCATAAAATAAAATTTCAACAATAATCACTAAGATAACCAAAACGCCTGTCTGTCGTGTGGATGTGGGAGATTAGGGTATTTCTCCCACTGAGTTACTTGTTCGAATACTTCTCGCAACGACACCCCCACCCCACCCTCTTACCCACCTACCACCATTGTACATAACCCAACAAACACACATCACAGTCGATATAAACGTAAAGCGCGAACAAAACAACTTTGCCGCATTGACGAATTTTGGGGGGAAACCGCCCCGCAATGCATTGCTCATACGTGGACTGGTTGGTAAACGCGTCACGCAAGGAGTGCACAATATTGGTTTTAATAGTATAGTAGTATTAGACCTATACAACGCTCTTAAAACTGCTTAGGTAATTATTATTAATGTTACGCGTCAAGCGAGTGTTATTGAACTTTCCACATATTTATGTATTTGATTTTTTAAATAATTTAATAAAATATTGTCAAGGTAATTATGTATTTAATACACAGCATATTACCCTCTTGATGTATTGAAATTGTGTAGGCTACCCTCGTGTATTTTAACCCCTCTTGCGTCAACAGCGCCTCAAAACCTATATCAATTAACTCTTTATTGGTCACGATTCTTCATGAAAATAATAATGTTTACAATAAAATTCAGAAAAATAAGTTTCCGTTGCCATGCAAAGAGACATTACTCAAAACCACTACAGGTGCTGTTTTTTTGGCCAGCTTGAAAAATCCCGTTTTTCTTAGCTAGTGTCTATTTGCCGGCTGAAAGAAGACTATTTTTGAAAAGCTACCACTGCAGTAACTGGCTCGGTTACCGGAGCCAGGTATTCCAGTAGTAAAATTTCAAAAATCATATTCTCTTGGATGAATAAATGGGCATTCCTCAAGACCACTACATAGAGCGTTTTCGGCGATCTTAGCCATTAAAGAGTTATGTTAACACCAGATGGGGTTACATATACAAGTAGAATGCATAATTCACCTTTCCAGAGTATCCATCCATCATCTGACCTCGTACGACGTCATAATCAGCTCAGCGCGTGTATGATGTCATCATAATCATTACGTCACAAAGGGTTCCATATAGACCGTCATCAAATCTCAAAGAGTCCTTTGTTATTTAATAAACATGGTGTTGAATATTTTGAAACTCATTTGACTGGGCGCTGTTGCTGCTTTTCAAATTACTTTCAAAATATTCAACAGCTTACCTGTGTATTTTTTTTAAATTGATAGTCAGGGTGTGCAGAGATCAATCGAGCCCAACACGAGCTATGTGTGGGTGGAGCTTATCTAGAGATGGGCGGGGCATAGTTAAAATAGAAACGTCCATTAACTGAGTATTGAATGCATAATTGCTTTAAAAATGAGTCGCGCTTTTCAATGATATATGACCTCAATAATATCGTGATTTTAGTTCACCATATGAAATACCAAATATCCACATTCTTATTGACCTTAACTACAGAACAATTGATGGGGAACCAAAACTCAGCACAGAACTTGGAACCTCTTTATCGGATTCACATGACCAAGGTGTAATGGATGACTCAAGTTTTAGGTATCTTTAGCTAAGCCCCACCCACACTTTTCAAGTATTAGGACCGATCGATCCATGCACTCTCCGAATCTCAATTAAAAACTAAACTATACCGATAATCTGTTGAATATTTTCAAAGCAATTTGACTGGGTGCTGTTGCTACCGATAGCCCAGTCAAATTAGCTTGAAGGTATTCTACAGAATGTTCATTGAATGGTAAAGCCAGCCAATTCGCACAACAACGCTTAATCCGACATCAATTAAGTGCACGTGACGAACTTATCTACGTAAGTATCTGAGGATACACTGGAAAGGAAACACTTTAGATTTCAGAACAACAACGTTTGCTTAGGCAATTGAGTAATATTCACTCACCAGATAAATTCAGTGACCATGATGTCGTTATGGCAACCATAGTATGCAACATCACTGACAACTAGAAACCGCGCACATTTTTTCCCAATATTCTAAAAGGAGACAATGGCACCATGAGTAAAGACACATTGGAATTTGCAAGAACTAAGTACTTGCATGGTCGCGAGAATAGCCGTGATACTGATACTAATATAACCTTCCACTTTATCCATCCATCCTACGACGTCATAATTAATTAGGTGACGTGCATAGTGACATCATAATGAATGACGTCATTTTGACGTCATGAATGACGTAGATAAGCACGTCACGAACGCATATGTGAAGGCGGGCTATACGTTGTTGTACGAATTGTATGGCTTTACTATTTAATAAATATTCTGTTGAAACTAAATTGACGAGGCACTGTTGCTGCCATATCTGTATCTGTATGTGGAAATCTAGCCTCGATGGGCTCACCCCTATTCCGTAGGGTACGAACGAGTCTTCAAAATGTCAATATAACATAGTCTTAAATACACGAATACACGAAATTTGCTCTGACTGAGTAGGATTAAATTAATTAATGTCAAATTGATTGTAGAGTTTTTTATTCACACATTAATAAGAAAGTTCTGTTAGTAACATTTATAACTTGTAGAAGACTAGGTAAATTTTAGATCGTGTCTGATTTACTTTGATTAGTGTTCATTGACGTATTTATACAGACACAATTGCCTCAATCAATTGTGTACGTTTGAGGTGCAAGGCATAGCAGAGAAAACGTGTAGTTTTCGCAATTTTGAGAGAATTTGCTGGGGACAGCTTGATATTCAATCTGGATATCATCATTGTATGATCAAGAATCAGCTGAGTTGTATTTTCGGGATCAGCTAATAACGTGTTGATGATGACTGGGTCATTTTCTAGGTACATGGTGGTGAGAATACTCTTCAAATATGGTTTTCTGGACTCCTCCAATGCTGTACATACTGTAATGAAGTGATTCTTGTCCTGGGGTTTTGAATGGCAAAGTAAACACTTTTCAGAGACAACATATTGATTGAAACAATCATAGGTAGCAACAGCACCCAGTCAAATTAGTTACACAATATTCAACAGCTTACCTGAATAGTTTTCAGGAAATTGATAGGTAGGGCATTCGGGGGTCGATGGATCTCAACACGACGAGGTGTGGGTGGTGCTTAGCTAGTGATGGGCGGGGCATAGCTAAAACTGGAAAGGTCCATTTGTAACTAATTAATGGTTTTCTAAATGAAACAACCAGGAAAGATGGACCCAATAACCTAGCTCGTTCCCAACACGCATAACCCTGGATAAACAACAAGATACGGACTTTGATCAGCCAAGGAACAAAACAGACAGCCAGTTTACCCCCCCCCCCCCGTGTGTTAACGGAACCCTTTAATGGCCAATACCGCCAAAACGGTCTATGTAGTGGTCTTGAGGAATGTCTATTTATTCATCCAAGAGAATATGATTTTTGAAAATTTACTACTGGAATGACTGGCTCGCCCACACCAGTGGTAAATTAAAAAAATTGTCTTCTCTTAATCGGCAAATGGACACTAGCTAAGAAAAAAAATGGATTTTCTTGACCGTTTCTATGGTCAAGCCGGCCAAAAAAAACAGCACCTTTAGTGGTCTTGAGTAATATCTAGTTGCACAGCAACAGAAAGTTATTTTTTGTAAATTGTATTGTAAAAATTAGTATTTTCTTGAAAAATCTTGATCATTAAAGGGTTAATTGATATCAGTGGAATATTGAGTTCTTTGAGGCGCTGTTGACACAAGAGCGGTAAAAAAGACTGACAACCTACGCTTAAAAGATAGCTGGAGATCTCTGCGAAAGCAAATTAAGAAAGCGGTTCTGGATTCCCACAACAACTATTTGCTCGGTCACATTAAAGCCGACTCAAAACTCATTTGGAAGTATAGAAATATATTAACGACTAAAAATTTTACAAACAAGGATCCCTGCCACTAAAGACCAATGGAATTCTCGCAAATACCGACCTCGGCAAAGCGAAATACTTAGTAATGCGTTCGCTGAAACAAGGGTCAGCGAAATACCATACACTATTTCTAAAACAAGCAAAATGGAACCTATATCTCTATCCGCCCAAATGGAATGAAAAAATTATTAAATGTTTTGAACACATCAATGGTGCCAGACGAAATACATCCGCTAATACTTAAAGAACTGTCACACATACCACCATGTTTTTTCAACAGTCCGTAGACAAAGGTGGTGTCACAGCTGAATGGAAATCAGCTAATAGTTCTTCCTTATATTAAAAAGCGGCCGGTCCTTACTAAGCAACTATAGACTAATTTCCCTCACATGCATTTGCTGTAAGATGCTGGAACACATCATCTGCTCTAATTTAATGAGCTAGTTTGAACAGAATAACATCCTAGCTCCATAAATCTCACAGTTGTGAAAGGCAACTAATTAATGCCATCAATGTTTGGGCTTCATGATTTGATAAGCGGAAACACGTTGAAATTTTTATCATAGACTTTGGAAAAGCTTTCTAAACCGTCCCAGGTGAACTTTTGAAATATAAATTGCACACATATGATGTTAACAACATGCAAAATTTAATTGGCTCGTTCTTAAATATATCTGGACCAGGTAAATATTTTGAAATAATTTGACTGAAAGGTGTTAGTGGCGCCACCAACAACTTTCAGTCAAATTATTTTCAAAATATTCAGCTAGTCAAGTATTTTCGCTCATTGAAATTATTGTCTGGTGGCTTGCTGGGGCGAGACAGCTAATGGATCGCAGCTGAGGGTGTTGTATCTGGTGTACCGCAAAGAACTGTTCTACGCCCACTACTGTTTTCAGTCCACATAAATGATATAGTCCAGGATATTTCCTCAGTTTTCAGGCTATTCGCTGAGCATTGTGTATACTTCCAGTAAATTGATGACCCCGAAGGACTGCGAAGCACATGTAAGGTAATTGGGCTACGACTTGAGGAATGCGTTTCTAACAAGCAAAATGTAACGTGCTGCGACTACACAGAAACAATACAAACCATTAAAGTTGACTACACGTTAAAAGGAACCAGTCTTGTCTCATCAGTAAAGTATGTGTGCGTCACCAGCACAAATGCCCTAAGCTGGAACAAACACATGGCCGCAAATCGCGAGAAATAATTGCGGAGAAATGTATTGTCCTATTCCCGAGAAATCAGACTCCAATCATACATGGGACAGATATAGACCAGTATTGGAATATGCAAGTACAGTTTGGTATCCTCATCAAATAACACTTCAAGAGAAACTCGAAAATGAGCAAAAATCATGCAACTACATCACCTTAAACTATAGAGACGAACGAGGCAGTATGAGAAATACACTGGGAAACCTAAAACTCCCACCATTGAAGATCGCACAAAAACCAAACCGCCTTATTCTGTTCTACAAATATCTATAGAAACAAAGATATCAGTTAGCAGTCTACATCAGCTATTTCGGAAAGCCAAAAATGTGCACAACAACCACTTGAAACAAATATATGCGAGAACCAACAGATTTAAATTAAGATTTATGCGCAATACGATAAGGGATTGGGACAAACTATCATATGATCTTCTAAGTAGTTCAGAAAACAAATCATATTAGTAGATTTACATAATTAAGGCGAACCGCCGGGTGATGCGGCGCGGGAGGGCAGCGTGCCCCCCCCCCCCCTCTTTAACATGTAGTTGCATCTACATTAGAAGCTACGCAGGTGAGCAAAGGATTCAGATATTTAATTCGCTTGCAGAACGGGGAAACTAACCTGCAATCAAATACGGTGGCATATACATATGTATATAGCCAATGCATATGTGCATCTTCATAAGAATTCAACCAACACATAGAATCATAGCTCAGAGCAAAGCAGGTTTGAAAATGGATGATAAGAATTTCATAAATGAAATTCAGACGTACCAACTTTGGTATCTCTGTGGTCTTCGTGATAATAAAGACAATTTCAAAAGACAATCATACGACTAAGCTGGTAAATATTTTTGAAAGTAATTTAACAGAAAGCTGTTGCTGTCACTAGAAGCAGCAGCTCCAAGTTATATTAACCCTTTAATGACTAAATTTGTTCAAAAAATTAAAATATTTGCTTATTGAATATCCATTTACAGGCCAATAGAAGACTAGTTTTGAATATTTACCACTGAAATGATTGGCTTTCAAGAATAGTCTTCTCTTGACCTGCAAATGGACATTTCTCAAGACCCCTGCAGAGGCCGGTCTTGGCCGGCTTCGTCCTGAAAGGGTTCATGTGAAAATAGCAAACATAACAATTAATTGGTTTGAACTGTTTCTTTGATCGATCGGTCTTTCGGGCTCAGCGCGTTAAAATCTGGAAGGATTCTCATGTGGGGTTGTTTAAGAGTATTTACACACTTTTTTGCAGATCAATGCATGCTAATGACAAATCCGTTGACCCACATAAAATGTCATCACTCAACCTTTATTGAAATACGCAGAATCAGATTTATCGTCCTATGTCCAGCTTATAGCGTAGATAGAATTTTCATTTTGGGTTGTTTAAGAGTATTTACAAACTTGTTTGCTGATTCTGTAAGATCAGGGCATGCCTGATGGCAGGATATCCCTCGTGTTATCCCTCTATAGGCGTACAGTGAATACATTCCCGTGAACCGAATGCGCTGAATGTGAATATCTAATGTACTCCAGAAACGTGTTATGTTTGGGCTAGTTGGTTTCACCCAATATGCATACATACATACATACATATATTATATCAGATATACCATATATGTATGAATACTGGTCAGCCTAATGGTGGAATCCAGTTTTAGCTATGCCATATCTCTAGCTAAGCTCCATCCACATTTCGCCCGCGTTGGGATAGATCCTACACGTCACAAAGTTCATTATGACGTTATATGATTGATGGATGGATTGTATTGCTTATTGGTATGTTAGGCATGCGTTATTGATAAATAATAATATGCGCAGAATATATTTTATGTCTGCCGCTGTTATCTGTCATTAGACGATGTCTATCTAGTCATCCTCATTCTGATGATGTCTAATCATCCGCATCTTCCGCTACAGCTGCTGGCGCAGTTTTTTGACAGATTAGCTGAGGTCCGTCTTCAAGCAGCATACGAGGCACTGTCTCGTCCCTGGCATACTTTTACCAAAGCCTCGTAGCCTGCCGTTAATCTCTTTACTTTCGTTTCGTTTTTGGTGGGTTAATTCCTGCCCGTGAATGGCAGGCTTGTTGGGAAAAGAATTACAAACACACACGCATATTTTAAGACAGGATTCTGGATTCAGGGTGTTTAATAATAATATATTCGGGCCGACATACAAATGGATTTACCTCCTCATCACTAATCATATAATGTGGCTGTTATCACTGGTGGCGGTAGTGGTGGTTGTAACTACGCACGCCTGTAAGTTGTATGTGCAAAACAGCCCATTGGCCTGGTTGCCATCACTGCATCATCATCTACAACGCATCAGCTACCTCGTCAATAGACATTTCAATTGTTAGCTATGCCCCGCCCATTTCTAGCTAAGCGCAACTCACACCTCGCACGTGTTTGGATCGATCGATCCCTGAAATCCCTGACTATTAAGTTCCGGAAAACTATACAGGTAAGCTATCGCATATTTTGAAACTAATTAGATTGGCTGCTGTTGCTGCCTATGGCAGCAACAGCGTCCAGTCAAATTAGTTTCAAAATATTCAACAACATGTTTATTAAATAGTAGAGACATACAATTCGTACAACGTGTCGGACTATTAAGAGTTAAAGACGGGCCTTAGAGAATCATTTGTAATGTTATGATTATGACGTCATCCTACACGCCGCTTAGCTGATTATGACGTCATGCGACATCAAATCATCAATGGATACTATGTTGAATTGGTTTGCCATGCCGAATAGATATTGAACTATCTTATGTTGGCCAACTTAAAATTTAAATACAAATCGCTAACAGCCTAACATTTTGACCCGGAGCAGGAGAGGATCCAGGAATTTCAGTTAGAGGGGTGGGTGGGGGTGGGGGTGGGGGTGGAGTGGTGTGGGTAGAGGAGGAGAGTCTGAGAGTGGCTGTCTACTGTAACCAGAGAGGGTCGGGGGACCTCCCGCATGAAATTTGGAAAATTAGATATTTGTCGTGTTGTATACCATCATTCGCTAGCCGACAAAAATATTATATAACTTCTTTACAAGAAGCATATATTTTAATAGGCGAAATAGTGTGTGAGAGATATTGTCAGGATTGGCAGAAAACTTTGTCGAAAAAGGCACCGAAAAGCAATGCCTGTGTTCGCGCCCAGAACAAAATATGATGTAAAACAACTCACTTTCTTGAATATTTTTGGATATTTAATAGCATATGACGAAATATTGACAAGTGACGAATCTGTTACCTCCGCACATCAGCATAACTTGTCTAATATGATTGGAATATATGCAATATGATTTTTATATCCAAAGTATTGCACGGTTGGAATATTCTGCCAGTTGTGTGTGTGTGTGTGTGTGTGTGTGTGTGTGTGTGTGTGTGTGCGTGTGCGTGTGCTTGTGCGTGTGCGAGTGCGTGTGCGCGTGGCGTGTGTGTGTATTTCAATGGATGTTCACTGTTCTTAATAGCGAGCCGACAATATCTCTCAGTTGTGAAAATTCCATCTCCCCGACAATAACAAATTTTGAGGTGATGGATAACTAGCAAATATTTGGCCAGGTTGACGTGTAACACGCAAAGAAATGTTTTGAATTCTGCTGTACTAAGAACATAAAAGAGCAGTTTGCTTCCAAGTTAAAATGATAGTGTTGATGTTAAGAGGGGTTTGTAGGCTTTGACAAATTTAGGGGGTGGTGGCGTATGCCAGGTCTGGCCCCTTGAATCTGCCACTGTGGGAGGCCGGGTTGTCTCGTAGAATATGCCGCACATTCAGCATATAATATTACGTCTTATGTTGCAGGATGTGAATTATGAAATTTAGAAATCATGTAATATGGTCAAACTACCGTAAAGTACATCGCCATTGTGGATATTAAAATATAAAATTTCTATCAACACAAAATCTTTGATTGTTGGACTACCGGCCCACCAGCCGGCCAGCCTATCTCGTGCATTAAAAATCCCAGTTTCACCCAAAATATTGGACCTAAAACGTGAATTCTTCAAAAGGCATATCTGCGTATCATAACTGAGGCACACACCACGTTTCATTAACATATGTGGTGAAGCAGTTCTGTAAGATATGCTGTTTACGAGTTATTGTGGATGGACAGACGGACGGACAGATGAACAAACAGACAGACAGACGCAGTGATTACTATAGGGCGTCCACACCATCCGGTGTGGGGCGCTTATAACCATAAAATATGGGTTTATAGGTTCCTACTTGTCTAACCTATGCGAGTCATTTCACAAATTATGTGGAACTGTCGATCCCGACTCCTTTTAGAATGAACACTGCACATGTAGGTCTATGTGTACCATAAGGTATGAACATGGCTCTGTCCGCACCGGACACAGTATAGCGACAGATACTGAATACCTGAAAAATTAATGTAAACCATAATTTTACGGCATACTTGTTTCTCATTAACCTATTATGCGGTGACCTGGTTTTAGCCCCGCAAACTATTCCTCCATTGATGGCGGCCTAAGAGGTATTATACAAATTATATGGAGTTATTAGTTAATAAACATTTTGGGAAATATTTACCTGCCGTGAATATAACCCTTTAATTGCAGTTTTCTGTGCGAAGTCTGCCAACGTATTGCAACTCAATTGTGAGTGGCATATAACCACACATTTGGGAATTCATGATATTTTAACAGCTGAGAATGTTCTCTGGAGGCATTTAGCTTATTTGATGCATATTGCAGATATTCGTAACACATAATTGTTAATATGACCATATTATTCAAGAGCTTATCTGCACGCTCGTTTTGAAAAGATATGCGTTACAGGTAGTTATAGCATCGGGCAGCGTGTTTACTCTAAGGCGATCAGAAACCTTGAATAGATTGTCAGTAACCGCGAAAATGTCTGCCTGACGTTACAATTTTAATCAACATCTCTGGTGAATGTTTTGAACCTACAGGCGTCACGTGGCCTGTGAGATAAACTCATTTGCATATTAGCCAACGCCCCAGACATTCGGCCATGCTTCTTTCACGGAGCATTATGTCTACAATGCATCAGCCGACGTCCATAAGCCGACCTAAGCCAGCATACGATATAGGTTCCATTAGACCACGCACACAGACCTTAGGCCCGGCCCCTTTTGGGTAAAATGAATGTCTGTAGCGTTTATAGAGCTTTGTGGCGGGTATTTTTGAATACTTTTCGATTTTTGACTCAGACCTGTAGCTTCAAGTTCAAGTTCCCTTTATATCCAGGC
This sequence comes from Chaetoderma sp. LZ-2023a, assembly GCA_034401795.1. NCBI lineage: Eukaryota > Metazoa > Mollusca > Caudofoveata > Chaetodermatida > Chaetodermatidae > Chaetoderma > Chaetoderma sp. LZ-2023a. The sequence goes on along the minus strand of CM067359.1, from coordinate 54,887,025 downwards.
TATTATAATAGCATATGCGTGTAACGGGGTGTATAATACTAGTATTATTATTATTATTATCGCAATGGAACTGATAGATAGGCTAGTATTAGATAATAATGGAGAGTAATTACACACATTAAACTACCCATTGTATTATAATAGAAGCAGTGCCTTAATAATAGTAGTAGTAGTAGTAGTAGTAGTAGTAGTAGTAGTAGTAGTAGTAGTAGTAGTAGCAGCAGCAGCAGCAGCAGCAGCAGCAGCAGCAGTAGTAGTAGTAGTAGTAGTAGTAGTAGTAGTAGTAGTAGCGGGGGAGGCGGCGGCGGCGGCAGCAGCAGCAGCAGCAGCAGCAGCGGCCGAAGTGGCTGTAACAGCATTGGCGAGATGGGGTACATGCGTCAATTATGTACTTATACATGGCGCTGTTGGATAGTTTGCTGACTTGCTTTTTAGCAAATAGTAAGAACTAGATTAATTTTTCATTTGTTCAAGATAAGTTAGAACTTAGAGCATGAGGCCATTTGAACATGTTAAGAGCCTGACTTTTGTATAGTCGGGCTCAGTCAGAACCGTCCATGGGCAGTTGGGTTATAGCTTTGTAAAATACCCTCTGTTTACGGCCTGTCTAAAAGCGTATTGACACCTAGGCCTTAAATTGCAATAGATCTAACAAAAAGGCACTGCATCAGGCCTGCGACCTTGACCCTTTCAAGGGTCGCTAGCACCATGAATCGAAATAGCTACCGCCACGTGACGCGACCAAGGTGACGAGTTGAATGCACGCTAGACCACGCGCATTTTTCACGGGTCATTAGATCTGCAATGCAACAGCTGGCGTCCTATAAGTTGACCTAAGCTAGGGCGATGAGATAACCGGCCGTTCTTATTGACATACGAGTGTCACATGACCTGACACCTCTCAGACCTTAGGCCACATCCCTTTCATGGCCTGGTAACACGCCTAGGTAACATCACGTAATGCAACCAGGGCGACGATATGGACGCACTCTACATTAGGTCACACCATTTCTTCACCGGTTATTAGACGCCCGCAGTGAACATAACATGATGTTACGTGACCTCAGCTACGGTGACGAGATAAGCGGCCATGCTGATTGGTCTACAGGCGTCACATGACCTGGACATGGCGCATTACACCTGCTAATCATCGGCACGTGCTTCCACCTCCAAAGCCAAAACAGCGAAGATATAGGTGAACACATCTGATTTGACGAGATGGTGATGACGTCATCTTATTTGCAAAATAAGCCACACCCACATGACCATATCTGTGCATAGGAGATGACCTAGAGTAACCTAGGTCACCACCCATGCCCATATGTGATCATGTGGGCGTGGCCTATTATGCAATTGAGATGACGTCACCGTCCTCTCGTCCAATCAGTACGAGCGTCTATTTCGTATATACTCTACTAGCAACATACCAGTCTAATTTGTCTCGAAATATTCAACATAGTGTTTAGAACTAAATCTCGTCAGTAAAATCAAGATATTGGCGTATTGAATGTCCATTTGCAAGTCAAAAGTACAGTTTTTTGAAAATCTACCACTGGAATGACTGACTCGGTTTCAAATTGAGCCCGTCATTCCAATGTTGAATTTAAAAAAACTTGCATTCTCTTGGTCTAAAAATGGGCAATCCTCAAGATAATGGCCGAGGCTGTTTTTGGCTGAGGCTGATTTTGGCCGGCTTCACCGGGAAAGGATGAATATGTTGTAAACTGCTGAGATGTTTTTTTACATTACCTAGATTTAGCGTTCTCTTACCGTCCGTAATGATAATAATCCAACATCTGTAATTCTAATTTCAAACTTCAAAATTTCAAATCATATTGGGAACTGTTGAATATTATTATTCTTCAACATAATATTCAGTAACTTAAACGATTTTTTCACGTTAAGCGTATTTGAAATTTTCACTTAACTGGACACTATGTATGCAAGTTGTTGATGCCGAACACAGCGCCAACAGTTAATTTATCGTGAAAATACTCAATCTAATAATTCCTTTATTTCAAGCGCTATGAATTACGTACATATCTTTATATAAATTTAATGGTTTTAAAATATAATGCTCTTTGATAATCTTTGATCTTTACTCCTGTACAATGAAAGGTAATAATTAAGAAATTATGAATAACATATTATGATATTGTTACTTGTATGAGTGGTTGTAAATACCATGAGTAGCAATGTGTGCATGGATGACCTTTGAACTGCGCGACGGCTCTACAAGATGGCATAACTTAATTAAAGTACGCCACTTGGACATTACAATCGTTAGACTTAGGCCTATAGAATAATAGTGTCAACCAGAGGCATGTTGGTTGTACACAAAGATTATCTATTGTACAAATAGCACTGCTTGGATAAAATATATGTCGTCCTCCCACAGGGGTTACGAGCAGATATATATCGTCCTGCAAGGACAGTTACCCGCTGACATCGCTGCATGTATATATATATATATATATATATATATATATATATATATATATATATATATATATATATATATATATATATATATATATATATATACACATCAAAAAAAGTAAGTTCCCCCCTAAATATGGGCTAATATTTTCCAAACTATACAACCGAGTGTAATGAAATTTTTCACAGATCATCAATATGACTATAAGAACAATCTCTGCAAATGATTACAGTCTATGACGTGTTACGCCTGCATAAGCATGCATTGAATGAAAATTTGCCCAATTTAAAAAATTTGAATACAGATTTTATTCAAAAACAAGAAAATCATAACAACAGCTAGAGTGCAAGATACAGATCTTGCGGGTAACAATATTCACTATACATTAATTTCATATCGGGTAAAGCATAATAAAGATTTCATTAGAAAATTTCAAATCTGTTAAATCTCAACAAAGAGACAACTAATGACTTGACCACAGTTAATAACGCGTGTATCCACCATTATTCGCTATCACGTTGCGACACCGTGCTCTCATGCTGTTGATGAGACGGGTGATCCTCTGTTGTGGGATCGCCACCCACTCTTCATGTAGCAGCTGATGGAGGTCGCCGAGGACGGTGTCGTCAGTAACTCTCCGGTACACAGCTCTCTTTAGCTGGTCCCACAGATGTTCAATGGGATTCAGATCTGGCGAGTTAGCTGGCCACGGGATCCTCTCGATGCCATGGTTTGTCAGAAAGTCATTTACAATTATTGCCCGGTGCGGACGCGCGTTATCATCCATGAACTTGAATTCATCCCCTATTGCAGCAGCATACGGCAGTACATGTGGCTCAAGGACCTCGGCGATATAGCGCACAGCATTAAGGTTACCATTGATTGGTATAAGTTCTGTCTTTCTTCTAGCGCTGATACCTGCCCAAACCATAACGCTTCCTCCGCCGAATGCTGTGGTTGGCTGTACACAGGACACATTATACTGTTCACCAGGGCGACGCCAAACCCGCGACCTTCCGTCAATGTGATGAAGAGTAGCGCGTGTCTCGTCACTAAACATGACATTTGACCACTGTTGCCTTGTCCAACCTTCGTGGTCTCGTGCCCACTCAAGCCGGGCTTGTTTGTGTCTCAATGAGAGGGCTGGCCTCTTAATCATGCGTCGAGCATGCAGCCCAGCGGCGTGAAGACGGTTTCTAACAGTCTGGTCACTGCATCTTCTGGCTCCAGCTCCAGCAGCTGCATGTAGCCGATCATTGATGGCGCGCGCTGTGGACGTTCTGCTACGGCGTGCTGTATTTGCTACAAAACGATTTTGGCGTGGAGTGGTAACAGTGGGCCTTCCACTTCTCTGCCGGTCATTCACATCACCATACTGTTGGAACTTTTGCCGTAACTTCCTGATGGCATTTGGGCTAACACCCATTCTACGCGCAATTTGCTTCACAGCGAAATTGGCCTCCAAAAGGCCAATGGCAATTGCCCTATTCTGGTTGGACAAACGTGGCATTATCAAATTACAGAACTCTGATCGCGCTAACATGTGTCTTTGCACAACTAGTGACAAAATCAGTGATATTCCTCTAGCAATGATCATGTCTAATTTCAGAATTTTTGAAATGGATCAAAATGTCATTTAGAGCGCGCTAGAACAGGCACGACTGACTTTCTGCGGGAATCGATTTCACATATCAGTGCTATAGTCGCGGCGATCACCTGTGCAAAATTTCATTACAAATAGATACATACTTTAGAAAATATAGGCCCATATTTAGGGGGGAACTTACTTTTTTTGATGTGTATATATATATATATATATATATATATATATATATATATATATATATATATATATATATAATCCTCCGACAGCGTTTACGGGCAGATACACCTGCGAGTATAAATCATGTTCCAACAGCGCTTACGGGCAGATGCTTTATATAAATGGCAATCTACCTACCACATTAAAGGTCAAAGATCAGCAAAGGTCAACTGCCCGCAATTTATAGACTAATTATAACTTGCTTAAAAATCGGTATATATGAAAATTAAAGCGATACATGGGTAGAGGACATCAACAGCAACTTATGTATATAACTTTTTATTTTCTCAATTAATTAGAAAGGCGACGTCCCACACGGGTGGTCGGAGGACAACATAAACCAGCATACATTCAAGACATAATACGGATAATGTGTAAAACTATAAAGCTATAAAAATGTTCTTAATTTTATGATTTTAATTTAACTCTCAACGGAAATATTTGATTTGCCATGGACCAAGAAAGTGAAATTATCTTGAAAACATCCGAGCCGATACTGTATGGAGTAGAATAACAGACAGATATCCTAATTGACTCTTGAGTCTCAAAATTAAGATTCACTGAGCACAATGGAAGGAAAGGGTTACATTGAAATTAACCCGCTATATTGTTCATTAACTGATAATCAACAATACAGACAGAAAATATCGAAAAGTTAAGCCCTTCAAAACACTAAATGCTCGGAGAAAACGCTACTCATAAGTGAGATGGTTAATTCACCTTTCCAGAGTATCCATCCATCATCTGACCTCGTATGACGTCATAATTAGCTCATCGCGTGTATGATGACGTCACAATCATTACGCCACAATGGCCGTCATCAAATCTCAAATAGTCCGACACGTTGTATGAATTATATGTCTTTGTAATTCTTTGCTATTTAACAAACATGCTGTTTAATATTTGGAAACTCATTTGCCAGCAACAGCACCCAGTCAAATTAGTTTCAATATATTCAACAGCTTACTTGTGTAGTTTTTTGGAAATTGATAGTCAGAGATCGACCGATCGCAACACGAGCCAGGTGTGGGTGGAGCTTAGTTAGAGATGGGCGGGGAATAGCTAAAACCGGAAAGATCCATTCAGGTACCTACTCTATTAGGTCATAGGTACATGTTAATGATGGTATTCGTATCAGTACTGTTGTTACCTTTCACATAAAATACAGGTCACAACCGACCTATTAATGCAGACCCATTCGATTGAGAAATCAAATATCTCTAGTTGGTAGAAATAATATAGTTAAAGTTAATATCAATAGCGAATATTATTACTATTGTTGTATAATATTACCCAATCAAATCTATATTAATAATAAGGAATAAAATAAAGCCTTAATATGAATGGGTAACACAATTTAAAGAAATTAATCTTCAAAGTACAAAAAATCACTGAAAACATTGTGAAATCCCATGACGTGAGTGAGTTATGTATAAGCACATATATACACGGTGAAAATGGTGTGTGGTGTATAATATTAAGACAGTGTACTGGAATTAAAAGGGGATGTCACTGAAGATGTTAATTTAGTTAAAAGTCTGATATCTTCAAACGTGGCATCAGGAGATAAACATACTGGAAGGCTTATGAACGGGTAATATAATCATCCAGTATCCATAATAGAAACGCTGACATCAGAAAGTTGACTGACGTAAGACACAGGCAAGACTGGCAGGAAAGATGAAAGACTAGGCCTAGTCGAGATACTTCTTGCTAGATCACGTTCATATAAACAAATTAGTTGATAGCATATGGTATTGAAATAGACTGAGTTTGGATGACATATTCGGGCTTGACGAGAGCGATAGCTGACAAAGATGGTATGTCTGCAGGCCACGAACATTGCACGTTCCTGCGGGCAGGGGCAACTACCTTTTACTGCAGGGCACCACATTTTAACACACTGGTTGCCCTAGAGAATGTGTTATTTTCAGGGCCTGCATAAGTATTTATTTTGTCTGTTAACCATTTAACACTCAAATTTGTTCCAGAAAAGTGCAGCATACATTCAAGACATAATACGGATAAGGTGTAAAACTATAAAACTATAAAAATGTTCTTAATTTTATAATTTTAATTTAACTCTCGCCGGAAATATTTGATTTGCCATGGACCAACAAAGTGAAATTATCTTGACAACATCCGAGCCGATACTGTATGGAGTAGAATAACAGACGGATATCCGAATTGACTCTTGAATCTCAAAATTAAGATTCACTGAGCACAATGGAAGGAAAGGGTTACATTGAAATTAGCCCGCTATATTGTTCATTAACTGATAATCAACAATACAGACAGAAAATGCCGAAAGGTTAAGCCCTTCAAAACACTAAATGCTCGGAGAAAACGCTACTCATAAGTGAGATGGTTAATCCACCTTTCCAGAGAAACTATCCATCATCTGACCGTATATGACACCATAATCAGATCAGCGCGTGTATGATGACGTCAGAATTATTACATCACAAAGGGTTCCATATTGACCGTCATCAAATCTCAAATAGTCCGACACGTTGTATGAATTATATGTCTTTGTAATTCTGTGCTATTTAACAAACATGCTGTTTAATATTTGGAAACTCATTTGCCAGCAACAGCACCCAGTCAAATTAGTTTCAATATATTCAACATCTTACTTGTGTAGTTTTTTGGAAATTGATAGTCAGAGATCGACCGATCCCAACACGAGCCAGGTGTGGGTGGAGCTTAGTTAGAGATGGGCGGGGAATAGCTAAAACCGGAAAGATCCATTCAGGTACCTACTCTATTAGGTCATAGGTACATGTTAATGATGGTATTCGTATCAGTACTGTTGTTACCTTTCACATAAAATACAGGTCACAACCGACCTATTAATGCAGACCCATTCGATTGAGAAATCAAATATCTCTAGTTGGTAGAATTAATATAGTTAAAGTTAATATCAATAGCAAATATTATTACTATTGTTGTATAATATTATCCAATCAAATCTATATTAATAATAAGGAATAAAATAAAGCCTTAATATGAATGGGTAACACAATTTAAAGAAATAAATCTTCAAAGTACACAAAATCACTGAAAACATTGTGAAATCACATGACGTGAGTGAGTTATGTATAAGCACATATATACACGGTGAAAATGGTGTGTGGTGTATAATATTAAGACAGTGTACTGAAATTAAAAGGGGATGTCACTGAAGATGTTAATTTAGTTAAAAGGCTGATATCTTCAAACGTGGCATCAGGAGATAAACATACTGGAAGGCTTATGAACGGGTAATATAATCATCCAGTATCCATAATAGAAACGCTGACATCAGAAAGTTGACTCAAAACCACTGCAGAAGGCGTTTTTGTCTGATATGAGTGTTAAGGGGTTACATGTTTGAGTTGGTATGCACAAGGATTCTGTAGTCTGTATAGCTCACAACAATACATATTTTCAACTGAATTAATTTACAGAAATGGAGCAGCCTGGAAATACAGTCGGGCAGCCTAACTTAAATGGCGTACTTGCCCTTGGGGGCAACACACTATTTTTCTAATTTTCGACCCCTGATCAGATCCAGAGATCGTGATGAAAGAGATCGCGTGCCAAGATATTCAAGCACAAAGGAACTGAATGTATAGTGTTCAGTTATCCGTGTTGGTGTATTGATGTGCATATGTTGCTATTATATCTTTTAAATTATTCATATTTTGAGATAAGAGATCTTGATTCAAGTCTCCTAATACTATTTATGGTTTATCTTGGTCGATTACTCTATCTAATGATATATTAATAGTCTCCCGTGTTTTATTGGACTGTTTGGTGGGGGGATTACATTCCATAAATAAGAAATCTGTGTGCGGTATACACAGCTTCCAAGATGATACTTTCTAAGATGTTAATTTCTAGGTATGTTCGTCTGGTGTATTCTAAGTATCAGTCAATTAATTCGCAAAAATATACTTCATGTTGTCTGTTTATCTCTTTTTTGTAAACGCTACTGGCTTCTATTTATCTTTTCTTGATAATGTTAATTTTGTTTTTAGATACTCCCACTTTGTTTTGTAAAATTATTTTCTTTTATTTCTGCAAACTTGGCCAAACCAGGGCTTATTGTTTGTTCTAGGACAGTATCTTCTGCCAGTCCCATCATTCACACACCTGGCTGCTCTGGCCGCGGTAGTCAGTAGTAAGGTGATTTCTGAAACAATGTTGTTAACATTAGCAGCGTCTATTTGTGACTCTGCGGCCATTGCGTCTAGGTGATGGCGGATGTGCACTAACAGTTATAGAATCGAAATTTGATGACAATCTGGAATCTATTTAAATCTTCATTACATCTATATTTACTTTAAAAATAATGCCTGTAGGGTTATGAATATCTGATAACATTTGAATGTACCCAAGGACTTCAAAATCATATATTAGTGCGAAGGCAAATGGAGATGATATACAATAATCTACAATGCTAGCATTTTTACAAGTACTTCTTTATATAAAACCATCATCTCCAATTCTCCCGTTAACTATGCACACATTAATAGCCTGAAACTATGCACACATTAATAGCCTGAAACTATGCACACATTAATAGCCTGAAACTATGCACACATTAATAGCCTGAAACTATGCACACATTAATAGCCTGAAACTATGCACACATTAATAGCCTGAAACTATGCACACATTAATAGCCTGAAACTATGCACACATTAATAGCCTGAAACTATGCACACATTAATAGCCTGAAACTATGCACACATTAATAGCCTGAAACTATGCACACATTAATAGCCTGAAACTATGCACACATTAATAGCCTGAAACTATGCACACATTAATAGCCTGAAACTATGCACACATTAATAGCCTGAAACTATGCACACATTAATAGCCTGAAACTATGCACACATTAATAGCCTGAAACTATGCACACATTAATAGCCTGAAACTATGCACACATTAATAGCCTGAAACGATCCAGACTGAGCCATCTGGATCATTTGTGTTTCTACTATCACACTTACTACAGGCTTATTACTATCACACTTACTACAATCACACTTACTGCTATCACACTTACTGCTATCACACTTACTGCTGTCACACTTACTGCTGTCACACTTACTGCTATCACACTTACTACTATCACACTTACTGTTATCACACTTACTGCTATCACACTTACTGCTATCACACTTACTGCTATCACACCTACTGCTATCACACATACTGCTATCACACTTACTACTATCACACTTACTGCTGTCACACTTACTGCTATCACACTTACTGCTATCACACTTACAACTATCACACTTACTGCTATCACACTTACTGCTATCACACGTACTACTGTCACACATACGGCTATCACACTTACTACAATCACACTTACTAGTTTCACACTTACTGCTATCAGGCTTATTACAATCACACTTACTACAATCACGCTTCCTGCTATCACACTTACTGTTATCACACTTACTGCTGTCACACTTACTGCTGTCACTCTTACTACTCTCAGCCTTACTGCTATCACACTTACTGCTATCACACTTACTGCTGTCACACTTACTGCTGTCACACTTACTACTATCACACTTACTGCTATCACACTTACTGCTGTCACACGTACTGCTATCACACTTACTGCTATCACACCTCGTGCTATCACACTTACTGCTATCACACTGACTACTATCACACATTGTGCTGTCACACTTACTGCTATCACACTTACTGCTATCACACTTACAACTATCACACTTACTGCTATCACACTTACTGCTATCAAACTTACAACTATCACACTTACTGCTATCACACTTACTGCTATCAGACATGCTGCTGCTGTTGCTGCTGCTGCTGCTGGTGCTGGTGCGGTTAATACTACTACTACTACTACTACTACTACTACTACTACTACTACTACTACTACTACTACTACTACTACTATTACCACCAGTACTGATACGGTTAGCAAGAAATTATACACTTGCTACAGTAGCTAGTAAGGGTCAATGGTAGCAAATCTGGTCGACGGACTGGCGCTTCTCAGAAATCCCCTCAGAGCAGTCAACCATCGGGTCTCAAGACCCCATCCCCAACAGGGAAACTGCCACAGCCCAGCTTCTCTCCAACTCCAGGTCCAAGTAATGCACCGGAGGAGGTCCTATTACATTTGCAAATAGACCCAAACAACCAACCATGTTGGAGAGAAACATTTTTTGGAAATTTCGTCATGAAATCGAAGACAAAATTGACTGGCGACTACCTGTTCTCACGAACAAAGTACTCATCTTTGGAGCTTCGAACCTGAGTCGCATTAATGTTGAGCCCCACCCTGAAACGCAAGTTGCCTGCTACCCAGGAGCTAAATTGTGTCATGCTAGAGGACTAATTCAAAAGTACACTGGATCATTTAAACCAGAGAAAATAGTGATTAATATTGGTATTAATGATATGAATGAACCCATCTCTAGTTCAAAACATAGATTAATGCTGCTTCTCAGTGCGATTAAGTCCAAATTCCCAAAGACTGCGATTTACTTCGCAAAACTTAACTATTCAAGTCGGTTGACAGCTCAGCAGAAGTTGGCGATTCAGTCCATCAATTCGACGGCTGAATCATCAAAATCTGTGACTGTCATTCCTGCACTTAGACTCTCCGAATTTAATGTTGTTAAGGATAACATTCATTGGACTGAGAAGACAGCTAACTCTATGTATTCTGCCTGGCTTAAATTCCTAAATTTAAACTAGACACGGGCCAAGGTGACATCCGCCCGAAAACAGGACTGGGCAGTAATATTGTCAATCTAACTGACTCCCCATTAGGTGAAGCAGAGCAGTCACTGCTAAATTTTGGTCTTACATTTGTCCCAACACCAAAACCTAAAACAGGTTTGGATGCGCTTTTAGATAATGGCTGTATGGAAACATCTGAATTTAGTCACCGTATTAAGTTAGCAGACTTCTTTCGTAACTCTAATAGTAACATTCCACCATTCATTGAAAAAACTGGCTGGGCACCAAACGTAAAAATCCTGGACCCAGCGATCGGTGAAAGCATAGAACTTTTTTCAGAACGTGTTAAAAATTCTACATTCCCTAATGATCAACCAAATTTACCCTATAAGGAACGCCAGGCCTTAATTGAATTGTCTAGAAACGGCGAAATTGTCATCAAACCTGCAGATAAAGGGTCGGCGACTGTAATAATGCTTACAGATAACTATAAACGTGAAGCACAACGACAACTTAGTAACCCAAAGCATTACCAGAAACTAAGCAAACCACTTTGGCAAAATAATTGCAGCAAATTTAATGAGATTCTTCAAAAATTGCTCGATAGCAAGAAGATCACCGAAAAGCAACATAAGTATCTCTTTGCTAAACTTGAGTCAAAACCACGGACTTTCTATCTTTTGCCAAAAATTCATAAACCCATAGATTCGTGGTTGGACCCAATGTCACCGCCCGGGCGACCTATAATCTCTGATTGTGGCTCAGAATCCTACACAATCAGTGAATACATCGATTACCATCTACAGCCAATAGCAAATAGACACCCCAGCTTCTTGAAAACACAGAAGACTTCTTATCACAGGTCTCTGAGACCTGGATACCTCCAAATTCATTCTTGGTCACGCTTGACATCGATGCTATGTATACAAACATTGACATCGAGAAGGGTATAAATTCTATCCGTAGAGCATTCGTGACCTACCCAGACACCAGCAGGCCAGACAGAGAAGTAATGGCTCTATTAGAGCTGAGTCCGAAAGGCAATGATTTTGAATTCGATGGCGAAATTTACCAACAAATTTGCGGCTGTGCGATGGGCAAGCGCTTTAGCCCATGTTTTGCCAATATTTACGTAGCAGAGTGGGAGGAGGAAGCGTTAGAAAAGTGTCCAAAACATCCCCTCATTTATCGCAGGTACCTTGATGACATTTTCATGATTTGGCAACACACAAAGGCAGAGTTTGATGAATTTTTCGAAATTCTGAACAATCAGGATCCGAATATCAAATTAAAAGCAACCATTGACGAGATGTCCGTAGATTTCCTGGACGTAACTGTATATAAAGGTCTAAAGTATGAAACAACTGGCTACTTAGACTACAAAGTGTATTTCAAACCAACCGATTCGCATCAGCTATTGCACAAAAAATCTTTCCATCCACCACATACTTTTAAAGGAATAGTTAAATCACAAATAATCCGTTTTCACAGGAATTCGAGTGAGAGGAAAAACTTTGAAGAAGCGTGCTCTACCATATTCAAAGCCCTCAAACCACGAGGTTACTCCTCACGATTCTTGCGCAATATCAAATCTGAAACATTAGACGGCTTGGAAACCATTCCAGATAATGCCTCAAATCGTCGGCCTACCAAAATTTCTCACAATCGTCCTATTATAGGTGTAGGCGAATCTCGCAAATGCGGAAAGAAAAGGTGCAAGTTAGATGAATTTCTCCCAAACCAGAATACTTTCACGAGCTTTCAGAACAAAAGCAAGTTCCAACTTCAGTCTAATCTAGATTGTGACTCTGACAATGTTATTTATCTAATTTCATACAAATTGTGCCAAAAACAGTATGTCGGCGAAACCAAATGTCCATTAAGATGGCGGGCAACTCGACACCTCTCAGATATTAGGCTAGAGGAAGACACACATGTTTCCGAACATTTTAATCTTCCTGACCATTTAGTCCTTCGTGACTTTGAAATTATGCCGATTGAACGGCCACCCCTTTCAGATACGGCAGAAGAAACTGATAAACAAAGAAAACTTCGAGAATCGTTTTGGATTAAAGAACTCGACACACAGTGGCCAAGGGGAATAAACTCGGACCCAGGCTTATCTGATCAACGTGACAAAATTCCATTCATTCTGACCTATAACCGGAAAAACGTTGAAATTTCCAAAATTTTGAAAGATGAGTATCTAAACCTACAGGAGAAACTGAAACAACCCTTTAACAAGCGTCCAGTAATTGCGTTCAAGAAAAATCCGAATCTACGTGACATCTTGGTAAAAGCAAAACTCAAATAGCTATCCATAATATCCATCTCAATCATTCAACATTAACCCTTGCATGATGGTCAGCCAAAAACGGTCAATTTAGTGATCTTGGGCAATGTCCATTTGCCGGCGGGGACTGGAGTATTTTTGAAAATTTACCACTGTAATGACTGGCTCGGGAACCGAGACAGTCGTTCCAGTGGTGTATTCTCGGGAATGACCTTGTCTGTGCCTGCAAATGTACATTAAATAAGTAAGCACATATTTGGATTTTACTGAACAAATTTAACCAGTAAAGGGTTAACATTAATGCCATATGGCTTTCCTCAAACAAAATGACAAATCTCAGGCAGTAAGATAAACCAAAATATCTTAAATTTTTGAATTTTTTCAATTATTGAAGATTCTGAGCCAGTGCGTTGATAATATTGACTACTATTACTACTACTACTACTACTACTACTACTACTACTACTACTACTACTACTACTACTACTACTACTATTACCACCACTATTACTACTACTACTATTACTACTACTACTACTACTACTACTACTACTACTACTATTACTACTACTACTACTATTACCACCACTACTGATACGGTTAGCAAGAAATTATACACTTGCTACAGTAGCTATTATGCCTTCAAGCGGCGCGCCACTGACAAATAGGGGCGTTGCACACGCACTTATGCTGTCACACTTACTGCTGTCACACTTACTGCTGTCACACTTACAGCTGTCACATTTACCACTATCACACTTACTCCTGTCACACTTACTGCTGTCACACTTACTGCTGTCACACTTACTACTATCACACTTACTGCTGTCACACGTACTGCTGTCACACTTACTGCTGTCACACTTACTGCTGTCACACTTACTGCTGTCACACTTACTGCTGTCACACTTACTACTATCAGACTTACTACTGTCACACTTACTGCTATCAAACGTACTACTATCACACTTGCTGCTGTCACACTTACTGCTATCACACTTACTGCTAACACACTTACTGCTATCACACTTACTGCTATCACACCTACTGCTGTCTCAGTTACAACTATCACACATACTGCTATCACACTTACTGCTATCACACTTACTGCTATCACACTTACTACTATCACACGTACTGCTTTCACACTTACAGCTATCACACTTACTGCTATCACACTTACAACTATCACACTTACTACTATCACACGTACTGCTATCACACCTAGTGCTATCACACTTACTGCTATCACACTTACTACTATCACACTTACTACTATCACACTTACTACTATCACACTTACTGCTGTCACACTTACTGCTGTCACACTTACTACTATCACACTTACTACTATCACACTTACTGCTATCACACTTACACTTACTTCTATCATACTTACAACTATCACACTTACTGCTATCACACTTACTGCTATCACACGTAGTGCTATCACACTTACTGCTATCACACTTACTGCTATCACACTTACTGCTGTCACACTTACTGATATCACACCTACTGCTATCACACTTACTGCTATCACACTTACTGCTATCACACTTACTGCTATCACACTTACTACTATCACACGTACTGCTTTGACACTTACTGCTATCACACTTACTGCTATCACACTTACTGCTATCACACTTACTGCTATCACACTTACTGCTATCACACTTACTACTATCACACTTACTGCTGTCACACTTACTGCTATCACACTTACTGCTATCACACTTACTGCTATCACACTTACTACTATCACACGTACTGCTTTGACACTTACTGCTATCACACTTACTGCTATCACACTTACAACTATCACACTTACTGCTATCACACTTACTGCTATCACACTTACTGCTATCACACTTACTACTATCACACTTACTGCTGTCACACTTACTGCTATCACACTTACTGCTATCACACTTACTGCTATTACACTTACTGCTATCACACTTACAACTATCACACTTACTGCTATCACACTTACTGCTATCAGACATGCCGTTGCTGTTGCTGCTGCTGGTGCTGGTGCTGTTGCTGTTGCTGTTGCTACTACTACTACTACTACTACTACTACTACTACTACTACTACTACTACTACTACTATTACCACCACTACTGATAGTACTACTACTACTACTACTACTACTACTACTACTACTACTACTACTACTACCACTACTACTACTACTACTACTACTACTACTACTACTACTACTACTACAACTACTACTACTACTACATCTACTACTACTACTACTACTATTACCACCACTACTGATACGGTTAGCAAGAAATTATACACTTGCTACAGTAGCTATAATGCATTCAAGCGCCGCGCCACTGACAAATAGGGGCGTTGCACACGCACTTACTGATGTCACACTTACTGCTGTCACACTTACTGCTGTCACACTTACTGCTGTCACACTTACCACTATCAGATTTACTGCTGTCACACTTACTACTATCACACTTACTGCTGTCACACTTACTGCTGTCACACTTACTGCTGTCACACTTACTGCTGTCACACTTACTACTATCACACTATGTCCTTGAATACTTTTTCTTTACCATGCTGCTTTAATCTAAAATATTCGCAAGGAATATGATTCAGCAGCAATGAACGAAATATTGCCTTTATTGCTCTATTGTGATTGCCCATAGATGGATTTTTCGCCTGTGCACACCGATGTTTCCAAATGGCCCAAACACCTATGGTTAGTATTGTTATTAAAATAGTCCTTTCAGACTTTATGATATTTACACCGCTTGATCCAAATTCTCTAAATAAGACTACATGCGTGTCTAGAACAATGGGCTTCGCTCCAAATTTTACCAAGATTTGGCTGATATAGTCCCAAAATTGTGACGATATTGGACATTCCGCAAATAAATGCTCGATTGTTTCCTCGTCTGTTTGACATAAGTAACACCTATCAGAAGTCGTAATATTGCACTTGTATGTCAAGTGTCCCACCCATAGCCGTCGATGTAGTAATCGCCACAATAAATCACGAGCCATATTTGGTATGTATGGAGAATGTAAGATTTTCCATACATTTTTCCAACTGGATGGTTTATAGCTTGAGTCATCCCATCTCCTAATTGCTATGGGAGGTGTTACATGTTTTCGTCTCATAATATGGTACCATTCCTTGGATCTCATCTTGTATTTTAACATCTCATCATCAAGAACTAATGCGGGTTGTGGAGTCAAACTATTATTATTTACATTTGGCAGACGAAACCATTCAATTGGTACAGCATGTTTTATTTTATTTAGCAACCGCTGGACATCTATATGCCTCATATGTGTTTTTCTAGCTACTTCTTGCATTGAAATCCATCTACGTGTTTGAGGGTGTATCATATCAGATAAATGTTGAATGCCATATTTTGCAAAGGACGGTAGATAAAGTACTGCATTGTTATAACATATATTACTATTGCCCCACAATTGCTGTTCTAGTACTTCCTTCCAGCACGTAGGTGGAGGCATGTATCTGTCAAATATTTCTAACTCCTTAATTTGATCTTTAAACACATCTGGTATCATTTGGCTATTCGGAGGTGGCTTCTTTGAGGTAAAAACATGCTCCGCCAGAAATGGTTCTACAATTCTCTCCATGAGAGCTCGTGAAACACATGCCCACGTCTCATCTGATGTAATAAGATCATCCAAAAATTTTAACCTTAAAGAAACACATTTCACTTTAATATCAACTAAATCAAGTCCTCCTTCTAACTTAGCATTATTGAGAACACGATGGGAAACTAAATGATTCTTTTCTTCCCATATGAATGACAATATCAACTCATTAACCTCCTTTTCTACATGTTTTGGCATGTGTACAACAGATGCTGTATACCATAGCCCAGATAATGCCAAGTTGTTGACAACAAACACTCTACCAAAGATTGAAAGACGACGACGCTTCCAATTTGCTAATATTCTCTTAAGCTTAGATACTCGTTCATTCCAATTTTGTATTGTATTCGGTTTCCTGCCAAAATAGATGCCTAAAATCTTAATGGTATCATTAGACCAATTGATTTCAAGTGGCTGGTCATTCCGCTCTTTCCATGGCCCCAAAAATAATCCTTTGGATTTTCCTTTATTGATTTTCAAACCAGATGCATTTTGGAACTTTTCTAGTACGTGGTTTAAAATTGCAAAATCATTGTTTGAACTGGTAAACACAGTTGTGTCATCAGCATATTGTGACAGCTTAAGTGGTCTTTCTATGCCACGAATACATATGCCTTGAAAGTTATTATTTTGCCTCAATGCTATGCCAAGTGATTCCATCACAATAACAAATAATAATGGCGATAGGGAACACCGCTGTCTAACCCCACGTTCTAAGACAATTTCTCTGGATAATTGATTGTTCACTAAATAGCTACTCTTGATATCCGTATATAAAATCGTAACCCATTTAATAAAGTTTGAGCCTAACCCAAACGATTGCAAAGAATTAAAAAGAAAATCCCATTCCACACGGTCAAATGCCTTTTCATTGTCCAACGCAATCACAGCTGAAGGGATGCTATCCTTCTCAACCAATTGTATAAGGTCTCTTATTACCATGGTATTGGTTAGAATTGTCCTCCTGGGTACAGCACATGTCTGCTCTGTTCCAATGATTTCACCTAAAACACTACCTAGTTTCAATGTTAGTGCTCTGGATATTATTTTGTAGTCTACACATAGTAGAGAAATTGGTCTGTAGTTCTGAATTAGACGTCTGTCATTTCCTTTATATATTAGCCTTACGTATGCGCTAGCCATAGTTGGTGGTAAATGGCCTTTCTCAAAAATTTCAGTGCCCAATTCTTCCATTATTGGACCTACAAGGTGCCAAAACGTTTGGTAAAATTCAACTGGAAGGCCATCACACCCCGGTGATTTTTCTAGTTTCATACCTTTAAGGGATTTAGTTAAATCTTCTAGTGTTAAGGGTTGATCACAAAATTCACTGCCTGTGTCTGACACCTTTTTGTCTATATTTGCTAACAAATCCAATTTTGCATCTTCATCAATTCCCTCTGACTTGTACAATGACTCATAGTAATTGCATACAATAGTACTCATTTCATTGTTGGTAAAGACGGTTGAACCATCCGGCATGTTTAATGAGCACATCACCTTATCTATTGCCCGTGCTTTTTCTAATGTGCAAAAATATCGGGTTGGCTTTTCCCCGTCTGCGTGCATCTGGGCTCTTGCTCTAATCTTTGCACCCTCAAACTCATATTGTTCTATATCTCTTATTTTACTTTTAATTTTAACCAGTAATTCATAATAATTATCTTCACCATTATTTACTTTAGCATTAATTTTCATCAGTGATCGATGAAGTGTTTTCTTGCGTTTGCGTATTTCCTGTGCTTTTCTAATAGCATACTTTCGGGAAACATACTTTAAATCCAGTTTTACATCCTCCCACCATTGCAATGTGCTCTTATATGATGCTTTCCTATTAATCCAATGTTGCCAACAACTCTCTATATTATTCTTATAAAATTCTTCTCCCAACAGTGTTGTGTTTAATTTCCAAAACCCGACCCCTTTTGTTACCCAGTCAGCATTGGCAAAGGCTACACAAACCATGTTATGATCGGAGAATGCAACTAGCTTAATAGTAACATCTCTCCAGTACCCTGTTAACAAACTATTCACATAAATTCTGTCGATCCTTGAACCAACTTTACCATCTACCGAAAGACATGTAAGATCTTTACCATGAGGTTTTGATATTCTATAGGTGTCAACTAAATTTTCATTATCACATATTTCTTTTAAGAGTCTATGTGATGTATCAGTATAAGTTGAAGTTGCATTCCTGTCATTTTCTTTGTCTATGACACAATTAAAGTCACCACCCATTACTAAGTTTTCAGTGATGTTATCTAGTGCTGTTTTAGACATCTCCTTAAAAAAATTACGACGTAGTTGATGAGATGCAGGTGCATATATACACAGCAACGTGATACGTGTTTGTTGTATATCTAGAGTGACTCTCACCCATCGACCATTTGCACCTGATACTGAAGAGATTATAGTTACATAGGCTGAACAACGAGGGAGTATAACAATTGCTACGCCTGCACTATTATCTTGAGATAACGAATAAAATATTCTGGATCCAGAAATCTTTTCTAAATTATCGTATGATTCTGACTTCTGAATTTTTGTTTCCTGTATCAAAGCAATGTCAATCTGCTCATTTTTCAGAGTCTCTAGTAAGTGACGTTGCTTTATGTCACTATTTAAGCCTCTACAATTGAGTGTGCAAATTAGCATAAAAGGTAATAAAATGCTGTGTAAAACTGCCATTATTAAGCTAACTAGATTTTGTTTTTTTCGACCCTCTCTTAGACCATTTACCTATTTTACTCACAAACGCTGCATTACTTAGCTCAACTTTTTCCAAATGCTTATATTTTAATATATCTGAATCATGACGCAGATGCCTATATTTAACACCATTTGCCGTCACATATGGAACTAACACCTCTCCTGCCTCTGACCTGTACATGACCATTTCATCAGGTGATTTAGAACTCTGTGTTTGAATGGATATATCAGATTCAGCTACTGACATATTATCGTCTTCTATATCACTTTCCTCTATTTCTGATTCAGAACTCTCTCCATCTTTCTGTCGCTTTGTTCCACTCAATCGATCAGAGACACCAATTACTTTCTCTATATTACTTAAATCGTCTAGATTGAGTGTACTCAGTGGAAAATCAAAGTTAGTTTCAGTATCTTGCGACCTGAATTTTACTTGTCCTAAATTAAAACTCTCTTCCAGAGGGTATTGATCATCATCTTCAACTTGTGTGGAATTAGCCTCTCTGTCATCAAACTTGGATTGACTTGTTACTGGAGTAAGACTTAGCCCCTCATCTAGAACCTCTATTTCATCGCCTGCAACTACAGCGATTGGATTCTTAGTTTTTTCCCCATGCTTCCCATTAACATGGACTTCAGCTACAATCTCAGGAACTACTGGTTCGATGACATTTTCCTTAGCAACGTGCTTCCCATTAGTATGGATTTCAGCTACAATCTCAGCAGCTACCGGTTCTATGACATTCTCTTTAGAGACAACTTGCTCTGCACTTTTATCAGCACCCTTTTTTACATATTTGTTCTGCGGGCATCGCCACTTAAAATGATCAGATGATCCACAAACTAGACATTTGTTTTTGTTAGGGCAATCTGTTGCAAGATGTTCTGTGCTTAAGCAGATTTACACTCTTTGATTTGCCCCCTGTACCATAATGGCAAGATAAATCGACCATCTATGGTGACCTTGCTTGGAAGAGGTTGTTCTACCTTTTCAAACCAAATTCTTCTGATGCCATTTTCTATGGTTCGATCAAATGGATAGGTCTCGTGTTCTACTTTGTCCACTTTGCCATACTTGATCAATTCAGTGATAACCCGTTCATCTGGGATCTCTAATGGAACCTTCATCTTGACTAATAGACGATCAGAATCTATTTCCTCCACATTACACACCTCACCCTTCACGACAAGGACTTCGTCGAGCAACTTTTCCTTCATACTTTCATTAACTACTGTGACATTCCATACAGATTTGGAAACATTAACGAGACCTTGAAGGACCCGTGGCCCTGCCCCAACTACATCCTTCAACCCATGATACACCTCAATTGCCGAAACACCCCAAGCCTTTGTCGTGATTTTAAGACTCAGGGTACGCTTATATGAGGTTGCCATGGTGTTTTATAAAAAGAGGAACCCCATACTACTACAATATATAATACAAATATATAACACCAAGACGTCGGGGAAAGAGCTAAACACTAAATAAATAGTGTCCCCTTTTGAAACCCTGACGTCTACCAACAAATATACGAATAGAGAGTACAGTCGTATATTTGTTAGTTTTAACCACTTTCTAAGTGGTTCACTAACACCTAACCGCATACTAACATATTACAGTCATATATTTCTTAGTCTGTTCGAGTTGACCGGGGACAGCCAACTGACTATAAGGATTTATATAGTTAAAGAACTAGGCTTGTGCTTACAAATGACAAAGGAATTAAATCCACTCACTCAAGCGATCTTGCCAAATATAATGCGCTAGCCTACGAACTATAGAAATAGCAGACTGGCGCAGCGAGAAATGTATTGCATTGACCACAGTAAGAGGAGCCCTACTAAATGGCAGAAACCACCATCTAAGAGGAATGCCTTTAGAAAATGGAGACACAAAATGCGCTCGAACCAAGACAAGAATTTACAAATTAAACATAAAGTTTGAAAGGAAAAACTAATACGAAATATATGTATAAAATTTATCTACAAAATCCCGCTAGAAACTAGCAAATTCGGGCAGCAATTGCAGAGCTAAATAAACGCGTGCGTTCACTTCGACTACTACTACTACTACTACCACTACTACTACTACTACTACTACTACTACTACTACTACTACTACTACTACTACTACTACTACTACTACTACTACTACTACTACTACTACTACTATTACCACCACTACTACTACTACTTCTACCACTACTACTACTATTACCACCACTACTACTACTACTACTATTACTACTACTACTACTACTATTACCACCACTACACCTACTACTCCTATTACTACTACTACTACTACTATTACTACTACTACTACTACTACTACTACTACTACTACTACTACTACTACTACTACCACCAGGAATTATACGGTTAGCAAGAAATGATGCACCTGCTACAGTAGCTGCAATGCCTGCAAGTGCCCCGCCACCGACAAATAGGCACGCACTAATAAGACCAAAAACAACAGCCGGAACTTTGACCAAATTTGCCTGTTGACTTACACTTTTACCGTAACGGCACTCTGTCGCGAAGTGTTCACAATTGTAAAAGAGAAGGTGGTAATAGGATCTTCGGTGTTTGAGTGCGTACTCTGCCCACCCTATGATTTCTCCAACAGATAATGCCTTATACTTGTTGTCGAGTGAATTATCTCTCTCAATTATTGATCCGTTTGCAACATCGAATATGTTCTCTAAACATATACCGTCCAATATCCCTGTGAGGTGGATCACTTTATCGTCGCCAATAAACACGCACCAATGATAAATTCGTCCACGCTTCACTTTAACTAGATCTTCAGGCGTCAGAGACGCAACCGTGGAAATGTTTTGATTGCTCACGAATGGTGGTGGTCCCATACTAGTAGACAGAGCCTAAAATAGAAAACACACATGTAGCTATTAATGGCGGGACCCAGTGTTTTCTATGCTCCGACTATTTCTAGCTATGCCCCGCCCATTTCTGGTTAGCTCCTCCCACATTTTACACATGCTGAAATCGATTTGAAACTTTGACACCTGAAGTCACAGAATCTAAATTCTGCAGGTAACTCTACAGGTAACCTGTTGAATATTTTGGAACTTATTTAACTGGGGGCAGTTGCTGCAAATGGCAGCAACAGCTCCCAGTCAAATCAGTTTCAAATATTCATCAGAATGTTTATTAATTCATCCAGAATTTTTCAAATTACGCTGAACATTATGGCTTCCTAGCTTATTGTCAGCTTTCTGGATAAAATGTGTTACTTCCATTCAGAATGAAGTAACCACAATAGTAGTTAGGGAACGAAAGGTATAAATAGTAAGTAGATAAGATTTCACCTACATAAAGAAATGGCAAATAATCATGCGCACAAAGACGCTTCAGTGTACATCCGGAATTGACAATTCATCTTGTGCATAAAGAGTCCTCGTGTCTACTTCAGATTGGCAGCACATCTCCACCTCCGCCGGCCATCCCCAAGCTTGTAAGGATGAATGGGAAATAAGAAAAACACCAACACCGCCACTTCCTACATTGGCGGAACAGTGGCAGCATCAAGGGTCCGCGTTGGGTCCCTAGCCCGCTGCTACAGGCCCGCCCTCCCATCGGCGCCAATGGGCCAGCTACCGAACTGAGGAGAAGTATCTTATTTTAATCTGTTATTGTTGTTAATCTGTTTTTATTTTATTTATTCACAAATTGCTTATCTTACCAATTTTAAAGGCACATTATCAGTTCAATGGTCAGAGCTGATAACGGATAACCTACATGCCGGTGACTAGCAAGTCATCGAATTGGTGACTCGGGAGAGCCCGGATAATTCAGAAAATCATAAGAATATGTTTACCATACAGGATACTAAGCAGTAGATAGGCACAGGATTCGACGCACAATCTGTTTGGCTCACAGGAGTCAGTCCGAAAGAATGTCCGTATAAAAAATGGGTACGTCCTGCGGGCATCAACCCCCCCCCCCATACCCCACCACTCCATACTCACACACACACCCCACCCCCACACACACACCTACCACCACCGCCACCACCATGTGCTCTTGCAATCCAAAATCAGAAACAGACTCTACTATGCTTTCAAGGAGGAAAGAATTCCTTGGGTGGCCATGGGAGGTATACAATGGCTATCAAGCTGTCCCGCTGGCAGACCCACTTTGACCGAGACAGAGGTGCGGGGCTGGTGTCACATCAGAGAAACACATAGCCGTTGCCAGTGTCACATCGACATGATGGAATTATACACAGGTTTTCCCAGTGTCCATGCCAACACCCACCGGCTAGAAGGCTGAACCATCCACATTCGCGCCACAAAAAGTGCTCACGCGTTACACATATGATCTGATCACGAGCAGGTGCCTCCCACAGACAACCGCGCCCCACCCTCTCCACACCATAGAAACAACAGACAGAGTCAGCATGTCCATGGGGTGAAAGCGATCAGAGACTTTTTTTAAGATAATCCCTGTATGGGTTATACTAGGGCTCATCTCGGAAGCTCATTTGACGTTCAATATATTGGCTGTCTGTGAGGCAGCCACCACAGGTATGAGCAGGATCATAAGTAGAATCAGCATCGTGTGCCTATATATGGAGGGGCAAACTAAACAGAGTGACCCCATCAAGGTAAATGCGTCAGATCGAGGCATGTACGGATTTCGATGCCAATCATCATCCCATCAGGGGAGGATGTCAACTGCTTTATTTTACCATCAGCTAGAAAACGTAATTCTATCAGAATGTGGGCTGTCTGTGGACTGGCGAGTGCGACACGCTCAAGTAGCTTCATGGAGGCCTTCGCCTTCGAGGAGTGTGACACACATTCTATCCGCAGGATGCCCTCTTGAATATTAATAACTTCTTCTGTCCCATCAAATAGGTGATGCAGCAGTGACACCAACCCTATCATCCACCCCACACTAGGACTGTGCTATCCTTCCTTATAGATGGTAGGAAGGACGGCCCACGCCTGTAAATCTTCTGGAACTTGCACTCCTTTTTCACAACAGTAGAGAGTATTGTGACGTCAGGATCAATGACTGCTGATGGCCTATATATGGGGATCCAAGGCTGCCGTTCACCACCAACATACGATACCTCTTTTTTCTCAAAGACTATCTGTAGTTGCTTCATTAGTGTCAACATCACTCCATCATGTGACATCAGTGGGGCATGTTTCGCTGTCGGTCCTATGATGTGAAAGCTCAGGCCAACATTCGAGGTGTTGGCATCTGCCAACTTGTCTTCTGGCTGCACTATCAGGGGCTTGATGATGAACTGCTTCTTTGGGATGTTATAGCAGAATATCATATTGCTACCATCCCTATCTTGATTCAGATGCTCCATTGAGACATCTTTCAGATCCTGTCAGTAGCTCAATTCCATCATCACGGATGGGATGAAAGGAGAATGTCTTCGAGTCTGCCTCATACTGTAGTCAGACGACTTACCATCACTTTCTTTAACCTTAGAAGCATCAACATTATACACATCAACTAGGTCAGCAGAATCTATTGAGTGAGCAAATGTTAGCTCCATTTAATATATTGGGTTTAAATGGTGCATTTAGCCATTGTCTGACTGTTACTTCAGGCTGGAGAGAATGTGATCAGGCCATATCTAGTAGGTAGACGAGTGGTAGGGTACTGTGTAGAATGGGTCCTATAAGAGGTGGCTCGGAATTCCACCATCTACATACATGCTGATCTGCTACATACACCTCCAGACAGCTCCTGTCACAGCTCACTGGTATAAGTGGGCGTAAAACGAATATTTACCAGAAGTGAACAGCAATGTGTGGAAAGCAATCAGCCTCAATCCGTTCATGCCCAGAGTCCACCTGTTTGGCAGCTCCACCATTACCATGCATGCCAGCGCAGATTGTAAGACAGATGCTCATTTCAAGTTTATGCTGCTGTTATGGACATGTCAACATCTATTTAGAGATGGGCAACCACAATGATACACATTCATCAGTCAACGTGACATCATACCACACATATCTGACCGTATCCGAGATACTTGCCATGCTGATAGTTAACTGCCACTTCTTGCCACGCATGGAGGAAATTACGCTAAATGGCCATGGAACTCTACAGTCATAGACCTACTGACAAGACGGTGAGCGACTAGAGCAGGGAGATGTCGGGACTATGAAAGGTCCCAAGAATGGGAGAGACTCCTGGAGGAAACCACAGAAGAGCTATACCAGCCTAGTGAGTCTGAGCTGGACTACATAAATGATGAGCCAGTAGGGGTGAAGTTTCACATGTCATAAATAGGGCCGTTCGATTATGGAAATAAATAATCGATTATGATGTCTGGAAAATAATCGATTTAATCGGATAATCAATTATTTAATCTTGGAACTTTGGAAGTAGCAACTGATTAGTGAGGGAGGGTGGTGGAGAGAGAGAGGAGGAGGGCATAGCTTTCTTAAAATCAATAATAATAATAATAATAATAATAATAAATAAATAAATAAATAAATAAATAAATAAATAAATAAATAAATAAATTTAAAAAAAATTAAATAAATAAATAAATAAATAAACAACCAAACAAACAAACAAACAAACAAACAAACAAACAAACAAACAAACAAACAAACAAACAAACAAACAAATAAATAAATAAATACATACATAAATTGTTAAAAATGCCTGATTTTCTAGAAAAATAACAGAATACACAATTTCGTAAATTGGTTCCTAGTTAGGGTCACATTACCTCAACTATGAAAAGACCGTAAGATGCTCAATAGGACAAGCTATAGCATCAAGTCCTCTGATTGGCTGACCGTGAGGAACAACCCCGCCCAGTATAATTAAGTCAATTTGAAATCCATTGTCTGCTCATTCTCATTGGATAATGGTTTTAAGAAACCAGCGAATATGCCCAGATTTTCAACCAGTAAAAAGGGGCCAATTTAATTTTAACGTTTCGCGTTTCACGTTTATTACACTCGGGCTACCGAGGCAGCATATGAGGGTACATATTTATAACAATTATTATGGCGAGTAAAGTGACAAAATATACAGTGATTATCACGAGGTTAATAAATAAATACTAATTACATTAATAACGGCGATACTAGACTTGGCGACTTATTGTTTATTAGCATATAAAAGGTATTTACACATTTTTTGGAGAACTGGCCTGTTGCATATTGAAAGAAGTCCTTTTGCTTTTTCTTTCGAGTTATTCGTTAAGTAGTGAGAAGGGATTAGTCTTTGTCGTTCAGTGCTAAATTTTGTGTAATGAAAAAGAAAGTGCAATTCGTCACCTATGCAATTACATGCATTACAGATGCGTTCATTTCGATCAATGCCTTCCCATCTCTTGGTCTCGATGTCTAGTTGGTGGAGTAGCAATATGGGGTCAACATGATACCACCTCCCTCAACTGGCCGCCGTTCGGCGATCCGTGGCCCCCACCGCCCTCTCAATCCCTGGGGCATAGGGTGTTGAGACCACCACGGATCGCCGAATGGCTGCCAGGAAGGTAGGATCATCCTGACACTGCTACTATCAGGGGCTGACCGCCCATTTAGAGACAAGTCTCCACAGTGATATACACCACTGATCGCCCACAGGGCCGGCCTCTCTATTCTGTGTAGGCTCAGACAAACACGTAATCTCTGCCAGAGTCGCATGGGCATGATGGGACACTGATAGGCACTTCCATCTACCTTGACAACGCTCACCTGGGAAGAAGCTAAAGTGATTAGCATGTGAACCATGGCAGACTCTGGCATGTTCACATGTTATGCAGAGTATCTGGTGCTGAGCAGGGGTCTCCAGCAAACAACCAAGGCCCACCCTCTCCACCCCATAGAAGTGGCAGACAGACTCGATCTCTTTACGTGGGTGAAAGCGGTCGTAAATGTTTTTCCGCAAGGGGTCGACCCAAGTATTGTACCGGAGGTCATCCCGGAAGTGGGCCCACTTAGCATCCAGTATCATGGCAGTTTCAGTGCCCTGTGCCACTGCTGTAGACGCCAGCACGAGTAGTATGATGAGAATCATGGCTATATATGAAGAGTTAAACTAAACAGAGTGAACCCCTCGAGAAATATCTGTGCCAGATCGAGCCCTGTTCCATCCGGATTGATAGTGATCTTCATCCCCTCAGGGGCAGGGGCTAGCTGCTTCACTCTGCCACTGGCTATGAAACGTAGCTCTATGACTATATGAGTCGTTTGCGGGCTAGTGAGTCTGACTCGCTGAAGCAGTTTAACAGCACCCTTGACTTTGGAGACATGTGACACACCATCTACCCGTAAGATGCCCTCCTGGAGGTTAACAGCTTCTTCTGGTCCATCGAATGGACGATGCAGCAGGAGCTTTCCACCTGTAACCCCGATCCGGTGACCCACCCTCGTCAGGGAGACACCTTCACCTATGTAGGTGAGGAAGGATGATCCCCGATTGTAGAGCTTTCGAACTGTTCCATCCTTTTTCACAACAGTGAGGGGGGGGGGGGGAGAACCTCTATGTCAATGACTGTGGGAGGCCTATATAGGGACACCCATGTGTGCCAGTCACCCCCAGGTCCAGCGCGGTACCACACTTCATTCTTCTCAAATATGAACTGCATGTTGTTTGCCATGGTCAATAGCAGGCCATCATGGGCCATTGGCGGGGCGCCGCTCGAATAGGGTTTGACCAGATGAAAGCTGAGGTCGTTATTTAGGGTGTTGATGTCTGCCACCTCTCTATCCAAGAGCTCAACCAATGGCTCGAGGATGTACTTTCTCTTCGGGAAATCGTAACGAAACACGATCTTGTGGCCATCTATGTTGCGACCCCGGCGCTCCTTCATCACATCATTGAGGTCTGTGAGCAGCTCCACCCCATCACCACCAATGGGGTGGAGGGAGACTGCCTTTGAGCTTGCTTCGTACTGCAGGGCGAATGACTTGCCATCTCTCTCTTCTACCTTGGCAGCATCAACTGCGTACACATCTGCCAGGTCAGCAAGACCAGTCGAGTGAGCAAATATGGGTTCCATAGCACGCTATAGGAGGGGTTTAAACAAGACATATAACCATGCCAATTGTCTGACTGCTGCTCTCTGGTGGTGAGAACGTAATCTCACCCTCTCTAGAGGGGAGACGGGTGGTACAGTACCGTGCAGAATGGGTCCTCTTCGAGGTGCCCCCAGTGGGGCACAACATACATACACGCCGATGTGCTACATCAACCTCCAGGCAGTACTCATAGCATCTCACTGGTAGAAGTCGGCCGGGATGTGATAGAGTATCCCCTAGGTGCCAACAGCAACCTATGGAAAGCTATCAGTCCTAGCCTGTTCACACCTGCAAATCACCTGTTTGACAGCCCTCCATTAACATATATGCCAGCACAGATGGGATATCGGATGCCCACTTAGAGTTTACACTCTTATTACCCATTGACCTGACGATAACATGATATCATACCAGAATATCTGACCTTTGCCGGGATGATGAAAGAGGGTTGCCCCTTCATGAACCCTGCACAAAACGAACAGATGCTCGTACTGCAACAAGAAGGAGAGCGATTACAGCGGGAGAGCTGGTATCAACAGAACGCGAGCATTGCAAGGAGGCGCAGGAACAGTGAAGCTTCCAAATACTGGCAGGACCTCCTGAAGAAGAGTAAGCGGGACGCAGGAGTCTTGACAGACAGCGATGAGCCAGATGTCTTCACATACGACGATGAGCCAGATGTCTTCACAGACGAGGATGAGCCAGGTGTCTTCTCAGACGAAGATGAGCCAGAGGTCATATAGTGGGAAGAGGAGATGGCGCAGAAGTGTAAGACCAAGAAAGCCATCCAGTGGCGGACCTACTATCTTGGTGATAAGGTGAAGTTCCAGATGTCACGTCTCAGAAAGCTACTGGCACCCGACATAGTGCTGGATGACCACTGTCTAAGAGACGTCTGTCTCAACACTCGCAAGCTAGTACGGTTCGCCAGGCTCTCCAAAATGAACCCTTCTATGACTCATGAGCAGATTCTGCAGGTGATGCCGCTTTAAGCCTCCAGATATACTATGGTAAAATCCGAGTGGCGGAAGCAACCAGAACTATACCCCTCCCTGACTGCTGACGAGGGCGGTACCATACACGGCTGGCGACTCCAGCAGATAGATACAATCAGGCAGAATCTTTTCCGTGAGGCAGAAATGTACAGCAGAATGCGCAGGCGATATAAGACAGCCTAAAACGTCCTCACGCGTACAACCACTGCTGCGAGTGTGATTGGAGCCAGTGCTGGTGTGGAAGCTGTGGCCACTCTCGCTACAGGGGTGGGTGCCCTCGTCGCCATCCTGCTGGGTGGCGTGACACTAGCCGCCACTGTCTTGCCCACGGGCTTGGGGTGGGGAAACGGCGGATCACAAGGAGGCTGGAGACGCATGCTAAGTACGTGATACTGGCACAGAGTATGCTACCGACTATCGACGAGTCTGTCAGCAAAGCTCTCGAGGATGGCCAGGTCACTGATGAAGAGTACCACCATATATTGAAGGTCCACGCCCTGTACCACATGGAGAAACCTAAAGTGCGACAGCAATACCTCAAAGGCTCCAGGGGGCGGGTTGGTATGGAGGAGCTAAAAAACGAGATGTTACAGCGAGGTCACCTCGCCAGTCTCTGGAGTCGAGACGACTACAAATAGTGTGCTGCCTGTATGGTAGCTTTAAGAACACCACAATAGATGGCCTTCCCACTGAACCGCACGACAGTCATCCGGAGCCAACCGCCCATTCTTGGTACACCCGTGACTGGCCTGAGAGGTCTACTGGATGATATACCAGAGTTAATACCGTTCTCCATCACAGTGGATGGACGATCCCGAACCAGCTTCTCCGTCAACACACGACCGCTGACCAACTGCCCAATCACCACCAAGGATGTGAAGCAAGCTCATACTTGGATGGCTGCTCAAAGCCTCTCATACTGGAATCAGCAGCTGAACTTTGCCGTGCCACGGTAGGATGTGGAGTAAGTTCCACCCTGCTTCACTCCTATTCTGATACTCCTGAAGCTGTGCTCATCTACAGCTGTCTCAGATTTCACGTGTACTTCACGGTGCAACGAATCCTCCATGAGCTGGGTGAAAGCCTCCATGATACAAACGACTTTGACCCACAGCTCAACAGGCATAGCATCTCAGCGGCCAGCAGATTACAGAGAGAGTTCAGCGCTCACCCAGACTATCGGTGGCATGGTGGTGGCAACAGCGGCCTAGGGGTTATGTACGGTGACCAGAGACATGACAACTCATGATTCCCCTATCGAACACCTCGACGAGTAGGCCACCGGAAGACAGCGACATTCTCATTCAATCCAGACTCCGACCCTGGTACGCCGGTGCAAAATATGCACATCGCTGGCCTGTGGCAGGATTATCCATATATGTGGAAGTACTTTGTCCCACACACCACCTCAGCCCTCACACCAGCAGGGATAGTTCGGATCAACCAGTCCCTGGAAGCACTGTGATACTGCCTCCTTACAGCACAGACCAAGCTGCGTCATTCCATAGATGGTCTCAGCAGAGCAGAGGTCCAGGCCATGTTCATCAGTCTCGTTCAAGATATGATCATTGTGGCAGATCCCAGCAGTCGTATTGCTAAGTTCCAGCAGGGGTTGCAGAAGGCCCATCGCAAACTTGACTTTGCTATTTCACCACATCTACAGTTGATTCCAAGCAACATGATCATGAACACCAAGGACCTCCAAGTCAGGGGTTATAACAACAGGATAGTCGAGGGGAGTTCCCCCGGTGTCCACTTCAGCTTCAACACTGATATCAATGCACCTCTGCGTAGTACGGGCCATACAGTTGTTCCGACCCTGACACTGCAACCAGTCGACATGATGTTTCCCATAGCAGATCCGACTACGACACTGCAGCCAGTCGACATGACACTGCTTCATGTGGTAGCTCTACGAGTGGTGTCAGGCCTAGCTATCATGGCGCTCGGGATCAGCCTACTCCGCCGCTAGCAAATCAGCTATAAGACTATCCTGACTCTCTACAGTAGCAGTGGGGACCACGGTGAGACACTGAACCAGCTTGGCCTGCCCTACAGCCCCTATACACGCTGCCAACATGCACATCCAAGAGATGGATGGTTCCACAGCGCATCCTTTTTCCAGCTTGTAGTATCACACAGCCTTGTTCAGCTCTGAGTCAGGTGAGGTCATGGAGGTCTGCAACTACTGAAACACATCTGACAGATACTCCCGATCCTGGTAGAAACCTTTAGCTCGCCGGAGCTGCTTGACGATACTCCCGCCCATGACAAGGTATTCGAGGAAGCATATCTGCCCCTTACCAAATCCTAGATATAGCTTCACAGCTCTCAGCTCCTCTGTTAGCTCAGCATCGGAGAGCTGAGCGAGCTCATCTGGTGTCTTCTTCTTGTAGCCCTTCAACTCCCTCAGGAAGACATTATAGTACTTCTCGCATGCATGAGCCCGGACATGTTTAAGATGTCTCAATAGAGAGATGAATATTCCTGAGTACCAACAAGGCAACCTGGCAGATGCAGACTGGGAAGTTCTTATTAGCTCTCCCGACAGGGGACGCAGACGTTTAACAGCGTTGTATACTCAGTGCTTAAACAATGACGTCAATGGTACAGTTCGTGAAGCAACTGCCCGAGTGCCAGGTAAGTCTTCAGAAGGTGGAGAACCTGCTGCGAACCAAGACACAGAAGTTACTGACCAAAGCAAAACCTCTGGCAGTCCATGTCGCCAGTAACGTGGTGGCGATTGTGGCCGTGGTGAAGATGACAGGGGGAAATGAAGTTCTTCCTGCCGCCACTGCAGCTGTCCTCGCTACAGTGGTGAGTGGGGTGGCCGGGCACTGCCTCGGAATAACTCTCCCCATCCCAAAGATCGCCCTCAGTGGTGCCTCCTACACTGTTGCCGCCAAGATCATGGGTGAGCGTGTTACACTAATGGAGGCCGCGGTTCTATGGCTAGCAATGAGTGCAATGGCTGAGATCATCGTCGCCTACGTTTAACCCCTCTGAATAGTGAGAGATGGATCACGAGACCCCTGCAGCATATAAGGCATGGCATGCCAGCGGGCGGTGTGTATCCCATAGTCGAGCACGCGGACTGAGGATCGCCAATGTCCGGGAATGGTGGACCGCCCACAAGGCATGCCCCTGCAGAGAGGGCCAGTACCCTGACCACTGCTACCTATTCGCTTGGCCTACTGCGTGTTCCTCCTATGCCGAACTATTTCACTGGTGGTGTGGCTAGTAGGTTTAAGCCGCGTATATAGCACTATGACTCTGTCACTCACAGACCTAGAAAGCAAAGAGCCAGGCGATCTTGCTCACTTGGGCGAGGCATGCCTCAGTTCAGAGGACACTGTTGCCCCATATCTCCTTCCTAGACTTCGATGAGAAGGGAGACCCGCAGGAGATCCGAGGTACCATCCCAGCCCGAGATCTCATCGGGAACACCGATACGGTAGGACAATTGGCCATTAACAAGTCCAAGACAGTATATAAGGGGATGGGCATCAAAGACAGGGCAACGATGCTCGGTATGCTCGGAGTCGATGAGGCTGGTGCCATCAGGGTTATGGCTGAGTCCTATGCACAAGACCTGGTTAAGGATCTCCTGAAACCACGGATCTCATTCCATCAGGATGGAGCGAATCTCAGCGTAGGCACCTTCGGCCTGAGCAATATCACTGTCGATGGCAAAAAATGTGCTACCGCCAGCTTCCAGCTACCAGAGGTGAAGTAGTCAGGGTTCTTTCGTTTGCTGTTTACGACCACGGGATAGTCATGGCTTCCCGTGCATGTGTCATACAGATACTGGATGTACGAGACACTGTGGGTGCTGACACAGGCCCTCTACGCTATCTTCTCAGCTGCTGCTGGGATTTCATGTGTGCTGCCTCCATCGCATCCTTCATATCCGCTGGAGGTACAGGATTCCCCGCTCTGCAGGCAAAAGAGCTAGTGCAGGAAGTACTGCCAATGCTGGCCAGGTGATGCTGATCATTGCCCCGTCAGGACACGGGAAATACATCTTGCTGTGGGCTCTCCTGGCCGAACATCTACACTCCCAATACATCCTTATGGTGTCTGACTCCGCCGCTGAGGCAGTTGACAGTAATGATCAATGTTACAATGGCCCAATCACCAAGATGCAGAACCTGCAAGCACTGATGGAGAAGATGCTGGCAGCCCGACTGACAGAACCACCTGTTCTAGTTATCGATGACCCTGCAATGGACCAGAAGACAGTCACCTACCTCAGCAACATCACCATGCGCATCCAGCTCACAAAGATAAGTGTCTTCATCCTCTTTCAGAAGTACACCCATGAGATCTCACTGGACATCCGCCACAATGCCCAGTTGCTATACTTCAGCTCCACATGTGGACGTGCCTTGTTCGAGACCATATACGACAGCCTAACCCTCAAGGAGACCAAAGGGGACTTTATCACAGGTGTACAGAGGGCAGCTGAGCTGTACCGATTCATCTTCAGCAACAAGCAGACAAGTGAGCTGTTACACTTCAAGCCATCTCTGGAAAAGGCACAGACCTTCACCTACAAGCTGAATCCCGCCAGGAAACTTGGCTGCCCTATACGTCATCGCTGACAGACTGTCGGTCGCAACATTTTTCATTCATCAGAAGGCTGAGTAACTTCATCCGAGGTCTCTGCTACTTCGTCAGAGGCTTGAGGACCTTCGTTAGAAGCTTGAGGAACTTCGTCAGAAGCTTGAGGAACTTCGGCGGTTTCGTCAGAAGCATGTCGCTTAAACTGTTGCTGAAACTCTATCCACTGAGGGTCAGAGTCTAGGACTCTCTTCTTCTGGAACTTCTCATGGAAGACCCACTTTTTCGATGCACGACTAGCATCGTGCCTGCGAGTGGATTTGATGAGGTAGTCCTGGTAGTTATCTGGGGAATTTCAAAAATGCTGGCAGAATACTGGCCAATCTCCTGCGCCCTCTTTCATTGAAGATGTGCTCAATAGCCTCCTTGCGGCCAACAGTGAACCCCTCCTGAGTACCTTCTGCATGACCAGTGTCATGGCTCTCCGCTACAGCGGAACTGACCTCCTCTCTGAAGCAGTTATTTGCACCAGACAGGAGGCTATCCAGCATATCTCGCTCTTCCTGGCTATGGAGGCTAAATACGGAAGCCCCCTTCCCGACCGTTAGTAAATCTTTGTGATCGACCCTCGCCTTTTGGAGAGCTAGAATAACAGGACTGTTGGTTCGGGCCAGAGCAGGTAGGTCGAGTGTCCTGCCCTGGGTGCTGTCAAACTTCCAGTAGGGGTTCTTTTGTACTATGAGCTGGCGCTCCTTCGTCTATGGCGGCCAGTATCTCCGCATCAGACGGAGGTGTAACCTTGGCTCGCTCGTGGAAAATGTTGATGTCACGAAGCAGTCCAAGGACCTTGTCACAGTGGGACAGTGCACGCCATGACTGTCGTGCTGACTGTCGTGCCAACTTGTCCTGCTGCCTATAGACAATCTGCTGGCGAACCTTATCAAACATGGCAGCCATTTAAAACCTCTATATACCCAGACCTTGAATATGCTGCGGTATGTACAACATCCAGATAGGGCCATTTAACCTGTGACATCACACCACACTGATCCTCGGAAGGACTGTCTGATGGTCATTCGACCCAGTATACACGATGAGAACCCGTTGTCCGCTGCAGGGAAGTACATCGACTTTGCAATCTCGGCACAGATCCACGAGATCAAAAGCATGACATTCGAGTTCAAGCTTCAGAGCACAATAGAACAGACGGTAGAGCTCCCATGTGTTCTGAACAGGTGGGGAGATCATGCAGAGCAACAGCACCGTGGACACCACCTATGTGAACGATGAGGCTCATGGCCCAACCTTCAATGCGAAGGGAACGGGGTACTACGCTGTGGGGTACAATTAGGGGGTCACGGAATTCGAACTACGGGCATGTGTCGAGAAGCCTGTGGCAGTTCCACTCTTAACCCTCCTCGAGAACACACATGTGAATCCGGCTGCCATGCAGGATAGGCTGTTCTTCCGGGTGTACACTGAGCAGCTCGCAGATGTGACGATGAATGCTCCAAGACTTCATGTCTGGCATGACGAGAATGACCAGGAACTGAAGCAAACGGGTTCCAAACAGCGGATCGTGCATGTGGAGTGAGAACACCAGCAGGTCCAAGCCACAGCTAACCAACGGGTAGAGCTGACATTGCATCATGGTGCATTGGACTGTGTCACTGTTGCGGTCCTGGTTCAGAAGGGAGGAGCCATCCAGCAGGTGGATAAGCTGGACGACTTCAAGCTTGTGGTTGCTGGGACCAATGTTCTTGGTGAGGTAGGCGAGCTGGCTAACTGCCAACTCTACAGACAGAAAACTAAGTCATACGCGCTTCTGCGACTAACCAGTGGAAGCGATTACCTCGAGTCGGCACTCGAGGGCCGTCACCACCTCCGGGGCAGGAATATCCCACCTAATCTGGGTAACCGGCTCAGCTTCAACATCGGAAACCTCATAGCTGGGACTCGTCCATTAGGTGTGACGGTACTTTACTTTGGCTATGCTAAGGTATGCGGGTCGAACACATCAGGTATTCAGCTTGAGCATGCATAGAGCACCACTCCTATCGTCACTGCTGCAGCTGCCACCACTACTATAAGCTCTGCTGTCTTCTGACATGTCGATGCTTCATAGTCGAGCGTTGGCTCAGATATCTTTACAGCTTCGTAGTACTCATCTGCCTCGTTGAGGCTCTGGTTGGCCTGAGCTCGGAGTTGCCTTCGGCGTGCCTCCCTCTGGCGCATATGCTCGAGTGCTTTGCTGTACCCAAACTTCTCCTTAGACAGCTTCTCCATCGCCTGGTTATGATGCTGATGCTCGACCTCTGCCACCTTCTTGTCGGCGAAGCTGAGTCCCCAGTTCGCTAAGGCAAACACGCCCGCATTCAAGATTGCGGAGACCATGCTATGACAGTTTAAAGCTACTATATAGCTGCCCCAGCGACGGATATGTATGGACCAGAGGCTTATGAAGATCCAGTCGAGGATATAGATGACGAGGACTATGAGTAGGACTATGATGAGGAGGATTATGATGCAGACGACTACGATGTAGCGGAGACCGCGGCTGAGAATGATGATGTAGAGCCTGAATCCCGCAAGCTAGTACACAGAGCAAAAGGAATCTATCGCACTTACATAAAAGTTTCTATCGGTCTGCTGGCAGCAGTTGGGGCTCTGATCACTCTGTTCACAACGAAGGCTGGCGCGACGGTCTGCAAGATCGCCAACAATGCTCTCCATTGGGTGGAGAAGATTTCTGAAGCCATACCAGCCATCGCCTCAGGAGTAGGTATATTCTTCGGAGTCGCAGGTCCTTGGCTACTGTATGTTGCCATAGCGCTTGTGGCCATCCAGATGGCCGCCGAACATTTAAGCCATACTATATAAGGATGGCGTCTCTGTACGACCTGGTCAAGTCCCTTAACTTCCCAGAGTTGGTCGATAAACTACTGTTCAGTGAGGATCCAGCAGAGATTAGACACCAGTGTACGGAGGTGTTTGAGGAGGTCTTTGGTGATGGTCGAATGAATGACGGCCGTCTGTTTAGAGTTCACCCAGGCTATGCGTGACAGGACGGGAGTGGACATCAGTGATGAACTCCGGGAGTTTATCAACCGTCTTTCTTGAGGAACTCTACTATCAGCTGGGTGGATATTACCCTGAGCCCATTCAACTACTCGATGCTGCACGTCGCAAGGGCCACAACTTCACATTGGAGACAGTTAGCCAGTGGCGCAGCCACCAGGCGATGTGGCAGATATACAGGCCTCGTCCACGACACATCACGCATGCCCATTTCGAGGAGACTGTCCTGAACAGAGTTCACCAGCCGGATTTTCTATTCCTTCCAAATGCCTCGGTTGGTCATAAGACCTACAAGTATGCCCTCACCGTCGTCGATGTCGCCAGCAGGTACAAGGCGGCAGTACCGCTCATAGACAAGTCATCTGGCCAGGTGGCCCAGGCATTCCAGGGTGCCTACGAGGCTTTGGAAAATCCCCTTCAGTGGCCAGAATTGTTGCAGGTGGATGAGGGTAAGGAGTTCAGAGGCGAGACTGCATCCCTTATGCGGAAACACGGTGTGGCAGTTAGGCGAGGCGAGGTAGGGCATCACCGTGCCCAGGCTATCGTTGAGCAGTGGAATCGGACACTGGCAGAGAGACTGTTCCCACACCAATACGCCCAGGAAATGGCCACGCCGAGTGAACGTTCTAGAGTATGGGTGAGAGGGCTGCCAGCTGTGGTGGAGAGATCCAATGCCGAGGTTACCAGGCTAATCGGGAAGAAGTCGGTAGAGGCTATCAGACACTCTGCTGGTCACAGCTCTAGAGGAGCGAACAAGGGAGAGGAGTGCCTACCACCTGATGCTCTGGTTCGGTACCTATATGAGCATGATGAGCAGGAAGGTGGTCGATGGCGTGCAACAGATTCTAACTGGTCGATAGATGTTCACAGGCTTGACAGGTATGTGGAGGCAGAGGGCGGCCTACACTGTACTACCTGACACGCCAGCACGGAGTGCCTAGGCGACCATTTGTCATAGAAGAGCTTCAGCTAGTCCCTGAAGAGACACAGCTACCACCCCCATAGGGTGCTAACATGATACTCGACGGGCTTGGTATGGACCCCATCTGGCAGTACATGGCACTTATCATAGTAAGCGGAGAGTCCGAGTTTTTCCTGCGCATACGTCACCATACCCTGGTTGCGCATGCGTAGGACTCAGTTTTTAGCTCTGTCCACCCCGCCATGTAGGGCACTGTAGAACCTCTGCAAAGAGACCTCAATCTGCCGCTTTGACATTCCCTTAGCCAAGCAATTTCTTGCAGCTGTGCTCTCCACGTAGTAGCATTTGGAGCAGAGAGCAATATCATGAGCGCCTTCAAACTCGAGCTTGAACAGGCCCGGAGTCCGTCCAGACCATTTGTCCCAAGCTAGCCAGTCCCGCTTATGAGCCTGGTACTCTGCTCGCATCTCAGGGCGAATGACATCGTCGAGGTTGGAGCCTGCTACAGCGATATACTCAGAGTCAGTGTCCATCTACAGGTACTCAAAGCTGTCACGAGCTACGTGGTGATCGAGGAAGTCATAGTAGAACTCCAGCATTCGCAGCTTTGCGAGCTCATAAACGGCTATCCCCACCTGGAAGGGCCTTCGAATAGTGATTCTTGGCTTGCGACTCTGGAGCTCATATGACTCACCAATCTCCTCGAGATCTTCGAACCATGCACTACGCTGGGCCTTGTCTACCATGCATTCATCCTTCGTGAAGCTGGTGTTGCTATGGTGTTCTAGGGCCTCGATGAGCTTCCCGTAGGCACTGTTGCCGAGGAGTTTCAAGAGATCTGCCAAGAGCGCTTTGCTCTTATCCACATCTCCCGAGCGGCGGGCCTCCATAACATTCTCCACAAACCACTCAAATGGGCGCTTGGCCTCATAGTCTATGGTGCGGTATACAGCAGTGATCTCCAGGCCATAGGTTATATACCACTTGAGTGTCAGTGCGTACAGCATCCATTTCTTTCCAGAGAGGGCGCCGACAAGATTCTGGGTGGTGGATCACTTCCGCCCTGTACGCTCTAGATATGCCTGCATCTCAGAAGAAATGGCATCTAACCAGATATCGCGGTTATAGAAGAGCAGGGGCATTTCCGCGAACTTTGCCCACAGAGCCTTAGGGTCTCTATATCCACCTCAGCAAATCCAAACCAGCGGTCTGCTAGGAGCGCCTCCTTAAAGCAGGCTACACCACTGGCACCAGACCAACGGCTTCTCCTTACCACAGGGCATCTCTTTGGGCATTGTTGACAGGTACAGAGCATTTGCGTCGTAGCCGAGTAGACGTTGGCAGACATGCTCACTCTGGCGGATGCGTGTCACACCTACCACATGGTATCTGGTGAACACGATGCTGGGACCGCCAACAACAGCACCCTTCAGCATATCGTAGGCTTCCTTGTCTGGTAAATAGAGGCTAACGTCCGGCATGTGCTGAGTGGATCCACGTAGTAGGTACTGCAGTGACACACCTGGGAGAGACACCACATCTTTGAGGATGTCTATTTCTCGTTCTGTGTAGATATCCCGCATCCGCTCTAGGGCTTCGATGAATGGACTGACGTCCATGTTGTTGTAGTATCGCAGCCAGTCGGCGAATGTCCGCATTCCATGCTCGCTGAATGTCTAGTTACACTGTTACCACTCTGTTCGCATCAAGTGGTAGCC
Organism: Chaetoderma sp. LZ-2023a; assembly: GCA_034401795.1. Taxonomy (NCBI): domain Eukaryota; kingdom Metazoa; phylum Mollusca; class Caudofoveata; order Chaetodermatida; family Chaetodermatidae; genus Chaetoderma; species Chaetoderma sp. LZ-2023a. The sequence continues at coordinate 54,847,054 of CM067359.1, read as the reverse complement.
ACCCTTGAGGTTAGATGTCCATGCTGAGTAGTCAGGATGCCTTGGATAGTTGAGCTTCTCATGTGTGTCAAACCATTCATATGGGAGCGAGCTCTTCTGCTGTGTACACACGTAAGCTTTGACCCATACCTCGTACGAGACTAATGGGCCGAGGTATTTCAGCACATCGAGATAGCTCAGGTGTTATGAGGAACATGGTCTGACTAGCCTTCTTGGCGACTTTCACTGTACCAGTGCTGTCAGTCAGCTCATCGACAAAGTACTTCTTGATGAGGTTCAGGTCATACCACCAAGAGTTGAACACCAGTACAGGCACTTGCTCACACCACTCGTTGATCAGTCGCTGCTGTCGCTTTGGGAGCTTGTCCAGATCTAGCGGTATGTACTGTGCCATAACCCTTGTCCGGATTAGAGATCCTCGCCGTTGGATCCCCAGCATGAACTCTCTAATCAGTTCTTTGGGGTCAGGATTGCAGAGGTGAGTAGGCTCACTCGTGGCGCCCTCTAAGCAGCAGCCTACTGACACAGAGATAGGTATGTGAGTACTCGATCGTGAGAGTCTCCGTAGGATGAGTCTTGGTACCATCTAGGAGTGCTTCGAAGTGGTAAACTATACAGTGTGGGTATGGGACAGTCCGAACTCTTTTAGGGATGCTTGGACAGCATTTTATACAGCACTCCCACTGTACCACAAGCGTGCACCCAGATGCTCTCAGCTTCTCCTCTATCAGGACAGTCTTGCGGTATCTTTGTTCAGCATCCTCACCTCGCTGGTGTTGTGGACATCCGTACCAGACACAGGCATGGAACTAGTAAACGGTGCTGGTGGTCGGATCATAGCCATCTATGGGAGCACCCTCGATCCAACGCTCGCCACCATACCCACACTACATGGCGTATGTGTACGCCTCTGTTTCTCGACGCATACGCGATCCAACGAGTAGCCGCTGAACTGGATGGTTGGAACAAATAGAAGGCTTTCTCATACGCAGACTATGGTGCCTCAACCTTCTCGCCAGGAAACACGATTTTTGTTTTCCCGCCTGTACAGTGATCAGCATGGCGTTGAAGATTGCATGCCTGTGTAAACCTCTGCTGACAGTGACTGCAGACTAGTGTATGTGCTAGCTTGGAGATGTTATTGATGTGGAAGGCATGGTGGTCCCACACTCCAATGGTTATGGTGTCATGGTAGTGAGCTGCTTGCCTGATCATGTGCCAGGTGCCCTCTTTGGTTGGTTCATACAAGCAAATCCTGATCTTGGCGAAGAACTCTACCTTGTCCAGCTAATCCAGTGAGGTCTTGCGGACATCAGGTACTGTCTTGCCGTAGAACTGTGTGACAAGCTCTCGTGCAGGAGCTGTACTTCTATCAGCTCTCACTCCTCGGTCGACTGCTAGACATCTCCAGAGACACATGTTTTCCTTGTAGGTGTTGAGGGAAGTCATACTCTTCTTCTGTCGTAGCCAGTCTGGGAGGGGGCTTGTCCCAAGCAGAGGTTGGTGGTCGATAACAGCCCTGACCTCAACGTTGATTGATCGAACGAAAGCCCACTTGTGTTGGGTTGATCAATATTGTCTGTGTCGAGGTGGGCTTGCTCTCTTGCTGCCACCCAGTCCTGAGCTGCTCCTATCGTGTTCAGCCATGGGCTCCCTGGAACATTCTTGTGGAAAAGCATCAGTCTTCGATGTGACAGATGCGATAGGTATGGGTGTAGCGGAGGTAGAAGGCGTTCTGGACAGTCTGCTAGATCTTGTGCATGATCTGGCCTGTGAGGTCTCCTTCTAGACATCTGAAGAATGTCCAGCATACTGACTGGCATCCTCTATCATCTGTCTCCCTTTCACCGAGACGCTGGTCAAGAGTGTGTTCACCTTCTCGCCTCATGCTCCGGGCTAAGGGTTCTGACCTCGGGCCCTCATCACTCGGTTATTGATCATGCGTAAGAGAGGAAAGCACTCCAGTGGATGGTCCACCCTCCGCCTCGCTACAGTCTAGGCTCACAAGCTAGCAGTCATCTCCGTGTCCAACTGATGAAGCTCACGTATCCGCTGCGCCTTCTTCTGGGGATTCCAAGGATCATCTTTGGTATGCTCTGGAAACCTTCCCGTCTTCATCGCTTGGGAGAGTCGCTTCTGCCACTCCTCGGCACGGACCTGTCTGATCATCTGGAGCAGGTCGGCTTTCTTGGCCTTAGAGTAGCCTCTAAGGCCGAATTGCTTTGCAATAGCGCGAAACTGTGCAACAGTAATCATGGTGTCCCTGTGGATGCCTGTTTCTAAATGGGCCTTCAGACCCTAGTATGTGTGGTGATCACAATGCGATCAGTACCTGTGGGGTGCACCGTCATGTCGATGTGATGTGGATGCTTGTCTCTAAATGGGCGTTCAGACCCCATTATGTGTGGTGATCACAAGGCGATCAGTACCAGTTGGTGGCCTGTCATGTCATGTGATACCGACAGAGACTATGTGTGAGAGAGTGTATGCTTATATTGTACCGAGAAATCACTTTATTCTCGTCGTTCTTAGTATCAATCAGGACCGGAATGAAGCGAGAATTTCACAACTGTCTACCATTTTAAAATCGGACCAGAAATGGCCGAGTTATCCATAAGTGCTAATAGTAAGATTTGAACCTGTGATTTTAAGTTTGCTAATAAACACAAGGATCCAACACATTAACTACCTCGGCCATGTATTAGTAATTAAAGTTGATAAGTTATGTGTTCTCATTGCTACGCTACATGTGTGAGATATGGTCGATGTTCAGGACCTGATACGTGGGAGTAGTGAGGTGGGAGTAGTGTGCACATTGAGAGGTTGGTGGCGAGGGATCACTGCAGTATTTCTTGTTTCCACTCTTGTTTCAACTCGATAGCAGCATCCACATCAAAACTGCAACCCGTTTCTAAATAATTCGTATACTTGAAGAGTTTGTCCATCGCTATCACAGTCATCGGATAATGCATAAGGCATGTTACTGGAAATGCCGAGCAGAATGTTGGGATCCCTGAGCTTCTCCTCCATTTCTCAAGATTTTGATCTGCATAGTTGCCCATATCACGCAATGGCCCGGGTACTTTTTCATGTCGTGTCGCACAGCCTACAACATGCATGCATGACCATAGCTCTTCAGGCCAGCCCATTGTGTGTAATATTGTTTGTTGATGAGTGTTTACACGTAGTTGAGTGTTTACACGTATTGTTGTGTGTGTATGATCGCCAGTATACCAATGGATGCTGCATCTAATTAGGTGTTAACGCATAGCAGCTACTATTCTTGACTTTCAATGACTGTGCGAGTTGGTCTTGACGTGATGTCTTACAGGTAAAGAGTACTTGTAGACATGTTTACCTTTTGCTAATAACGAGATTTGAACCTGTGATTTTACAATTTTAAAAGTGAATAATACAATGCACTTACTCTCTCGACCATGTATGTGTTAGTAAATATAGCTGATAAGTTATGTGTTTACAGGTTACTGTGCTATCAGCATTCTAGATCTTGACGTCACTTCGAGATAACATGTATCAGCGATTTCACAACTCAGAGATAAAATTACTAAGCCACGTGTCAGTATTGTGAGAGTGTATGTTTATATAGTACCGAGAAATAACTTCATTCTCTGAATTCTTGGCAGCGATTAGGACCGGAAAGAAGCAAGAATTTCAAAACTGTTTACCATTTTAAAATCGGACCAGAAATGACCGAGTTATCCACAAATGGTCATAGCGAGATTTGAACCTGTGATTTTAATTTTGCTAATAAACACAAAACAAGGATCTCACGCCTTAACTACCTCGGCCATGTATGCATTAGTAATTATAGCTGATAAGTTATGTGTTCTCATTGCTGTATTGCTGCGCTTATCAGTCCCTCTAGATCTTGATGTCACTTCGAGATAGCATATATATTATAGACTGTAATGTTGTACTTACCAGTGTGTTATTGATCTGTTTGCTATTATTGCACAACAATTAGAATCATTATTTGTAATCTAATTATCGGTTCTCCATTGGCTCAGTTGATAACAGCGCTGAATTCTAATAAGAAAATCCATGGGTCAAATCTCAAGTGAAAAGTAAAAAGATGATGGTACAAAGTCGACGGTACAGAGCAATGGAGAACCACCCAAAAAAAACCACAGAGAGAGAGAGAGATAGAGAGGCTGGCTAGCGAGGGCTGGCGATAATAAGCGGGGGTTCTCCCGAAGAAGTGGCGTGGGAGTTTCATAGTTTTTTTTTTTTTTTTTTTTTATTTCTTTAATTTTTTGTTTCATGACAGTATTATTCTTTACCCGTCGTTACCCGAGAATCATGACATCATGTCAAGACCTTGGCTCTAAATGGGCGTTCAAGTAGTGTGATACTACCTTCCTCTCAACACCATATGCCCCAGGGATTTAGAGGGTGGTGGGGGCCACGGATCGCCGAACGGCGGCCAGTTGAGGGAGGTGGTATCATTTTGACACCCTATTACTACCGGGGGTTTAATGTTATGAAGTGGCACATTTGCATAGGTTAACTTTTAAGTATATAGAGCTCGCCCTTAGTGCCTAACTATGACATTTCCCTACTACCCAGCATTGGAAAAGCTGACTATTTTGAAAATCATTAGACTGCGGGGTGTTGCCGAAGGCAGCAACAGTTTAAAGTCAAATTAGTTCCAAATCATTCAGCAGAATTTATGAAAATGTAAGTAAATTTTGTGCATTTTTTCATGAAATGGTCATATTATTTTTATTAGTGTTATGATATACAGTTCGCCGGTTGTGTTTATCTACAACATTCCCCTATTTTCCAGCATTAGAAAAGTCCAATATTTTTTTAATCATTTGACTTCAAGTTGTTGCTGCTTTAGGCAGCAATAGCGTTAAGTCAAATTAATTCCAAAACAATTGGCAGAATTTGCGAAAATTCGCATCGAAATTTTGTGAATTTATAATGAAAAATAGTTATTCATTTTTTAATATTTTATCGCAAAATGGCCACCAGCACTCCAACCTATTGCCTTCAGAGGCGGATATTGTTCCATAAACCGTAGCAATCGAATATTTCCGATCACTGGCGTATCTAGCAATGGACTATGACATTGGAGGAGCGGGATTGAGCATCAGGAATAGATGTTTATACAACTAACGTTGCTCGAACAATCAAACCACAAAATTATGTCTGATTAAAATAAATAATCGATTTTTGCTCGATTAAATCGATTATTTCGATTTTTCTATTATTTTATTTTGCACTCGATTATATAATCGACACGCAAAATAATCGACTATCAATGAAATATCGATTAATCGAACAGGGCTAGCCATAACTGCAAAAGCTGCTGGCACATGAGAGCATGCTGGAAGACTGGTGGTGACTATATGGTGCCAAGTAGTCTGCTGGGTCCGCAGCAGCTTTAAGGTGACTAGTCTAAATGACCTTTCCAGTAAACCTCACAAAAGTCTGTCAACCACCCCTCCTTGGTATTCCCATGCATGGCCAGGGCGTCATCTGGTGGATGACATACCAGACCAAACATCGATCTCCATCATAGTCGATGGGTGGTTACAATCAAAAAGGCAAAAGCAGCCCACACCTGGCTGGTCGGTCCAAACCTCTCATTCTGGAACCACAGCAGGATGCGCAGTTGGAGTTGGCTTGCTTCATTCGTATTCTGCCACCCAGAAGCTGTACTGCTTGCCGGGTGTCTCAGGCCTCACGTTTACTACATGGTTAGACGAATCCTCCATGAGCTGGGTGTATGCCTGGCTGATACGAATGACTTCAACCCACAGCTCAATAGTAACAGCCTCTTAGTGGCCAGTAGCATTCAATGATAGTTCAGTGCCTACTGAGACTACCGTTTCTATGTTGGAGACAACAGCAGTCTATGCATTACGTATGGTGACCTGAGAAAAGACTACTCAGCCGCACCCCCCCCCCCTCTGCCTATCAAACACCTCGAAAAATCACCCGGCGGAAGACAGCAATGTTCTCTTTTGACCTAGATTCAGGCCCAGAGGCAATGGTGCAGAATATATGCATAAATATCAGACAGGCCAAGGGTGGGTGAGAAAGAGGTACAGGCCATGTTTGGCAGTCGCGTCGAGGACGTCATCATTATCGTGGACCCCCATTCCAGCAGGCCTTATAGCAGGCCCGCTGGCAGCTTAACTTTACCATATCACCACACCTTCGACTGATCTCGAGCAACATGATCATGAATGCAGAGGACTTAGTGGTCAAAGGGTATAGCAGCATGATAGTCGTGGGGAATTCTCCCGGTTTCCACTTCGGCTTCAACACAGACATCAACTCGCCCACATGTAGTTCATTGACACACCCAACATTCGGGCCACCACAAGCCAGTGCTACACCACAATCGGCAAGCTTACAGTCACTGCTGTGTGTGTGTGTGTGTGTGCGTGCGTGCGTGCGTGCGTGCGTGCGTGCGTGCGTGCGTGCGTGCGTGCGTGCGTGCGTGCGTGCGTGCGTGCGTGCGTGCGTGCGTGTGTGCGTGCGTGCGTGCGTACGTGAGTGCGTGCGTCCGTGGATGTGTGCGTGTCAGAACAGTGGCAGAGCAAAGACATCGGGATGATAGGCCTACGAGTATTGCTATTGCTGTGCTCGTCACCAGGCTTCTCGGCTAGTAGATCAGCTACAGGGTCTTCTTCCCTGTCCTCTCGCACCAGAGCGCACATGTTGTGAATGTGAACGAGATCACATGAACTATCTTGACATGCCAGACGGGCTCTGTACATCCCACCGGAATACACAGCCAAGGGCTAAATGGTTCAGAGGCGCAGCATTTTTCCAGCTTGTCGTAACGTAGAGCCTTATTCAACTCTGGGTCTTGGGATGTGATGGGCGTGTGTAGTAACTGAAAGACATCTGCTAAGTACTCCCGATCTTTGTAAAATCCCTTATCCTGTAGGAGCTGCTCAACAACACTCTACCCATGATGAGGTATTCGATGAAGTAGAAATGTCCCTTTCCAAACCTTAGGTAGAGATTCAAGGTTGTCAGATCCTCTGTTAGCTCCATGTTTAAGCTGTCTCTATAGAGATGGATATTCATGAGTACCGACCTAATCAGTTCTGATTAGTTCTCTCATATCAGAACGAGGACAATTACCAGCAGTGTATACTTGGCGCTTAAACAATGACGCTGGCAGTACAAATGGTACAGCGACACCTCCGAGAGCCAGGCTAGTTTTCAGAAAGTAGAAAGATTACTCAAAAGCAAGACCCTAAGGATACTGACTGGTCCCTGGCTGGCAAAGTCATAGACACCCTACAACCACTCATGGAGGACGTCAGGTTGGCCATCCTTGCCTGACTCGATGTCCTCGAAGTCGTAGTTAGTGGCAGAAGCAAACATGTGGTACGTAAAACCTCCCGCACAATGCCAGACAGAGCTACAGTGAATTGGGAATGGTGAAGAACAATATGCTATTCTGTCAGACCATGTGGGCGACCAACTCAGAGTTTCGGGCTGAGTTCAGAGGCAACAGCGACGAAGTAAATGGCATCTTGGCCGTCAAACCCGGTGTGGCAAGAGGGACAGCGATGTGTCCCAAATCTTGGCTGAGGGCACTGCTGTCTGGAAGATCCTCACCACGGAGCAGAAGAAGGCCGTACATGAATGCTGCAACCAATGGTGCACACACGAGTGGGCATCAGTCATGGCACCTCAGATCTTGACTGATTCATCGTGCGATTAGTATGCAAGCTGTGCCATCCTTGCAATGGTACAGGGCCCGAATACCAGGTTTAAACTGCTTATACAACAAGATGACCCACGAGACAATAGCAGTCTATGAGGCATAGTATGATGTGCTTGAGTCCGTAGCACATAGACGAGATCGAGGGTTCAGGATCCGCAATACCGGGGTATGGTGGCTAGCCCACAAAACATGTTCCTGCAGAAAGGGTTAGTATCCTGAGAAATGCTACCCATTTTCCTGGCCCACAGCATGGTCATGTTTCACTGGGGATATGACGAGGTTTAAGAGGCCGATATATGTGCGGTTATGTCTAGATAGCAAAGACCTTGGAAGCTTTGGGCACTTGGGCGATGCCCGGCTTGGTTCGGATGACACTGTTTCTCACATCCCCATCTTGAACTTCAATGAGATGGGAAAGCCTCGAGAGACCGACCCTCTGTACCATACCAGCTAGAGATCTTGTAGGAAGCACTGATACGATGGGTCAATTGGCCAACAACAACGACAAGACTATGTACAAGGGAAAGGGCATCAAGGACAGGGCAGTAATGCATGGCATGGTCGTACTTGATGAGGATGGTGCAAAAGACCTGCTGAAACCGTGGAGCTCATTCCAACAATATAGAGAGAATCTCAAGGCAGGTACAATTGGCATAAGTCATATCACTATCGGCAGTGTAAAAGACGCTACTTCCAGCCTCCAGCCTCCAACTTCCCCATGTGAAAAAGTCAGGGTTCTTTGGCCTGTCGTTTAAGACCTCCTAATTAACGTGGATACCTGTGTGTTACTCAGAGACTGCAGTCATCACAGCTGACACATGTCCTCTACGCTACCTTCTCAGCCGTTGTTAGGATTTCATGCTCGACTCCCCTTTCACATCCATCCAGGCAAAAATGCTCATAGAGAAAGTCCTTCCATTTAGTATTCCAGATTTAGATGACGCTACAGCCAAACAAGTGCTAACCATCTTCCGGGACCATGTCAGTACTGTACAGCAATAGACCGGCCAATGCTGGCCAGGTGGTGTTGATCATCGACCCTTCAGGGAATGGAAAAATATCTTGCCGCACGCCCTGCTGGAAGAACATCTACAGTCTCAATACATACTCGTGTCCAGCTCTGCTGTTGGCGTCGTTGACAGCAATGGCCAATGGTACAAGGGCCCAATCGACAAGACAGATAACCTGAAGGCACTAATGGAAAATCTACTCGCAGTTCGACTGATCCATCCTTTTGTCCTTGTGATCGATGATCCAGCAATGGACCAGAAGATGGTTACATAACTCAGCAATGTCACGATCGCCACCGGGTGACTGCCAGCTCGCCTCGTGGGCTAGGACCAAGATCTTTGTTAGTGCCATGACAGCCAGGATATTTTGTTCCTACAACTGTCCAAACTATTTCTGTCCATTGTACAGGCCATTTAGTACATTTGTCTCCGTGTTTCGGTTTGTCGCCATAATTGTAACATCTTTTTATCGTCGAGTTATATTTTCTTCCTTATATACGGGAGTGGTGCCCTCTGCTCGTTTGACTAAATAGCTTGTTCAACTTTAGCCTATTTCATTTGGCGTGTGTTTAGCTCATTTCACATTAGTCTCTTTCATTTGTGTTTTGCTTAATTAGTTTGACGCTAATCTGATTCATTTGTGTTTTACTTAGTGCGTACTTGTCTGTCTGGTCGTCATTGTTGTCTGTTCTGTTTGTCGTAGTTGTCTGGTCTGTTTGTCATTGATGTCTGTTCTGTTTGTCATTGATGTATGTTCTGTGTGTCATACTGGTCTGTTCTGTTTGTCATAGTTGTCTGTTCTGTGTGTCATACTGGTCTGTTCTGTTTGACAATAATCTATTTTGCTAGACAGTAGTCTGTTCTGCTTGAAATTAGTCTGTTCTGTTTGACACATTACGCTGTTTTTTGATAATAGCTGTTCTGTTTAACAATAGTCTGTTCTATTTGACAATAGCATGTTCTGTTTGACACATTTGTCTGTACTGGTTGGCATTAGTCTGTTCTATTTGACGCATCTCCAACCAGGAGAATAAATGGGTACCAGTGTAAAAGCTGGGGAAGTTACCAATAATAAACTGAAATAGATATGGCGTGAATGGGGCCTGGGATCAGCGACTCGATAGACGCCAATCAAGCCAATAACTTCTTATGACTGTATTCGACTGGGACCTTTCCGTAAATTTACTCGTGCAGTTGCCAAAATGTGTTCTAAGCAAACGTACCAGTCGAATGAAAAATCTCTAGCAGTATGGAAGGTGCGGAAACCAACTAAATGTCCTACATTTTACGATCTCGAAAATAAAATGCACCTTCGAGCCCATTCGTATCTCGCGAGATCACCTTCGATACGAGATCCAGAAAAGTATCTCGTATGTATTGAGTAGACATTGGCGTAGTGATTCGACCAGAATATTGTGGTAGCGGGTATTCAAACTTAAAAGAACATGAGCCCTACTCTCTTCATATCAGACAATATTAATTCACGCAAGACGAGATGATATAAAGCCAATAGTAGTCTGTATGACAAGTAGTTAACGTAAAAATAGTCCCTCTGAATTCGCCGTAAAATTCAAATCTGCCACACATCTTGTCGCACACAAAATGAGGCCAAGAATTTGCTGACGTTGCGTGGATGTTGATATCACACGAACCACTGAGTGGATCGAGTCGATTTTAATGTCTATATCAAGCAGTAATGCAGAGGTAAAGATGGTACCAAAATCAACACGATCCACAGTGTTGCTTTTACTGTCCGCTACAGTGATAGAATGGGTCCCGATCTGTCTGGTCTCCGAATTGGAGTATGTGTAACAGTCTAGTCGTTGTGATGACGTAATAAGATGGCCGGTCAATACATTAGAGGTGTATTCTCGAAGATGTCACGCTTCTATTTTAGATTGCTTTCAGCCCTTTTTCAGACATAGTGAATGCTGAATAATAGTAGAATTCAGTTCCCATGTCCGGCATTTTCATATTTTGCATCACGTGACATACTTCATGAACCATGCCACACGGTTTGGACCTGGCTTGTTTCGGGCTCTATTTTCCCCGGAAAATACTAGTTGAATAGAAAATATACTTTACAGACCCAATATACTTTATCTTTTCGCCCAGTGAAATACAGCCATTAGAGTGCACTCGAGCATGCATATGTTCGTTTTCATACTGAATGCAATCAGGGCGCATGTTTCTGGGCCGGTACTGTGTTTATCAGCCCAGAGTGAGCCAGTACCGGCCCAGCAACCCACTTTATAGGCTGACGTGCTTTATCACTAGGACTAAATAATGTGCGAACACTAACTGCGTAGTTGCTGCTCTTTGGTCAATTTGGTTTCAAAATTAAACCTAGTTTCATAATTCCGAGTGTGAATATAGGCCAATTTGCGTGGCCGATCACGGCTACGCAATTATTTGGTTGTGTTTAGAAATTTACGAAAGTGATTGTGGGCTCCAACCGCTAACTAGAGAAAGAGAGAGATATAGCGTGCCACTATTTTTAGATTGTAGCCATAGGATTGGAAAAAATATTGGCTAGATCGTTCATTCGCATATGCTCACTATGGGGGATAGTTGTCCCGACCGCTGGATTTTCACTGATTGACAGACTGACTGACTGACATCTGACGCAGGCGATCAGCTGTGTATATAGCCTCCAAAAGTAAGTAAATCTTTTATTGGTAATTGGAATAGACATTCTGCTTAAATAGGATGCACAATACGGTACTACAAAATTACGGTAAAACGAAATAGGGGAAATACAGTAATACGGAGAGGCTGTAAGATTTCCGGAAACGTGTTAAAACCTAACCCATACATCGCTGAAATTCTAAACATTTCTGTGCATATAAATATATTATAAGTTCTATTCATTTTGGAAACTGCTGCCGTAAGCCATTGCTGCACGTATGTAGACAATTTTCAGCATTATTGTTTACATAATCTACACAAATCTTTCTTGTACCGACCGTGAAACAACTATGCCTATCCTTTGAAATCAGCAAGATAATGGTTAAAGCGGCTTTTTTATATCTACGGAAGCCCTGAAGGCTATATCTGCGGAAAAAAATGACTTAAAATTACTTAATAAGTGGTTCAAACTAACAAATATACGACTGTACTCTCTATTCGTATATTTGTTAGTAGACGTCAAGGTTTCAAAAGGGGACACTATTTATTTAGGGTTTAGCTCTTTCCCTGACGTCTTGGTATTATATATTTGTATTATCGCCATTATATATTGTAGTAGTATGGGTTTCCTCTTTTTTTAAACACCATGGCAACCTTCTATACGGGTACCCTAAGCATTAAAATAACAACTAAGGGGTGGGGTGTCATGGCTATCGACCTGTATCATGGGTTAAAGGACGTCGTTGGCGCGGGACCTGCTGTTTTGCAGGGGCTTATCAATGTTACTACAACAGTATGGAATGTGACTGTGGCGAATGAAAGTATTAAGGAGAAGCTGGTAGAAGAGGTCCTTGTTGTGAAAGGCGAAGGGTTTAATGCAGAAGAGTCGGAAAGGTTGTTAGTTAAAATGAAAGTTCCATTGGAGATTCCAGATGAACGAATCATGAAAGAACTGAAAAGGTATGGTAAAATACAGAAGATTGAAAGTCTGACAGAACTTTGGATAATGGTGTAAGGCGCATCTGGTTTGAAAAGGTGGATAGCCCTTTGCTAAACAGATTGACTCTTGATGGCAGCTTTGTTCTGCCCTTATGGTATAGAGGGCAGTTAAAAGAATATAGAATCTGCCTTAGTACTAACCATCTTGCAGCAGATTGCCCAAATAGAAATAAATGTTTGCTATGTGGTTCAACTGGCCATTTCAAATGGCGCTGTCCAAACAACAAAAAAAAACCACAGTGAAAAAACCCAGCAGAGCTGGACACGAGTATGTATTGAGACTGTAGATGTTCATCCAGCAGGGCATGCGGCAAGATATTTTTCCATTCTCTGAAGGGTCGATGATCAACACCACCTGGCCAGCATTGGCCGGTCTATTGCTGTACAGTACTGACATAGTCCCGGAAGATGGCACACTCCTATATTAAAGGATGCACCTGAGACAAATGCTTCTGATGACATCGCTTCAGAAGCTACCATCGAGGCTCATGCCATTGTAGAGGGGACATAAAAGGAAGCAAATCCTATTAAAGTAACTGCAAATGATGATAGAAATATTAGAGGAGGGAATAACTTTAACCCTAGAAATTAATCAAAATGTGGTGGGGCCCTTTATGGATGTAAATGAAACCCAGATGAATGACGATAGTAACGGGGACGCAGATCATTACTCTTTAGAAGATGACTTAATATTAGGACAGATTAAATTTAGGTCACAGAAAACAGAAAGCTCTGTCGATTTCCCGCTAAACCCGAGTGATCTAGGTCAGTTTGAAGCTATATGGGGAATGGTGTTGCTGCCAAATGTAAGTCAAGTCCCAATAAGCTCCAGAAAGAAGACAATAGCTCAGAATCTGAGATTGAGGAAAATGATATGGATGATATTACAATGTCACTTGTAGAATCAGATGTGTCAATACAAACACAGAGTTCACAGATGAAAGATAAAATGGTGATGTACCGATCAGAAGCTGGTGAAGTGTTAGTCCCTATGTACTGGCGAGAGGCGTTAAATATCGTCTACTGCGCCATGATTCTGATATTTGTAAATATGAATATTTGTCTGTGTTATAACTAGGAAACATTGAATTCGCAGGAAAATTAGGTAAATGGTCTAAGTAACGAGCTAAAAGAACAAACCCAGTTAATCTAATGATGGCAGTTGTAAACATCATTTTACTAATTATGATTATCTGCACCATAAATTGCAGAGGATTAAACACCGAAGTCAAGCAGCGTCACTTGCTTGAAGAATTAGCAAATGAGGGTTGATATTGCTTTTCTACAGGAGACCAAAATTCAAAAACATGAGGTGTATGAATCTCTCAAAAATATTTCAAAAGGGCAGATTTTTTATTCTTTATCACAAGACAATAGTGCGGGAGTGGCCATTATTATCCTGCCCCGCTGTCTCGACTATGTTGATGTTATATCCTCGTCATCAGATCAAAATGGTAGACGGATTTGTGTATCAATTGATGTAATAAACTCAAGTTTAAATTTGATGTGTCTTTATACGCCAACCTCTCATCAATTGCGTCGTGAATTTCTAAATGATGTTTCCACAATAATTCAAGACAGAACGCCTGAAAACCTAATTATGGGCGGTGACTTTAATTGCATATTAGATGAAGCTAAAGACAGAAACGATAGGTCTAATTGTAATGACACATCTCATAATATTTTGAAACACATATGTGAATATAAAAGCTTGTTAGTTACTTATCGGATTGAAAATCCAGAGGGCAGGGACTTTACTTGGTTTTCAACCGATGGAAAGAAAGCATCCAGATTGGACAGGATCTATATAGAACGCTCATTGAAAGGTTACATGTGTAAAACTAACATAAAACCAGTAACTTTCTCTGATCACAATATATTTTCCATCACGTTAGACAATGCTGACTGGACTAAACGAGGAGTTGGATTTTGGAAACTCAACGTAGCGTTGTTACGAGATAGTTGCCATCACAAATGTGTGGAAAGTTGTTGGAGGCATTGGGATGAAAAGAGAAGTTTGTATGAATGTATAACAGACTGGTGGGAGGATGCTAAATCCGACGTGAAACATATTTCAAGGCAGTATTCCATCAGGAAAGCACGAGAAATTTGAAAGCGTAAAAAACCGCTTCAGAGGTCGGTGTGTAAAATTAATAAGAAAATTAATGATGGATAATATAATTATTACGAACTATTAGTTAAATTAAAAGGTAGGCTAAATGAAATAGAGCAATATCAGTTTGATGGCGCCAAAATAAGGTCAGGGGCACAAATACACATCGAGGGCGAAAAGCCTTCACGTTACTTTTGTAACTTAGAAAAAGCAGGAGGCATAGAGCAATTAATGCCCTCACTGCAGACTAATGATGGTGTATCAGTGTCCTCAAATGCAGAGATGATGAAAACAGTATCCAAATTTTACAAATCATTGTGTAAATCTGAGGGAAGCGATGAAGCTGCAACTAGAGATATTTTAGCTAATATAACGCAAAGACTTCCAGATTCATGTCGCAAAAGTTGTGACCAATGACTAACAATTGATGACTTGACAAAATCCCTCAAAGGTATGAAGTTAGAAAATCCTCCTGGTTGCGATGGACTTCCAGTCGAATTTTAGCAAAGATTCTGGCACATATTTGGTCCAGTATTAGAAGAAGTAGCAACTAGCATTTTTAAGCAAGGGCATTTTCCTCCATCGATGGCCCAAGCATATGTTTGGCTTATATACAAGACGGGTAACAGAAATAAAATCGAGAATTATAGACCAATCTCTCTACTCTGTGTAGACTATAGGATTATTACTCTGGCATGAACATTAAAACTTGTTGCAGTCCTAGGCGAAGTCATTGATGATGATCAAACGTGCTCTGCGCCAGGAAGAACAATATTAAACAACACATTGCTTATACGAGACCTTATTCAATTAGTTGAACAGGATTGCATCCCAGCAGCAATTATAGCATTTGATAACGAGAAGGCGTTTGACAGACTTGAATGGGATGTCTTGTTTAAGTCTTTAGACCATATTGGCTTTGGTTCCAGATTTATTAAATGGGTCAATATTTTATATACTGATATAACAAGTTGCTATTTAGTAAATAATCATCTATATGAACCTGTAGTGTTGGAAAGAGGTGTTAGACAGGGTTGCTCATTGTCTCCGCTTCCATTCGTCATAGCTTTGGAATTGTTGGCGGCCACATTGAGGCAACATAATGATTTTCAGGGAATATGTATACGTGGCATAGAAAGGCCGCTAAAGGTGTCTCAATATGCAAATGATACGACTGTGTTTGCAGGTAAAAATTCAGATTTTAGAATTTTAAATGGAGTATTATCAGATTTTCAAAAGGCTTCAGGGCTTAAGGTCGATAGAGACAAATCTAAGGGATTATATTTGGGCGCATGGAAGGACAGAACTGACGATGTTATGGATATTAACTGGTCAGACGATGTCATACAGATTGTGGGTATTTACTTTAGTAGAGAACAAGATGTAATAATAAACTGGGAAGAAAGGCTATCCAAGATAAAATGTGTATTAGTAAATTGGAAACGACGTCGCCTAACTGTATTTGGCAGGACATGTGTCCTTAATAATTTAATTTTGTCTGGACTGTGGTATACCGCTTCTGTAGTTCATATGCCCAAAATCAGTAGACTCAAAGATCAACACGTTACTTTTGTCCTTCTTATGGGAGAAAACAGAAATTCTGTGATTAATTTAATCATTTCAAACTCATCTTGGTCAAGTGTTGCAAGGCCACTTCTCCAAAGGTACGTAGATCCATTTCCAGTAGAATGTTTATTTATGTGCATGGGACCTGGCATGGCGATTACTCCATCGAAGGCTATGGGTCGGCCATCTGACTTATATGTCCAAAATAACAAGTACAGACTGGTGCTTATTATGTAATTCTGAGGAGGAAACAATAGATCATCTGTTTACACAGTGTTGTATAGCTACAGGCTTTTGGGTATATATCAATATGTTCCTTGCTAAATTTGGAATCAAATATGTGAAATTAATGGCAGAAACAATTATGTTCAAAGATTGCTCAACTATCGGACGAATCATTAATAGCAAGGAGAAAGAATTCTTAGTAATCCTGTTATCTGTAGGAGTGTGGGCCATTTGGAAGCATCGGTGTTCAGAGGCCAGAGATAAAACAGGAAACAACCAGCAATTTTACAGGCTAGAGGAACATGGAAAAGAAAGTAGATTTAAAGCTGTATGGTGCACAACTGGCCTAGTATCAATTGAACACGGATATCTAAAAATAGCAGAAGCAGAACTTGTATAAGCTAGCACACTCGCTGATTGTTGTATATTGGTATATGGTATTTTATTTTATTTAATTGACTTTATTAAAAAATGTAATTGTCTTAGATGATAATTTTGACTAATAACCTAACCTTGGGAATCGGTATATTTAAATAGCAAATGAGCATCCCGTCGATATTCTGGCGGTGATCCTACTTTCGAGTTCCTTAGGTTAACAGAATATGACATCATACATATATGCAATTAGCATCCTGTTGTAAATGTTTACTGTAGGTGTATTTGTTCCAGGGTAATTTGCAAAAACTTACAATTAACTAAATTTAGAATCAGAACCAAAGCGCCATCTATGTAGTCATAGTTTGTATACTTTTTCTGTGTGCATTATATGACATAAAGGCTACTACGCCCGCCTGGTATTTAAGAATCGGCTAACTTGCGTCAATGAGTGACCTTTTGTTACTTATTGACGAGTCACCTCGCCACTTGTTGGCGAGCTGCACTTGCCATTTAGGCCTACTACTATATGGTGTGCTACGTTAAGCTACATATGATCTACTTAGCCTGCCGGTCATGAATCGGCTCAATGGCATCAAGGAGTGGCAGTAACTAACTGCTAATTATTGATGAGTCGCTTTACCACTTGTTGGGTAGCTATGCTCGCCATTTGGGCCTACTACTACACGGTGTGCAAATGGTAATGGCTGTGTTGAATTATTTTATGTTATCAACTCTTTATTAAGGTTTTTTTATGTAGTTATGCCATCGGCGTGGTATATGGTAGTGGAGTATTTTAGCCTGCACTGTTTTGTTATGTTAAGTTTGTTTTGTTGTTCATATACTATTAATAAAGCCTGCTATTTCATCAGATTTTGTATGGGCGTTTGAAAGCCTTTTTTAAAGGAGTTCCTCCGTGAAGTGTGTCCGACTGCGTGAGTGTCGGATTTTCACAAAAAAACCACAGTAGTATTAGTAGTATTAGTAGTAGTAGTAGTAGTAGTAGTAGTAGTAGTAGTAGTAGTAGTAGTAGTAGTAGTAGTAGTGGTAGTGGTAGTGGTAGTGGTAGTGCGGGGGGGGGGCGGCCACAGCAACGGTGGTGGTGGTGGTGGTGGTGGTGGTGGTGGTGGTGGTGGTGGTGGTGGCCATGGTGGTGGTAGTTGTGGTGGTGGTGGTCGTGGCGATGGTGGTGGGGATGGTGATAGTAGTAGTAGTAGTAGTAGTAGTAGTAGTAGTAGTAGTAGTAGTAGTAGTAGTAGTAGTAGTAGTAGTAGTAGTAGTAGTAGCAGCAGCAGCAGCAGTAGTAGTATTAGTAGTGGAAGTGGCAGTGGCAGCGGGGCGGGGCCGGCGATGGCAACGGTGGTGATGTTGGTGCTGGTGATGGTGGTGGTGGTGGTGGTGGTCGTGGTGATGGTGGTTGTTGTTTTGGTGGTTTGGTGGTAGTGATAGTGGTAGTGGTAGTGGTAGTAGTAGTAGTAGTAGTAGTAGTAGTAGTAGTAGTAGTAGTAGTAGTAGTAGTAGTAGTAGTAGTAGTAGTAGTAGTAGTAGTAGTAGTAGTAGTAGATTTAATTCCTTTGTCATTTGTAAGCGCAACCCTAGTACTTTGATTATATAAATCTTTATAGTCAGTTGGCTGTCCCCGGTCAACTCTGAACAGACTAACAAATATATGACTGTAATATGTTAGTATGCATTAGGAAACCAGTTTAATCGGATAGGTGTTAGTGAACCACTTAATAATCATGTCGATAGTCACTTACAGGACTGGCGGTATGATCGGCGAACGAAAAGAAGAAGAAGTGGTTCGTATATGTGTTGGTAGACGTCAAGGTTTCAAAAGGGGACCCTATTTATTTAGTGTTTAGCTCTTTCCCCGACGTCTTAGTGTTATATATATTTGTATTATATATTGTAGTAGTATGGGTTTCCTCTTTTTATAAAACACCATGGCAACCTATAAGCGTACCCTAGGCCTTGAAATAAAAACTAAGGGGTGGGGTGTCACGGCTATCGTGCGTATCATGGGTTAAAGGACGTCGTTCGTGGGGACCTGCTGCTTTGCAGGGGCTTATCAATGTTACTAAAACTGTTTGGAATGTAACAGTGTCAAATGAGGGGTTCAAGGAAAAGCCTGTAGAAGATGTTCTTATTGTAAAAGGCGAAGTTTGTAACGTAGAGGAAATCGAGTCAGATAGGTTGCTAGTGAAGATGAAAGTTCCACTAGAAATTCCAGATGACAGAATCATGAATGAACTTGAGAAGTATGGCAAAGTGCAAAAGATTGAACGGGAAATGTATCCTTTTGACAGAATGCTAGAAAACGGTGTAAGACGCATCTGGTTTGATAAAGTGGATAGCCCTTTGCCAAGCAGATTGACGCTTGATGGCAGCTTTGTCATGCCCTTATGGTATAGTGGTCAAATTAAAGAATGCCGGATCTGCCTAAGTACTGACCATTTGGCAACAGATTGACCCAATCGAAACAAATGTTTGCTCTGTGGTTCAGTTGACCATTTTAAATGGTGCTGTCCAAAAAATCAAAACAAGCCCTCAGTATCAGGAGATAATCGCCCATTAAAGGATGCAACTGAGTCAAATGCTTCTAAACCAATCGCTATGGAAGCTGTTGTTGTGGTTCATGCCACTTAAAATGACAGAAACAAATCATCAAATCCTGTTAAAGTAACTGCAGTTGATGAAATTCAAGTATTAGAGGAGGGTATAACCGTACGTCAAGAAAATAATCAAAATGCAGTGAAGCCAAACGTGGCTGTAAAAGACACGCAGAAAAATGATGATCTTACAGAAGAGCCAGTTTACAATTTCTTAGAAGATGAATTAAAATTAGGACAGGATAAGTTTAGGACTCAGAAGACGGAATGTTCAGTCGATTTTCTGCTAGGCC
Organism: Chaetoderma sp. LZ-2023a; assembly: GCA_034401795.1. NCBI lineage: Eukaryota > Metazoa > Mollusca > Caudofoveata > Chaetodermatida > Chaetodermatidae > Chaetoderma > Chaetoderma sp. LZ-2023a. Next base: position 54,827,513 of record CM067359.1, on the reverse strand, counting down.
CACTTGATTTAAGTCAGCTTGAAGGTATGGTAAAAGATGTTCCTGCCAAATGTAACTTAAGTAGCAATAAGCATCATAAAGAAGACAGTAGCTCAGAATCTGAGATTGAAGTAAATGACATTGATGATGATACAATGTCAGTTGCAGAATCAGATGTGTCCATTCAAACACAGAGTTCACAGATGAAAGATGAAATGGTAATGTACCGATCAGAAGGGTGTGAAGTGTTAGTGCCATATCTAATGGCGAGAGGCGTGAAATATTGTCTACTGCGCCATGATTCTGATATTTCCAAATATGAATATTTGTCTGTGGTAGAACTAGGAAACATTGAATTCGCAGGAAAATTAGGTAAATGGTCTAAGAAACGAGCTAAAAAACCAAATCAAGTTAATCTAATGATGGCTGTTGTAAACATCATTTTACAAATTATGTTTATCTGCACCATCAATTGCAGAGGATTATATACCGAATTCAAGCAGCACCACTTGCTTGAAGAATTAGCAAATGAAAGAGTTGATATTGCTTTTCTACAAGAGGCCAACATTAAAAAACCGGAAGTGTAAGAATCTCACAAAGACATTTCAAAATGGCAGATTTTTTATTCTTTGTCACAAGATAATAGTGCGGGAGTGGCCATTCTTATCCTGCCCCACAGTCTCAACTGTGGAAGGTTAGCTTCAAGGTTAGACATGATCTATGTAGAACGATCACTGAAAGGTTACATGTGTAAAACTAACATAAAACCAGTAACTTTCTCTGATCACAATATGTTTTCCATGACTTTAGACAATGCTGACTGGGTCAAATGGGAAGATGGATTTTGGAGAACGTAATGTAGAATTGCTACGAGATGGTTGCTATCGCAAATGTGTGGAAAGTTGTTGGAGGCATTGGGATGAAAGAAGAGGTTCGTATGAATGTATAACAGGCTGGTGGGAAGATGCCAAATCAGACCTGAAATATATTTCAAGGCAGTATTCCATCAGGAAAGCGCGAGAAAGACGAAAGCGTAAAAATGCGCTTTAGAGGTCGGTGTGTAAAATTAATAAGAAAATTAATGATGGGGAATATAATTATTACGAACTATTAGTTAAATTAAAAGTTAGACTAAATGAAATAGAGCAATATCAGTTTGATGGCGCCAAAATAAGGTCAAGAGCACAAATACACACCGAGGGCGAAAAGCCTATACGTTACCTTTGTAACTTGGAAAAAGCAACAGGTATAGAGAAATTAATGCGCTCACTGAAGACTAATGATGGAGTATCAGTGTGCTCAAATGCATAAATGATGGAAACAGTATCCAAATTTTACAAATCATTGTATAAATCTGAGTGAAGCGAGGAAACTGCAACTAGAGATGTTTTAGCTAATATAACGAAAAGACTTCCAGATTCATGTTGCGAAAGCTGTGACCAATCAATAACAATTGATGATTTGACAAAATCCCTCAAAGGTATGAAGTTCTAAAAGTCTCCTGGATGCGGCGGGCTTCCAGTTGAATTTTATCAAACATTCTGGCACATATTTGGGCCAGTATTAGAAGAAATAGCAACCAGCATTTTTACGCATGGGCATCTCCCTCCATCGATGGCCCAAGCATATGTTTGGCTTATATACCGAGGGGTGACAGAAATAAAATACAGAATTATAGACCAATCTCTCTACTCTGTGTAGATTATAAGATTATTACTCGGGCACTAACATTAAAACGTGGCGCAGTCCTAGGCGAAGTCATTGATGATGATCAAACCTGCTCTGTGCCAGGAAGATCAATATTAAACAACACTTTGCGTATATGGGACCTTATTCAATTAATTGAAAAGGAGTGTATCCCTGCAGCAATAATAGCACTCAATAACGAGAAGGCGTTTGGCAGACTTGAATGGGATGTCTTTTTTAAGTCTTTAGACTATATTGGCTTTGGTTCAAGATTTATTAAATGGGTAAATATTTCTTATACTGATATTCTTCTTCTTGCGTTCATCTTTCTCATGACAGTTTTCCTTATTTGGAGCATGAAAGCGGAAGTGGTCACCAAACTGTCTCTGTCTCATCCGATCTTCTCTTCAAAAGATACTTCAATAGGTCAGAAGCTTCTTCTAGCCTGTTCATATCGCTGGCAGTGCTGCAAGAGATGTTCTGCTGTTTCTTCTGCCTGCTGACACTCACAAAGTGCAGAATATGTACTGATATAACAAGTTGCTATTTAGTAAACAATCAGCTATCCGAACCTGTAGTGTTGGAATGAGGTGTCAGACAGGGTTGCTCACTGTCCCCGCTTCTATTCGTCATAGCTATGGAATCGTTGGGGGCCACATTGAGGCAACACAATGAATTTCAAGGAATATGTATATGTGGCGTAGAAAGGCCACTAAAGGTTTCTCAATATGCAGATGATACGACTGTGTTTGCGGGTAAAAATACGGATTTTAGAATTTTAAATGGAGTATTAACAGATTTTCAAAAGGCATCATGGCTTGAAGTCAATACAGACACATCTAAGGGCTTATTTAAAGTATTTACTTTAGTAGAGAACAAAATGTATTACTAAACTGGGAAGAAGGGCTATCCAAGCTAAAGTGTGCATTACTAAATTGGAAACGACGTCGCCTAATTGTCTTTGGCAGGACATTTGTCCTTAATAATTTAATTTTATCTGGACTGTGGTATACCGCTTCTGTAGTGCATATGCCCAAATCAGTAGAGTCAAAGATCAACACATTACTGTTGTCCTTCTTATGGGAGGACAAAGCCCATTTAGTATCACAGTCAATCCTTACCAATGAAAAGCATGCCGGAGGACTGGATTTGGTTAATGTTTCAGCAAAGTTTGCTTCTTTAAAATTGAAATTCTTGAATAAGTTACTCACTTAAAACTCATCTTGGTCTAGTGTTTCAAGGGCACTTCTCCAAAGGTACGTAGGGCCATTTCCAGTAGAATGATTATTTATGTGCAATTGACTGCCACATAATCATCAAAAGATACCAAATGTATATAAAGAACAGCTCGAAGCATTAAAATATTTACACGATCAATGCCACAACCCAATTGTTGGGAAGATGCCTTAGAGCAATGTCTTTGGGGCAACGAGTTGATTCGTGATAATGATGATGTATTATATTTGCCCTCTATGGCCAGAAATGGTATTCAATATTTACATGACTTGGTAAATCCGAAATCTCGTAAATGGATTGCGATGCAAGATGTAGCAAGAATAACATCAATGGGATATATTGATGCTCAGCGGTTATTTGTTAGAATAAAGAATGCAATACCTGCTGTATGGTTCACATTGCCGAAAGCACGTGGCAACATTGATATGTTGCAACCAACATTAGTATGTATGTCAGAACATATAAAATACAACATGGCATGTAGAGACTGTTATAGAATTGTAATGCAAAGTCGGAGACAGACTACTATTGTGGTTAGGCATTGGCACAATGTAGGATGCACGCCAAAGAACTGGGAAAATGCCTGGAAAGCAATACATCTACCTTGTCTACCAGGAAAATGCACGGGGCCTGGCATGGCGATTACTCCATAGAAGGCTATGGGTCGGCCATCTTACTTATATGTGTAAATAACAAGTACAGACCGGTGCTTATTATGTAATACTGAGGAGGAAACGATAGATCATCTATTTACTCAGTGTTACATAACCACAGGCTTTTGGGTATATATCAATATGCTCCTTGCTAAATTTGGAACCAAATTTGTGAATTTAGTGGCTGAAACAATTGTGTTCAAAGATTGCTCAACTATCGGACGAATCATTAATAGCGAGGAGAAAGAATTGTTAATAACCCTGTTATCTGTAGGAGTGTGGGCCATCTGGAAGCATCGGTGTTCAGAAGCCTGAGGTAAAACCGGCAACAACCATCAAAGAGCCATACAAGCTATATTTCGATCATTGTTGATAAACTGCATTCATTGTGAATTTTACAGGCTAGTAGAACATGGGTGAGAAAGTAGATTTAAAGACGTATGGTGCAAAACTGGCCTAGTATCAATTGAATACGGATATCTAAAAATATCAGAAGCAGAACTTGTATAAGCTAGCACACTCGATTCTGGCTGTATATTGATAAATGCTATTTTAATTTAAATTAATTGCCTTTATTTTAAAATTGTAATGCCTTAGGAGACTCTAATCTTGACGAATATCCTAACCTTGGGAATCAGTATATTTAAATATCAAATGAGCATTATGTCAATATTCTAGAGGTGATCCGATTTTCAAGTTAACAGAGTCTGATATCTTACACAATTAGCTTCCTGTTGTAAATGTTTACTGTAGGTGTATTTGTTCCAGGGTAATTTGCAAAAACTTACAATGAAGTAAATTTAGAATGTGAACCCAAAGCGCCATCTATGTAGTCATAGTTTGTATACTTTTGCTTTGTGCATTATATTACGTAAAGGCTACTACTTCCGCCAGGCATTTAAGAATCGGCTAACTGGTGTCAATGAGTGACTGTTTGTTAATTATTGACGAGTGGCCAGCTGCACTCGCCATTTGGCCCTACTACTATACGGTGTGCTACGTTAAACTACATATGATCTACTTAGTCTGCCAGTAGTAACAGTAGCAGGAGCATGAGCAGGCGCCGCCGCAGCAGCAGAAGCAGCAGCTGTAGCAGAAGCGGCGCCACTTATAGGTGATGTTTATGGTTTCATTATAATATTAGAACACGTGTGATTAATTTGCACTCCGATTCTCCTTCCATCAATGTGTGTGTTCGTCAGTCCGTCCGTTCATCTTGCAGAATGTGTCAAAATGTAATAACGTTTAACATTTTTCTTCAATAACTTAGGTTCAACTGGGCGCTTATTGATACGACTTTAGACCTAGGTTGATTCTGATTCTTTGAAGGAGCCTCTTATACTTTATCAGTCTACCTGCTCGTGCGTACGCCCGACAGTTCATTATGCTGGGCATGTCTAAATCCAGGAATATTTTAGCATTTCTGCTATAGCTTAGATTCCCACTTCTTGCGCAGGTGTAAATCCTTGTATATTCCCGTTTTTCGTTGATAACCAGATATTTAATTGGAGTATAGTATTGAAACATTAAATGTCTGTTGAAGGAGACTTTTATTGCTTGCTCAAACTCATCCGTTCATCCATCTGGCAGTCCCTCCAGCCGTTCATCTTTCCGGACATTTCAATTTTGCTTCAATATCTTAGGTTCTATTTGACAGTACATTGATACGATTTCTACAACCAAGATATGTTGATTATGTACATTAGTAGACGCATCCCATATTTCGCTGTCCGTTCACCCTGCATGATATGTTTAACGCCTAGTAGTAGAATAATGACAAGCTAAAATTAATCCCTCCCTGTGATGACAGTGAGGCAAATCTCAGCCACCATCTTCCAAACAGAAAATCCAACCAGAGCACCCCAAGGGCTCTACCAGCCCTCAGCTATAACAATATTTTGGGATCTATCACACTGGCTGTGTAGTTGGTAGTACTACTGGGGTCGTCCCCACCCCAAGCCGGCCCCGTCCAGAAGACATGGATAGTGTCTGAACATCCATTTATGGGCACAGCTGTCAGCAGTGATATACCAACCATAAAGTGATCTACCAGGTCAGTGCATATGCACTGAACTGCCAAGTAAGTGCATCCACACTTAACATAGTGCATCAGGCAAGAAGGTGAGCATCTGTCCTGTCAGCAATGACATTGGCAATCTACTGGAGACATCTTCAAGCAGGACAGAGTCCCGGACTTCGTAAAACACCATTTGCAATCGAGAACTATCTGCGAGAATGGGTACTCCATGCTCATATAGCAGATGGGAAGGATCCCGAGGCTTAACATGCAGGCAGCCAAAACAAGATCAAGAAAAAGCTGGTGGACGAAATCATTGGTCTGAATGGAGTGAAGTTCTGTATCTCACTCTCAGGGTGACTCTGCATACGTTGCAGAACGATGGAACTGAAGTGGTCACAGACCCACTGCTCTAGTCCCAGCAATAGGCGCTCCTTAAGACAAGCGTCATTTGCGTGCCTGTGAAAGATACCGAAGCCAAAGTGTTGTAAGGCTTGAGAGCTACACTCACGAGGGGTCTGACTGGGCAGCAGACCAAGTTGATGTACTGTGCCTCAACTTCGCCAGATACGAAGCATTACGGTGTGGTTCATATATCGTGCTCCCTCCTTTGATAAGAGGAAATTGTGCTGTGGTCAACATTAAGAACATGGGTGACCATTGCCTGTGTTGCTCTCTACATGCCTAGTAAAGTCTGGCTAAGGCCTGGATAAGGCCTAAGTAATGCTTAGCAAAGTCTGGCTAAGGCCTAGTTAAGGCTTAGCAAAGGTAATGTCATGGTAAGATCTAACAAAGCCTGGCAAATTCCTGGATAAGGTCTTGCAACGCTTGGATAATGCCTAAGTGCCTAGGTAAATCCTATCAAAGCCGCCTAAGGCCTAGGTAAGGCATAGCAAAGCCTAACAATGGTCTAGGTAATGCCTAGGTAAGATCTAGCAAAGACTGGAATGCTTGAATACGGCCTATTTAAGGCTTAGCAAAGCTTGGGTATGGCCTAGGTAATGCCCAACAAAAGCTGACTACGGGCTAGATAAGGTCTACCTAAGACCTAGCAAAGTCTCGCTAAGGCATAGGCAATGTCTAAAAAGCCTGGATAAGGCCTAGATTAGGCTTAGTGAAGCCTGGCTAAGGCATAGGTTAGGCTTAGCAAAGCCTGGCTAGGGCCTACGTAATGCCTAAAGAATCCTGGCTACGGTCTAGTTAAGGCTAGCAAATACCAAACAAAGTCTCGCTAAGGCCTTGGCAATGTCTAGCAAAGTTTGGCTACGGCCGAGGTAAAGTCTATCAAAGCCTGGGTACGACATATGTAAGGCCTGGCAAAGCCTTGCTAAGGCCCAGGCAACGTCTACCAAAGCCTGGATAATGCCTAAATAAGGTCTTGCATGGCTTGGCTAAGGCCAAGATAAGGCTTATAGATGCGTAGATAAGACCTAGGTACGGTTATCAAAGCCTGACTAAGCCTAAGTAAGGCTTAGTAAATCCTGACTGAGGTCTAGATAAGGCCTACGTAAGACATAGCACAGTCTGACTGAGGCCTAGTTAAGGCTGAGAAAATCCTGACTAAGGCCTAACTAAGGCTTAGCAAAGCGTGGTTACGTGCTAGGTAAGGTCTTGCAAATCCTGGCCAAGACCTATTCAAGGCCTGGCAAATCCTGGCTAATGCCTCGATTAAGGCCTAGCAAAGCCTAGGTAAGGCATCGCAACGGCCTAACAAAGCCTGGCTAAGACCTAGGTATGGTCTAGGTAAGGCTTAGCAAAGTCTGGCTAAGGCATAGTTAAGGCTTATCAAAGTCTGGCTACGGCCCCGGTAAGGCGCTAGTAAATCTTAGCAAAGCTTGACTAAGGCCTAGCTAAGGCATGTCAACGGCCTATCAAATCCCGGATAAGACCTATGTAAAGTCTAGGTAAGGCTTAGGAAAGTCTTCTAAGACCTAGGTAAGGCCTATGTATGGCTTAACAAAGCCTGGCTAAGGAGTAGGTAATTAATATGTTTAGTCTAACATCGCCTGGCTAAGGCGTTGGTATGGTCTTGCAAAACTTGGATAAGGCCTAAGTCCGGCTTAGCACAGCCTGACTAATGCCTAGGTAAGGCTTAATAAAACCGGGCTAAGGCCTAGGTAAGGCGTATCTAAGACCTAGCAAAGTCTCGCTAAGGCGTGGGCAGTGTCAACCTAAGCCTGGCTAAGGTCTAGGTAAAGTCTATCACAGCCTGACTAAGGCCAAGGTAAGGCCTATAAAAGGCTGACTAAGGCCTAGTTAGCGCTTAGCAAAGACTGGTTAAGGGTTATGCAAGGTCCTGGTAAGTTTTTCCAAAGCCTGGTTAAGGCCTAGGAAAGGTCTAGCAAAGCCTGGTTGCGACGCTGGTAAATACTAGCACAGACTGGCTAAGGCCTAGGTAAGGACCAATAAAGTCTGGCCAAGGCCTAGCTACGGCCAAGGTAAGGTTTAGCAAAGCCTGGCTAAGGCCTATGCAATGTAGTGCAAGGCTTGGCTAAGGCCTAGCTAAGGTCCAGGTAAGGCCTAGCAAAGCCTAGCAAGGTCAGGTAAGGCCCAAGTAAGGACTTCACAAAGCCTGGCTAATGCCTATGAAAGGCCTGGAAAAGCCTGGCTAAAACCTAGGTATGGCTTGCTAATGTCTGGCTACGGTCTAGGTAATACCTTTCTAAGCTTACCTAAGGGCCAGGTAAGACCCAGCCAGGATTTGATACGGCTTACGTAGGCCTTACCTAGGTCTTAACCAGGCCTTGTTAGGCCTTTGCCATGCCTTAGCCAGGCTTTTTGCTTGCTTTACATAGGCATTAACCAGGATTTGCTAAGATTTACCTAGGCCTTCGACAGGATCTGTTGTGCCTTAACTAGGCCTTAGCCAGGCTTTGCAAGACCGTACATAGGTATTATCCAGTCCTTAGTCAGGCCTTAGCCAGGACTTAGACAGGTTTTACTAAAAATGTACCTAGGCATTAGCCAGGCGTTGCTAAGACTTGGCTAGGAATTAGTCAGGATTTGCTAAGCCTTAACAAGGCCTTAGCCACAGGTTGCTAAACCATACTTAGGCCTTAACTAGGCCTTAGCCATGGTTTGCTAGGCATTACCCAGGCCTTAGCCAGGCTTTGCAAGACCATACCTTGACCGTAGCCTGTTATTGCTAAGTCTATGCAATACCTTACATATGCTTTAGTCATGCCTTAGTCGAGCCTTAGGCAGGCCGTAGCCAGGCGTTAACCAGGGCTTAGCCAGGCACTGCTAGGCCATACATAGGCATTAGCCAGGCTTTGCTAAGATTTATCCATGCCTTGCGTAGGCCTTAGCCATGCTTTGTTAAGCCTTGACTAGGCTTTAGTCAGGATTTACTAGGCCTTACTAAGCATCAACCAGACGTTGTTAGGCCCTAGCCATGCTTTACTATGCCTTACCTACGCCTTAACCACGCTTTGCTAGACCTTACATAGGCGTTAACTATCGCTTAGCCAGGCTTTGCTAAGCCTTACCTAAGCCGTAGCCAAGCGTTGCAAGACATTACCTAAGCGTTAGTCAGGCTTTGCTAAGCCTTACATAGGCCTTAGCCACGCTTGCCTAGGCCACAATTAGGTCTTGACTAGTCTTTAGCCAGGTTTACTTAAGCCTTACCTAGGCCTTAGCGAAGCTTTGCAAGACCTTACCTAGGCATTATCCAGACTTTGGTCGACGTTACATAGGCCTTAGCAAGGCTTTGGTGGACCTTATCTAGACATTACCTAAGTCTTAGCCAGGCGTTAATACGCCTCACATTGGCCTTATCTAAGCATCAGCCAGACTTTGCTAGGCCTTATCTAGGCCTTAGCGAGGCGTTGATAGACTTTACCCAGGCCTTAGCCATGCTTTGCTAGACATTGCCTAGGCCTTAACTAGGCTCATATAGGTCTTAGCCGTGGCGTTAGCTAGGCTTTGTTAGGTTTTACCTAGGCGTTAGCCATGCTTTGCTAGGCCTTCGTGGGACTAAGCCAAGTTTTGCAAGACATTACCTAGGTCAGAGCCAGGCTTAGCTAGGCCTTACAAAGGCCTTACCTCTGTCAAATTTTGCTACGCCCTAACTAGACCTTAAATAGGTTGTAACTGGCTCTTAGCCAGACCTTATTCAGGCCTTAGTCAGGCGTTGATAGACTTTACCTAGGACTTAGCCATGGTTTGCTAGACACTGCCTATGCCGTAGCCAGGCTTTGTTAGTACCTTACTCAGGCCTTAGCTAGGCTTTGTTAAGCATTAGCTGGGTTTTAACCAAGCTTTGCTAGGCCTTACATGTGCCTTAGCCAAGCTTTGTAAGACATTACTTAGGCATTAGCAAGGCGTTGGTAAGCCTTAACTATGGCCCGTGCAGGCATTGGCTAGACATTCTCAGACCTTACCTAGGCATAAGCCAGGCTTGGATAGACTTTACCTAGGCCGTGGCTAGGCTTTGCTAGACTTAAGTCACGCCTTAGCTAGGGTTGCTAGGCCTTAGTCAGGCCGTACCTAGGCCTTAGCCAGGTTTTGTTAGGCCTTATCTAGGCCTTAGCCATGCTTTGTCAAGCCGTAACTAGGCCTTAGCTCCCTTTTCTAGGCCTTACCTGGGCTTTAGCCAAGCTTTGCAAGACACTACCTAGGCCTTAGCCAGGCTTTGCTAAACCTTACCTAGGCACTGCTGGACTTAGTTAAGCTTTGCTAGGCCTTAGTCGGGCCGTACCTAGCTCTTAGCCAGTCTGTGTTAGTCCTTAGCCAGGTTTTACTAAGCCTTACATAGGCCTTGTCCAAGCTTTGATAGTCCTTCATCAAACCTTGCAAGACATTACCTAGGCCTTATCCAGACCGTAGGCACGCATTATCTAGACATTAACTATTGTAAATATGATATTGTCTCATGGGAAGGCACGACCCCGTGGGATGTCTTATAATTCACGTAAGACCCAAAGTGAAATTAAGTTTTGAAAATACCCGGTGAGCTAAATGTCAAGGTGAGCTAAAGATGGATGCTACATAATTGCATCAACGATATATATATATATATATATATATATATATATCGCTCCCTCTCCCTATATATATACATATATATATATATATATATATATATATATATATATATATATATATATATATATATATATATATATATATATATATATATATATATATATATATATACATGTATATATATATATATATATATATATATATATATATATATATATATATATATATATATATATATATATATATATATATATATATATATATATATATATATATATAATGCACAGAGAGAGAGAGAGAGAGAGAGAGAGAGAGAGAGAGAGAGAGGAGTGAGCGCGAGAGAAGAGAGAGATAGAGAGGGGAGAGTGAGTGTGTGAGAGAGAGAGGGGGATTGAGGGAGAGAGATAGAGAGAGCGAATGGGTGAAGGAGAGAAATGCAGGGAGTAAGCGAGGGAGAGAGAGATTGAGTGAGGGAGAGAGAGAGGGGCGGGAGAGAGAAAAGAGAGAAAGAGTGAGGAGAGCCAACGAAAGAGAGAGAGAGAGAGAGAGAGAGAGTGTGTGTGTGTGTGAGAGAGAGAGAGGTGAGGGAGGGATAGAGAGAGGGAGAGAGAGTGGGTATGTGAGAGAGAGAGAGGAGAGTGCGAGAGTGTGAGTGAGAGAGTGAGGGAGAGAGGGGAAGAGAGAGTGTATGTGAGAGAGAGAGAGGAGAGAGTGAACGTGTGAGAGAGAGTGGGAGTGAGGGAGGGAGAGGGGGGGGGGTGAAGGAGAGAGAGAGAGAGAGAGAAAGAGAGAGAGAGAGGAAAGAGCGAGATGTAAGAGAGAGAGAGAGGTTGAGGGAGGGAGGGAGAGTGTCAGAGAGAGAGAGAGAGAGCGAGAGAGAGAGGAGTGAGAGCGAGAGAAGAGAGAGATAGAGAGTGGAGAGCGAGAGTGTGTGTGAGAGAGAAAGAGGGATTGAGGGAGGGAGAGACCTAGGAAGTAAGCGAGGGAAAGAGAGATTGAGTGAGAGCGGGGCCGGAGAGAGAAAAGAGAGAGAGAGAGGGACTGAGAGTGGGGAGAGCCAGCGAAAGAGAGAGAGAGAGAGAGAGAGAGAGAGAGAGAGAGAGAGAGAGAAAGAGAGAAAGAGAGAAAGAGAGAGAGAGAGAGGGAGAGAGAGTCTTTGTGTGTGAGAGAGAGAGTGAGTGAGGGAAGGAGGGAGAGTGAGAGAGGGAGAAAAGAAAAGAGAGAGCGAGTGGGAGTGAGGGAGAGAGAGAGAGAGAGAGGAGAGAGCGGGCGGCGTGTGTGTGTGTGAGAGAGAGGGTGTGACGGAGGGAGAGAGAGAGGGAGTGCAGGAGAGAGAGAGAGGGGATACGAGAGAGCATGAGTGTGAGATAGAGAGGGCTGAGGGAGGGAGGGAGTGTGAAAGAGAGGGAGGCAGAGAGAGAGAGAGAGAGAGAGAGAGAGAGAGAGAGAGAGAAGAAGAGAGAAGATACAAGAGAGAGATGGAGGAGAGAGAGACAGAGAAGAGAAAAGAGAGAGAGAGAGTTGAGTGCGGGAGAGCGAGAGCGAGAGAGAGAGAGAGAGAGAGAGAGAGAGAGAAAGAGAGAGCGAGAGAGAGAGAGACAGACAGACAGACAGACAGACAGACAGACAGACAGACAGACAGACAGCCAGACAGACAGACAGACAGACAGATAGAGGAGCGAGAAAGATAGAGAGAGAGGGTGAGAGAGAGAGGGGGGGAGAGTGGGAGACAGTGTGAGAGAGATGGAGGAGGGAGTGAGGGAGAGGGAGAGAGGGAGAGAGAGAGAGAGAGAGAGAGAGAGAGAGAGAGAGAGACACGAGTGTGACAAAACTTCGTCCATACGTCAAGTGTGTTGTGACCCACGTGACCAACACGTGACACAATGGCAAATGTTTTTTTAATAGTCATATCTTTGTCTGCACACGACAATGCATCGAGACCAGAAGCTGCTCTTTTAGCAAGCTTGAGCATTACCGGGTTAACTAGGTATTTTTTTAAGTAACAAGTTATTTATGCGTGTATGATTACTGTATTCTGCAGCTGTATTAGTAGAAACATCCTACAGCTGCAATCAGTCCCTCTCTTCGCTATTGCCCACGGTGTCCTGTCCTTAGCCGAAATCCTTAGCTTCCTCAGGTCCGTTCTGGACGTGAGTGTGCCAAGTCCTGCTTTCTTGAGGTCATCTCGTACCACACTTAACATATTTATGTAATGACGTCCTCTCCTGTCTTTGTATTTGCTGGTACTTCCGTTCTATATAAAACAGATTTTAATTGTGTCTGATGATAATATTGTTTGCTATTCCTCTCGTTTCCAGAATTAAGGTGCTCGACCAGGGTATCGGAATACGATACGCTAACTAATCTGCTTCAGAACAAGTCACATGTTTTCTACTCTATCGCACGTGAGACTGAACTAACATTGCAGTCCTAAGCATTATAACGCCGGTTACTGGCCAGGTATTGTCACAGTATCGGTCCAATAACCTGTGTTATCATGGAATTATAGCTGACATATATATATATATATATATATATATATATATATATATATATATATATATATATATATATATATATATATATATATATATATATATATATATATATATATATATATATATATATATATAATCCTCCAACAAAACAATAGACCGAATTCAACTAAATTCAGTTTCAGGTTCAGTTTTCTTTATTCACCCAGGCCATTTACACAGCATATGGGGTACACATTATTATTATAGATATTTATACTATGGCGGTAGTTATTATTATTATTATTATTATTATTATTATTATTATTATTATTATTATTATTATTATTATTATTATTATTATTATTAGTTGTATTATCATTATTATTATTATTATTTTATGATTAGCTGCTGCTAATATTTTGTTTTGACATCTTTTTCTTTGTCGTTGTCAACATCTTTGTTCTTGTCGATTGCATTGTCGTTGTTGTTGTTGTTGTAGTTGTTGTTGTTGCTGCTGCTGTTGTTGTGGTGGTGGTGGTTGTGGTGGTGATGATTGTAGCATATTGGCGCTGGAGCCGTGGTTGTTGCTTTGGTCGTAGTAGAGAGGTGTGTGTCCGAGGTGCACCTAATCTCGTAGTTGTCGTTGTCGTTATCGTAGTTGTCGTTATCGTAGTTGTCGTTGTCATTGTTTTTGCTTTTGCTGTTGCTGTTGCTGTTGCTGTTGCTGTTGCTGTTGCTGTTGTCGTTGTCGTTGTCGGTGTCGGTGTCGTTGTCGTTGTTGTTGTTGTTGTTGTTATTGTTGTTGTTGTTGTTGTTGTGAAGCGGATCTGTCTGTTTTCTTTGAGAGCCGCAGATATTAACATAACCTATTCAGTATTGGTTTGTTACAGATCGTAAACAGGCCTTGAGTTTTCTCTGTTGTGTTCTGCCTTACATAGTAATCAGGTATAAATTGTGTTCTTTCTTTTGTGTATCTTTCGCAGCAGAAAAGAAAATGTATTTCTGTTTCTACTACGTTACATGTATTACAAAGTCGTTCCTCCCTGTCAATACCCACCCACCTTTTAGATTCTATTGCGAGTTGATGGTTCAATGTTCTAAAATTACAAAAGGTTATAGCTTCTCTATAAGGTAATATTTTTAAATAGTTTTCGAATTCAAATTTTGTTTTTATTTCTTTATAGAACGTTAGCGGTGTTGAATCATTTATGAGTTGTGTCCATTTTTCTACATACTGATGCTCCAAAGCTTGTCTTGTTCGCTGTGTGAGTTACCCATATCAGTGTGGTTTGCAAGAGCACTTTTACATTTGACCCTACCCAGGCGGGATTGTGGACTTCAAAAAGGTCAATGAATGGGCCTTTCCAAGATTATCCGTCCATCATATGACGTCATAATCAACTACGTGATGTATAGAATGGCATCACAATCAAGGACGTCATTTTTCCGCCATGAATGACGTAGATAAGTACGCCACGAACGCATAGTTGAAGACTGTGTATGCGTTGTTACGCGAATTGCATGTCTTTACTATTTAATAAATATTATGTTGACTATTTTGAAATAGGCAGCAACAGCGCCCAAAATATTCAACAACTTAACTGTATAGTTTTCAGGAAATTTATAGATAGTCTGGGCATTCGGATCGATCAATGCCAACAAGACGAATTTGGCATGTGAGTAGCCATGTGATCGTGAGGTAGGCTTATATGATGAGATTTACATTTGGCTCCACCTCCTCCACCCCAGGGTGGGTGGGTGCCAAAAGAATCAAAGCGGTCATCGCCAGAGAAATCTAGTTGAAACATGTCCTAACAAGAAGAAGCAGGAGGAGGAGGAGGAGGAGGAGGAGGATGAGGAGTAGGAGGAGTAGGAGGATGAGGAGTAGGAGGAGGTGAAGGAAGAGGAGGAGGAGTAGAAAGGAGGGGAGGAGGAGACGAGGTAGGAGAAGTGAAAAGGGCAATCAAACTTTACACGATTATAACTCTTCACTATTCTCTTCACGGAAACTATAATAATGATTGCAATTGATGTAGATAAGTGCATCACGAACACTTAATTGATGACGTACTACGCGTTGTTGTACTAACTGTATGTCTGTACTATTTAATAAACATGCTGTTGAATATTTTGAAACTAATTTCACTGGGCGCTCTTGTTGCCATAGCCAGCAACAGCACACAGTCAACGTAGTTTCAAAATATTAAACAACTTACTTGTATAATTTTCTAGAAATAGGGATCGATTGATCCCAACACGGACAACGCGTGTGTGCAGCTTAGCTAGAGATGGGCCGGGTGTGGTGAACACTGGATTCCCCCATTTAGATCAAAACATTCAACAAGACATTCTTTCATCGTGTTCAAAACTGTACTAGCTACTATTTTCTGATTTTGTTTTGAAACCATAGTATCTTACCCATGAGCGGTACTGTATATATTATAGTGAATACGTCAATGGATGATAATAATTCCTATGGCACAGGACTCGGTGTATTCATAAAAAATTCCTGCTTACGTCACAATCGCTGGATACCTTCCAAAACCTTGCTAAATCATGA
The DNA here is from genome assembly GCA_034401795.1 of Chaetoderma sp. LZ-2023a. Taxonomy (NCBI): domain Eukaryota; kingdom Metazoa; phylum Mollusca; class Caudofoveata; order Chaetodermatida; family Chaetodermatidae; genus Chaetoderma; species Chaetoderma sp. LZ-2023a. Next base: position 54,811,919 of record CM067359.1, on the reverse strand, counting down.
TACGTTTTCCCATTTTGTTTTTTTGGAGCATTGGCAACGGAGTTAAGTTTTTGACACAACGGTGTCCAGATAAAATCGTCCTAGTACAGTATTCGATATCTGACGTCATAATGGCGCATCCAGTCATGAAATTTCATATACTCTGTTTTATTGTTAGCTAATCTTACGAGGTATTTCACCAAATCTTGTGTTTGGTTAAAATCACCTGCGAAAATAAAGGAATTTGGTGGCGCGACGTTGATGTAGTCAGTCTTCCGTGCTCCCATAACTACCGGGACCACACCAATCGCGAGACCATGCATGAACATTTTTTCAGTAATGTACTCTCTGCAGTTGCTGTTCTCGAAAGACAGGATGCATTTAAACTTTGTGATTTCTGCGCAATGAGATGTTAGCTGCTGCCGGGCCGTGATGAAGCCCGAACATGCGATGCCACAATTGCCATACGTAACTACTTGCATAGATTGAGTCATACGGTTACACGTTCAAACTGAAGAAATCACATATTGTTCATAGCAGTCTATTTGATAACAAATCTCAAATAGCAGCAGCTGTTGTCTCAAATTGTTATTCGGCAGTCACCCACAATGGTCGATCCACCTATATAAAGGAACTCTCTAGAGTTTTGCGAACACTATCATCATTAAAAGCACTGCCAAAAACCCGAAAATCATGGCAACGGTGGGTTTGGATATTAGATGAAAGTCCTTTCCATTCAATTATGGGACAGCCATTCAATTTAGGGCATCTTCGGGATATGTTTAACTGGACAATGACATACCGTATAGATAGTGATGTCTATCTCCCATACGGTTACACCACGTTCAAACTGAAGAAATCACATATTGTTCATGGCAGTCTATTTGATAACAAATCTCAAATAGCAGCAGCTGTTATCTCAAATTGTAATTCGGCAGTCACCCACAATGGTCGATTCACCTATCTAAATGAACTCTCTAGAGTTTTGCGAACACTATCATCATTAAAAGCACTGCCAAAAACCCGAAAATCATGGCAACGGTGGGTTTGGATATTAGATGAAAGTCCATTCCATTCAATTATGGGACAACCATTCAATTTAGGGCATCTTGGGGATATGTTTAACTGGACAATGACATACCGTATAGATAGTGATGTCTATCTCCCATACGGTTACACCACGTTCAAACTGAAGAAATCACATATTGTTCATGGCAGTCTATTTGATAACAAATCTCAAATAGCAGCAGCTGTTATCTCAAATTGTTATTCGGCAGTCACCCACAACGGTCGAGAATTGCGGGACACGACGGCGGACTCGTGAGACACCCTGCTTCCCTTCAACGAACTCATAACATATTACAATATTATTTGATTAAATGGGAAAGGTTGCTACCGCGGCATGTGGGCTAGCCTTTCACCACTGTACCTGGGTGTTCTACCTTTAACTGCATGTGTAAGTTCAAGTTAGACATCTCTCTCCCTGGCGACAAGAGTGAGAGAGAGAGAGGGGGAGGGAGGGAAGGAGGGAGGGAGAGAAAACTGAAAGAGAGAGAGAGAGAGAGAGAGAGAGAGTACACGAGAAGAGCGCTCTAGAGCGGGGCCTGCCCTAATGTCTTGAGTGGCCTATACCTAACAGTTAAGGAGTTTTACTCGAATTCTGAGATTTAAGAGCGAGGCTCAAGAGAGAGGAAAAGAAGAAGGGGATGTGATCCTTTCCAGATGTCCTCCCTGGCCTGGTTTGGTATATAAGCCAAAAGGAATAGCGGATGAGAATTTGTAATTGATGCCACTGATTTTGTCTTGTGGCAGTCATTCGTGTCTGAAGCACGCCGGCTGCATGCATGCGTGTGCCTAAACTAGTATGTCTGAACAGAGCATAGACTATGTGTTTACTTTATGCTTCAGAGGCCGTATGTGTTAGGTTATTGCTTAATAGACGTGCCCGCTGAAAGAAGTACCATCCCTTCACACACAGGTACCCACCCACCCAGTTGCAATGCAAGAAGGTAGTATCCCCACAAAAGTCGCCATAAATACCTACACTCTATACATGTCTAGACGCCCTAAATCCTATCTATCCCAACCCCCACCCCACCCACCCCCAACCTCCTCTCCCCACCCACCCACCCCACCCACCCTCTGAAAGATATAGCGAGAAACAGAAACGGATGCGGGTGCAAATCAACATGCTAGGCTAAGCACCCCTCTATCAAATACAAGAAAGCAGCAGAATGTCACGAGTATTGCACGAGGAAGACACTCGCGGGGGAATCAATATTGTCTAGTTATTTGGTGGCTGACACTCGCAGTTTCATCGTTCGACTCCCTTGAAAACTATATGAGCTTAGCGTCAACACATCTAATTGACGTGGATCATGCAGCAACATGCGATACTTAAAGGAAATGGGGCTATGACATGCGTGCGCGTTATCCATTTCTGGCGAGCCAGCGGGCAGAGAAGCGTAGGCGGAGTTTTTCAGTGACACTGCTATGTGAGCTCAAAGACGGTTGCTGGCGTAGTTGCGTTGATTTGGCGCATAAGCAGTATGCGTGAGTGCGCTGCTCTCAATGTGGCTATTCCCTACCTAACTTGTAGCATGCCTGCTTGGCAGTCGGAGGAAATATCTACTCTAGAAGGTGAAATAGCTGCATGGGCAGTACATTCATGCCATATCAGTTAGCTGGCGGATGAATTCATAGCGTGTGGTGTGAGAGACCTTATATAAAAACATGGCTAATGCCATTTCTTACAGCACAAATATGAGGGACAATGTGCGATATGGCTTGCGCGGCTGGTGCCATATCCTCTTATCTGACACACCGAGTAGTTAGGCCATCAACTGCATCAGGGTGGGATGTTCACTGTTCCAAGTGAGCAAGAGCCTAGAGCAGCTAGTAGGGAGAGCAGCTGGAATGAACTTCCTTCCAAGGTTCCCAAGCTACTTATGCATATATTAGACAATACTAAAAATAAAGCTAGATGTCCTGCCAAAGCGAGCAGCGAAGCTGGTTGGTGAGTACCGGAAGGTGCTGGTACGAGTCCCGACCTAGCCTGTTCAATAGTGTAAGCAGTTATTAAATCCTAGAGTGAATAGTAAGTGTATGTCGAGTAGTGGATGAGAGTGCTAACATCTGCCTAACCAGAGAAAGAGAGAGAGAGAGAGAGAGAGAGAGAGAGAGAGAGAGAGAGAGAGAGAGAGAGAGAAGAGAGAGAGAGAGAGAAAGAGAGAGAGAGAGAGAGACGAGAGACGAGAGACGAGAGACATAGACAGAGAGAGAGAGAGAGAGAGAGAGAGAGAGAGAGAGAGAGAGAGAGAGCGAGAGAGAGAGACGAGAGAGAGAGAGAGAGAGAGAGAGAGACGAGAGGGAGACGAGAGGGAGACGAGAGAGAGAGAGAGAGACGAAAGAGAGAGAGAGAGAGAGAGAGAGAGAGAGAGAGACGAGAGAGACGAGAGAGACGAGAGTGAGAGGGAGAGAGAGAGAGACGAGAGAGAGAGAGAGAGAGACGAGAGACAGAGAGAGAGGGATGAGAGACAGAGCGAGAGAGAGAGCGGGAGACGAGAGCCAGAGACAAGAGAGACGAGAGCGAGAGAGAGACGAGAGAGACGAGAGAGAGACGAGAGAGAGACGAGAGGGAGACGAGAGGGAGACGAGAGGGAGACGAGAGGGAGACGAGAGAGAGAGAGAGCGAGAGAGAGAGAGAAAGTGAGAGAGACGAGAGAGAGAGAGAGAGAGAGAGAGAGAGAGAGAGAGAGGGAGAGAGACGAGAGAGACAGAGACAAGAGAGAGAGAGAGAGAGAGGAGAGACGAGAGAGAGAGAGAGAGAGAGAGAGATGAGAGAGAGAGAGAGACGAGAGAGAGAGAGACGAGAGAGGAGAGAGAGAGAGAGACGAGCGAGAGATGAGAGAGAGAGAGAGAGGGAGACGAGACGAGAGAGAGGGAGGGAGGGAGGGAGGGATGGAGGTGGAGGGAGGGAAGGAGGGAGAGAGACAGATGAGAGACGAGAGACGAGAGAGAGAGAGAGAGAGAGAGAGAGAGAGAGACGAGAGATGAGAGACGAGAGACGAGAGAGAGACGAGAGAGAGAGACGGGAGAGAGAGACGAGAGAGAGAGACGAGAGAGAGAGACGAGAGAGACGAGAGAGACGAGAGAGAGACGAGAGGCGAGAGAGAGAGAGAGAGAGAGAGAAGGAGAGAGAGAGAGAGAGCGAGAGACGAGAGAGGGAGAGAGAGAGACTGCAGGCTCATTTATTTTTACAGTTCCCACCTTTATTGAAACTATGTTTGTTTTGTACCATATGTCACTGAATACTTTTTCTTTACCATGCTGTTTTAATCTAAAATATTCGCAAGGAATATGATTCAGCAGCAATGATCGAAATATTGCCTTTATTGCTCTATTGTGATTGCCCATGGATGGATTTTTTGTCTGCGCACACCGATGTTTATTAAAATAGTCTTATCAGACTTTGCGATATTTACACCGCTTGATCCAAATTCTCTAAATAAGACCACATGTGTTTCTAGAATAATGGCTTAGCTCCAAGTTGTGCCAAGATTTGGCTGATATATTCCTAAAATTGTGAGGATATTGGACATTCTGCAAATAAATGCTCGATTGTTTCCTCGTCTGTTTGACATAAGGACCACCTATCAGATGTCATTATATTGCACTTTATGTCAAATGTCCCACCCATACCAGTCGATGTAGTAATCGCCACAATAAATCACGAGCCATATTTGGTATGTATGGAGAATCTAAGATTTTCCATATATCTTTCCAACTGGATGGTTTATAGCTTGAGTCATCCCATCTCCTAATTGCTATGGAAGGTGTTACTTGTGTTCGTCTCATAACGTGGTACCATTCCTTGGATCTCATTTCGTATTTTAACATCTCATCATCAAGAACTAGTGCAGGTTGTGGAGTCAAACTATTATGATTTACATTTGGCAAGCGAAACCATTCAATTGGTACAGCATGTTTTATTTTATTTAGTAACCGCTGGGCATCTATATGCCTCATATGTGTTTTTCTAGGTACTTCTTGCATTGAAATCCATCTACATGTTTGGGGGTGTATCATATCAGAGAAACGTGTAATGTCATATTTTGCAACAGACGGTAGATAAAGTACTGCATTTTTTTAACATATATTACTATTGCCCCACAATTGCTGTTTTAGTACTTCCTTCCAGCACCTTGGTGGAGGCATGTATCTGTCAAATATTTCTAACTCCTTAACTTGATCTTTAGACACATCTGGTATCATTTGGCTATTCGGATGTGGCTTCTTTGAGGTAAAAACACACTCCGCTAGAAATGGTTCGAGAATTCTCTCCACAAGAGCTCGTGAAGCACATGCCCACATCGCATCTGATGTAACAAGATCATTCAAAAATGTTAGCCTTAGAGAAACACATTTCACTTTAATAACAATTAAATCAAGTCCTCCTTCTAACTTAGCATTATTGAGAAAATGATGGGAAACTAAATGACTCATTTCTTCCCATTTTAATGACAATATCAACTCGTTAACCGCCTTTTCTTCATGTTTTGGCATATGTACAACAGATGCTGTATACCATAGCACAGATAATACCAAGTTATTGACAACAAACACTCTACCAAAAATTGAAAGACGACGACGCTTCCAATTTGTTAATATTCTCTTACGCTTAGATACTCGTTCATCCCAATTTTGTGTTGTATTCGGTGTCCTGCTAAAATAGATGCCTAACATCATAATGGTATCATTAGACCAATTGATTTCAAGTGGCTGGTCATTCCGTTCTTTCCATGGCCCCAAAAATTATCCTTTGGATTTTCCTTTATCGATTTTCAAACCAGACACATTTTGGAACTTTTCTAGTGCTTGGTTTAAAATAGTAAAATCATTGTTTGGACTAGCAAACACAGTTGTGTCATCAGCATATTGTGACAGCTTAAGTGGTCTTTCTATGCCACGAATACATATGCCTTGAAAGTTATTATTTTGCCTCAATGCTATGCCAAGGGATTCCATCACAATAACAAATAATAATGGCAATAGGGAACACCCCTGTCTAACACCACATTCTAAGACAATTTCTCTGGATAATTGCTTGTTCACTAAATAGCTACTCTTGATATCCGCATATAAAATCTTAACCCATTTAATAAAGCTTGTGCCAAAACCCAAACGATTGCAAAGAATTAAAAAGAAAATGCGATTCCACATGGTCAAATGCCTTTTCATTGTCCAAGGCAATCACAGATGCAAGGATGCTATCCTTCTCGACCAATTGTATAGGGTCTCTTATTAACATTGTATTGGTTAAAATTGTCCTCCTAGGTACAGCACATGTCTGCTCTGTTCCAATAATTTCTCCTAAAACACTACCAAGTTTCAATGTTAGTGCTCTGGATATTATTTTGTAGTCTACACATAGTAGTGAAATTGTTCTGTAATTCTGAATTAGACGTCTGTCATCTCGTTTATATATTAGCCTTACGTATGCCCTAGCCATAGCTGGTGGTAAATGGCCTTTCTTAAAGGTTTCAGTGTCTTACTCTTCCATTATTGGACCAACAAGGTGCCAAAAGGTTTGATAAAATTCAACTGGAAGGCCATCACACTCAGGTGATTTTTCTAGTTTCATAACTTTAAGGGATTTGGTTAAATCTTCTAGCGTTAAGGGTTGATCACAGAATTCACTGCCTGTGTTTGACACGGTTTTGTCTATATTTGCTAGCAAATCCAATTTTGCATCTTCATCAATTCCCTCTGACTTGTACAATGACTCATAGGAATTGCATACAATAGTACTCATTTCATTGTTGCTAAAAACGGTTGAACCATACGGCATGTTTCATGAGCACATCACCTTATTTATTGCCCATGCTTTTTCTAATGTGTAAAAATATCGGGTTGGCTTTTCTCCTTCTGCATGCATCTGGGCTCTTGCTCTAATTGTTGCACCCTCAAACTCATAGTGCTCTATGTCTCTTATTTTACTTTTAATTTTAACCAGTAATTCATAATAATTATCTTCACCATTATTTACTTAAGCATTAATTTTCACCAGTGATCGAGGAGGTGTTTTCTTGCGTTTGTGTATTTCCCGTGCTTTTCTAATAGCATACTGTCAGGAAACATACTTTAAAACCAGTTGTACATCCTCCCACCATTGCTATGTGCTCTTATATGATGCTCTCCTATTAATCCAATGCTGCCAACAACTCTGCATATTATTCTTATAAAATTCTTCTCCCAACTGTGTTGTGTTTAGTTTCCAAAACCCAACCCCTTTTGTTACCCAGTCAGCATTGGCAAAGGTTACACAAACCATGTTGTGATCCCGGAATGCGACTGGCTTAATAATAACATCTCTCCAGTACCCTGTCAACACACTATTCACATAAATTCTGTCGATCCTTGAACCAACTTTACCATCTGCCGAAAAACATGTAAGATCTTTACCATGAGGTTTTGATATTCTACAGGTGTCAACTAAATTTCCATTATCCCATATTTGTTTTAAGATTCTATGTGTTGTATCGGTATAAGTTGAATTTGCATTCCTGTCATTTTCTTTATCTATGACACAATTAAAGTCACCACCCATTACTAAGTTTTCAGTGATGTTATCTAGTGCTGTTGTAGACATCTCATTAAAAAAATTACGACGTAGTTGATGAGATGTAGCTGCATATATACGCAGCAACGTGAAATGTGTTTGTTGTATATCTATTGTGACTCTCACCCAGCGACCATTTGCTTCTTATACTGAAGAGATTATATTCACATAGGCTGAACAACGAAGGAGTATAAGAATTGCTACGCCAGCACTATTATCTTGAGATAACGATTAGAATATTCTGGATCCAGAAATCTTTTCTAAATTATCGTTTTTTGCTTCAAAGCAATGTCAATCTGCTCATTTTTAGAGTGTCTAGTAAGTGACGCTGCTTTATGTCACTATTTAAGCCTCTACAATTGAGTGTACAAATTAGCATAAAAAGTAATATAATGATGTGTACAACCGCCATTATTAAGCTAACTAGATTTTGTTTTTTGGACCCTCTCTTAGACCATATACATATTTTACTGTCAAACTCTGTACTACTTAGTTACACTTTTTCCAAAGGCCTATATTTTAATATATCTGAATTATGACGCAGATGCCTATATTTAACCCCTTTTGCCGTCACATATGGAACTAACACCTCTCCTGCCTCTGACCTGTACATGCACATTTCACCGGGTCATTTAGAACTCTGTGTTTTTATGGATATATCGGATTCAGCCACTGAAATATTATCGACTTCTATATTACTTTCCTCTATTTCTGATTCAGAACTGGCTCCATCTTTCTGTCGCTGTGTTCCACTCAATCGATCCGAGACACCAATTACTTTCACCGTCTAGATTGCGTGTACTCAGTGGTAAATCAAAGTTAGTTTCAGTATCATGCGACCTGAATTTTACTTGTCCTATATTAAAACTTTAATCAGAGAGTATTGATCATCATCTTCTACTTGTGTGAAATTAACCTCTCTGACATCAGACTTGGATTGACTAGTTACTGGAGTAAGACTTAGCCCCTTATCTAGAATCTCTATTTCATCACCTGAAGCTACAGCGATTGGATTTTTATTTTTATCACCCTGCTTCTCATTAACATGGACTTCAGCTACAATCTCAGCAACTACCGGTTCTATGACATTTTCAATAGAAACATGATTCTCATTAACATGGAAGTCAGCTACAATCTCAGCAACCACTGGTTCTATGACATTTTCTTTAGACACAACTTGTTCTGCACTTTTATCAGCACCTTTTTGACAGATTTGTTCTGCGGGCATCACCACTTAAAATGATCAGATGACCCACAAACTAGACATTTGTTTTTGTTGCAAGATGGTCTGTGCTTAAGCAGATCTACACTCTTTAATTTGCCCCCTGTACCATAATGGCAAGATAAATCGACCATCTACCGTGACCTTACTTGGAAGAGGTTGTTCTACCTTTTCGAACCAAATTATTCTGATGCCATTTTCTAAGGTTCGATCAAATGGATAGCTTTCGTGTTCTACATTTTCTACCTTGCCATACTTGATCAATTCATTGATAACCCATTCATCTGAGATCTCTAACTGAACCTTCATATTAACTAATAGATGGTCAGATTATATTTTCTCCACATTACACACCTCGCCCTTCACGACAAGGACCTCGTCCTTCACACTTTCATTAACCATGGTGACATGCCATACAGATTTGGAAACCTTAATGATACCTTGAAGGACCCGTGGGCCTGCCCCAACTAGGTCCTTCAACACCTCAATTGCCGAAACATCCGAAGCCTTTGTCGTGAATTTAAGACTCAGGGTACACTTATAGGAGGTTGCCATGGCGTTTTAATCAAAGAGGAAACCCATACTACTAAAATATATAAAGGGAACAATACAAATATATAATACCAAGACGTCAGGGAAAGAGCTAAACATTAAATAAATAGTGTCCCATTTTGAAACCCTGACGTCTACCAACAAAGAAACAAATAGATAGTACAGTCGTATATATTGTAGCGAGTTTTGGTGGTGGTTCAGAGTTTGAATCTGGGGTCGATTTAATTGAGAAAAACTGGGTGGTGGTCGCATAGCCGTTATTTGAGAAGCATTCATTGGTTCTACATTCTCTGAATGCAGATTCAAAGACTGCTTCTCTCGCGTAAAAGCTGTTTGAATGCGCGGTACAGGGCAATCCTGTAAATGAAAACGAAAATTCGTATTCAAGCCCGGATTTTCTGCATGACTATCACACAGTTGGTTAATTAACTCATCCACACGTTCCCCCATCTTGTATAACTCACTCATGCTCACTACAGGAGACTGAGGAGAGGAACCACCAGGAGGCTCTGGATAACCAGAAGACTCACAGTGGTGTGGCACTGCAGTGTCCATAAAAGAGAGGGCCGGCTGCTGTCCTGAAGCAACCTGAGAAAGAGTGTCATCCACCAAAGTGGTAGACACATTTCCACAAGGAGGAACAGAAAAATCACTGGGAAAAAAAAAGCTCCAATAGTGTGACTATCCTGGAAACCTTCCAAGGACCTAATATTTGAATTTGCATCTTCCTCATTAGTACTCCAGCCGTCATTGCTGTAATCAGTGTCATACCCATCTTCAAAGTGATCCTTAGCGTATATAGTGACTCCATCTTGAAAGGTCACATGTGATTCTGAGATGCTGTGTTGAGGTCGCATCTCAATTCCTAATGGGGTGTGTGTACTAGGATGCGCAAATGCATCATCACTAAGGTGCTCTAATGCACTGGGGACAGTGTTTGTTAGCGAATATTCCGCCATTTTGGATCTACTCTCCAATATCTCCAGTGATAACTTATGTGGCCTAAGACAGGATCTTGCCCATTAACAAATGCCAATTCTAGACTGTATGGAATACAAGATTCTATCTTAAAGCCAGACAATTAATCATTAGGTGATTTTACCTTGGATTACCACAGTTGTATTATGGATCCTAGGAATCCAAACAGTGTAGAAAACTACTATTTAACGAGTTGCTAACTCGTTAATGATCTGTACTTAAGGTACGATCAGTGATAGTAACACTGTAATATTAAGAACAGGCCATAAATTGCTTCCGGAAATTAAAGCCACAGTGGAGTGGCAATTCACAGTAGTGGGGGCTTAATAATTTCCTTTCACAAAGAATAATTAAATACAAGTTTGGATTATTCACTGACAAGGTAGAAATGCAAGGACCTGACCCTAGCATAGCGCAGTGTTTAACACCTACGGCGTAAGGGCAGGTCATAAGAGTAACTCCTAATGTAAGTGTGAATGGAATTCAATAACTGCTATAATGTATGCTCTGTTGCTACGGAAGAAATGCGTTTGACAAAAGCCCTATTTCAGAACTTAATAACTTAAAATTAAATGGATGCCATTATGCTGGTAAACAGTAGTAAGTATGAATAGTTAGAATTTTGGAAGCTGTGATCATTTTAGAGCAATAAATGCTTTTCAGATGTGCGTGGTCAGTAACTTGCAAGTTGCAACTCGCGGAGTCAAAATTGTATTTTAGTCTAGAGGGATTGTAAGAACACAGTACAATTTTTAATTTGGCTTGGAATGGACCACATTAAAATTGTATTAACCTATTCACTCATGAAATGCTCACATCTTAATTGTAAGGTAACTATGCATGATAGATGCTGAATATTTTGAAATTAGGTTGCCTGTAAGGCAGCAACGTTTTCCAGACATTAATTTCAAGATATTCATCAGAATATTCAGTACATTGTAGAGAATGTGTAATACCAGTTGTGCATTGTTAAAGGGGTAAACTTAATATATTATTTACTTCAAATTTATTGTAAACCTTAGCTAAGCATACAATATTTAATGCTTTCATCGTCAAAATTTGTCAAGAAAATTTAATTTTTTCCTCAGTGAATCTCCATTTGCATGCCAGGAGAAGACACTTTTTTATATTACCCTCTGGAATGTGAGCGAGCCCGTCATTCCAGTGGTAAATTTTCAAAAATATTCTCGTTAACCTGCAAATGGACATTTATTAAGACAACTAGAGGCGGGTTTTGGCCAACTTGACCATTAAATGGTTCAAGTGACGATATGTCAGGACCCCCCCCCCCCCCATAAGATTGTCAACCCTACAGGCCAGATAAAGTACATTCTTCCTGGTGAAATATGAAGTGTTTTTAAATTTAACTTTGCTGGACGCTCGCTTCCAATTTGAACCATGTGTTGCAAAATACTATTCAACACTTCAAATTTTCAATTTCCTGTTTTAAATGCTGTCGAGTTTTGATATCAACATTTGAAATTAAAGCTTGGCTGCTTGCCCCGGGTTGTTAATAAAATTAGCTTGTGACAGCAAACCTAAATGATCTGGTTGTGCCTGGGGAAAGTGCATTAAATAGTGCACAAATAGGTTCCGCGTACATATCGAGTTATCAAAGTCTCTAACCGTTGTCATGTAAACACCTTAGCATTCTTTATATTCAGGGCTGCTTTCATTTTCCGTGAATGAGGTTATCTCCAAGCAATTGCATTGATGTCATTAGTTATCAAATTCAGTATCTCTCTTTGGGCTAGTGATTGTGACTTCAATATCGTATTCTGTTTGGATCTGATCCCTGTAGATATTATACAAAGAATATAAGTCGAGATAAGGGCATAAATTATTTGTTATTTGGGTCAAAAAGTGAGTATAAAACAATTCTGTTCATGAGCGCAAAATTGTTTCTGTTCTGCAATGACATCGGTGCGTTATTTAGGAAGATATCAGAGCTGCAGCTTAAATGATTTTGTATGTCTCACTTAGACAGAATCTATGTGTGCATACTGGTCATTTGTGTCCATCAAACCTCGTGTGTGTGTGTGTGTGCGTATATATATATATATATATATATATATATATATATATATATATATATATATATATATATATATATATATATATATATATATATATATATATATATATATATAAATATATGTGTGTTTGTGTATGTGCGTGCGTGTGCGTCTGTGTGTCTATGCATGCATATGTGCGTATGTGTGTGTATGCGAGGGATCTGTTATTAGATACAAAAATGACGGAACTGATTTATGAAGCCTAAGTATTTAAAAACGCCGACCCAGGTATTTACATAGTTACCTATGCATACCTGCCAGTCTGCAAACTTCCGTCAAACCTCCTATGTGTGAGTGGGTGAGTGAGTGAGTGAGTGAGTGAGTGAGTGAGTGAGTGAGTGGGTGGGTGAGTGAGTGAGTGAGTGAGTGAGTGAGTGAGTGAGTGAGTGAGTGAGTGAGTGAGTGAGTGAGTGAGTGAGTGAGTGAGTGAGTGAGTGAGTGAGTGAGTGAGTGAGTGAGTGAGTGAGTGAGTGAGTGAGTGAGGGAGGGAGGGAGGGAGGGAGCGAGCGAGGGAGCGAGCGAGCGAGCGAGCGAGTGAGTGAGTGAATGGGTGGGTGGGTGGGTGGGTGGGTGGGTGGGTGGGTGGGTGGGTGGGTGGGTGGGTGGGTGGGTGGGTGGGTGGGTGGGTGGGTGAGTGAGTGAGTGAGTGAGTGTGTTATGCTTTTTTGTTTATTCCGAACGGGTGAATCGTTTTGAGTTCTTTGATCCAGTAGTGTTCTCTGTTTAATCTTAGTTTTTTGTTATCTGTAAAAATTCTTTCAATTGGTCTTATCGTGATGGCTTTCATAGAATGTCTTGGTTGGTTGGAATGCCATGAGATTCTCGTGTCTGTTTGGTGTCGGATTGCATGGATATGTTGTGTGAGTCGTTTGCTGAGTGTTTGACTTGTTTCTCCTATGTATTGAGAGCTGCATTGTTTGCATTCTATGAGGTAAATAATGTTGATGGTATTGCAGCTCAGTTGTGTGTTGATTTTGTAGTTTTTACCAGTGATGTAACAAGCGAATTTGTCAGCAGTGTTCATGTATTGTTTGCATGTGATGCAATTGCTGTTGTTGCATTGTTGGAGTGTCCCTACTATGTCGTAAGTGTCATCTGGTGTCGGTACGATCTTATTGTTATCATCTGGATTTTTAATTTTAATTAGGCTAGAGTGGACTAGGTGGTCCCTAATGCTTTTATTTTTCTTGAATGCTACTACTGGGTAGTTGGGGAAAATTGGTGCTAAGATTGGTGAAGACAAGATGTACTTTTCCCAGTAGGTCCGAATGGATTTACCTATGTGTTCTAATGATGGGTGGTATTGTAGTATGCAAGCTGGCCTAGGCTGTTTTTGTGTGGGTTGTTTGTAAAGAATGTCTTCTCTCTGTGTGTTCTCGGTTTTTTCTATGATGGCTTTAATTTCTGTCTCTTTGTATCCCCGGTGGATGAATGCATCTGTGAGTTCCTGTGTGCGTTGTTTTAATCTAGTTGGATCTGTGATGATGCGTTTGTATCTTAATGCTTGGCTGTAGATTATGGAATGTTTTGTGTTTTTAGGGTGGCTTGATTGTTTGTGAAGATACTGTTGTTTGTCTGTAGGTTTTCTGTATAGGTCCAATTTAAGCGTGTTATCTTCATTGGCCCAAATAATGAGATACATTCTTACAAAAAACAGCTTCCAATTCAATGAAGTCTACTACATACAAACACATGGAACAGCCATGGGAGCCAAGTTTGCTGTTAAATATGCTAACATTTACGTGTACAGCATAGTAAGCAGAATGTTATCAACATGGATGGGCAGCACTCCATCTCACTTAGTTAGATACATAGATGACATATTTTTCATTTGGAACACTAGTGAGAACGAACTACTTGAATTGCACGCACACATGAATAAAGAGCATCCCACAATAAAATTTGACTTGGAATATTCAACAGAAAAAATCCCATTTTTGGACACAATGGTATACAAAGAATATAACAAGCTTAAATTGGACCTATACAGAAAACCTACAGACAAACAACAGTATCTTTTACAAGACTTCTTTATAGATCGTTACATGAGTCATGTTTGGCCATGTGCTAAGGATGCTAAAGAAGACACACCAACACAGAGAGCCTTGGAATTCGCCCTACTCGGAGCCAGCAAATACAGAGCCAGGAGAGGATGTCATTGCATAAATATGCTAAGTGTGCTACGAGGTGACCTCAAGAAAGCAGGATTAGGTACACTCAAGTCAAGAATGGACCTGAGGAAGCTAAGGATTTGGGCTGAGGACAAGACACGGTGGGCAAAAACGAAGAATGACGGATTGCAGCTGTAGGAACTGTCGGCTAAGTTAGCACATGGAAATTGAAGCCGCACGTTGCCAGTGCGTCAATAAAATAAAAATACATATACTGCCAGAGCCGTGCTGGAGTCAGAGTACAATAGGCGTAAAAAGCCTAGGATTGATTGTGACAGATGCATCCACAGATAGTCCCATATGAATCGTCAGTGTGTCAGTATATCAGACATGTGAAAGCTGGTCGGCCAATCCTTGACTTTTAGTCTTGGTGCGGTGGTCCAGTGGAAAGATGCCTGGTTGCTGATGCTATGCGGAGTTGCAGGATGACGGTTCGATCCCCCGACCGGGAGATGGTGATCAACAAATTAAACTAACGGGTGCAGCACTGTCGGCTAAGTTAGCACATGGAAATTGAAGCCGCACGTTGCCAGTGCGTCAATAAAATAAAAATACATATACTGCCAGAGCCGTGCTGGAGTCAGAGTACAATAGGCGTAAAAAGCCTAGGATTGATTGTGAGAGATGCATCCACAGATAGTCCCATATGAATCGTCAGTGTGTCAGTATATCAGACATGTGAAAGCTGGTCGGCCAATCCTTGACTTTTAGTCTTGGTGCGGTGGTCCAGTGGAAAGATGCCTGGTTGCTGATGCTATGCGGAGTTGCAGGATGACGGTTCGATCCCCCGACCGGGAGATGGTGATCAACAAATTAAACTAACGGGTACAGCACTGTCGGCTAAGTTAGCACATGGAAATTGAAGCCGCACGTTGCCAGTGCGTCAATAAAATAAAAATACATATACTGCCAGAGCCGTGCTGGAGTCAGAGTACAATAGGCGTAAAAAGCCTAGGATTGATTGTGACAGATGCATCCACAGATAGTCCCATATGAATCGTCAGTGTGTCAGTATATCAGACATGTGAAAGCTGGTCGCCAATCCTTGACTTTTAGTCTTGGTGCGGTGGTCCAGTGGAAAGATGCCTGGTTGCTGATGCTATGCGGAGTTGCAGGATGACGGTTCGATCCCCCGACCGGGAGATGGTGATCAACAAATTAAACTAACGGGTGCAGCACTGTCGGCTAAGTTAGCACATGGAAATTGAAGCCGCACGTTGCCAGTGCGTCAATAAAATAAAAATACATACATACATACATGAGTCAAGTGACTGTTGGCTGGAAGGCCAGCTATCCTTGACCACTTGCCTTTGGGGCAAGCATCCGAAAAAGTTAATTTCAAGCACTGACTACGGCTATTTCATCACAGTCTGAGGAACTAGCAGAACTTTGCTATCTATTTTTATGTGAGACTTTGTATTATACATGCAGTTTGTGTGCCTTTGTTTTAGTCTGACGTGTTTGATAAAGCTGGGCTTTCTGCTGTGCATTTTCTGCTTAGCTTACAAGAGTGTGAGTTTTTCTTCTGGAAAGACGAATAAACGGTTCCGCCCCGCACTCGGCATTTCCTCCATAAGTAACGGATTATATATCCACTGTCTAGTTAATATAAACAAGATTCAAAAGGAGTACCAGGTCATGATAACCTCATGAAGCATGTTTATGTGCGAAAGCTCGGTATAAACTAAGTTTGTGAAACCTTTAACGGTACAACCGTTGAATCATGTTTTTATTTTCTATACTATGGGTGAGTGTTGTGAACATCGTGATAAATCATGATACAGGGAGATTGTATCACAATAATTATATATATATATATATATATATATATATATATATATATATATATATATATATATATATATATATATATATATATATATATATATATATATATATATATATATATATATTTATGATTCGAAGTGGGAAAGTTAGGATGGGTAATAGTCATCCAAGTACGTGGCTGAGTCGACCACCTGTTATTTATAAATATGTGTCAATCAGTGGGATGGTGAAATGTCGAGCCAGCCAGGTCATCTCTTTATATGTAATAATGTGTACTGATGTTAAATGGATAGGATACTGTTTATAGCACTACATAACCGGCAGATGAGATTAATATGATGATGATGGAAATAGGAAGATTTAGTTTAAATAATTCTATGGTTCTGAGTTGATGTGTATTTGAAAACGATTTAGTTAAAAGTTGTTGCTGCTTAACAGTCAACTACTTTTATTATATTCAGCAGTTGTTGCTAGTTATGGTTTTGGAATTAATCAATGTTTAGTGGCTAGTGTTGGGATCATGAAATTATGAGATAAATTGAACGTGACTAACTGACATAGTTGATGACGTAAGCTGACTGGTATTTGATCGTGGGCTAGAACAACATCATCTGGTAATGCATCATCCAGCACGTGTGCCTAGCACCCTAGGATTCCTGAGGTCTCGTCATCAGTACACAATGGACAAATTTATTGATAAACTATATGCCACTCATTTTATGGTATGCAACAACATGGCATACCATAATGTTGTTAGTTAGCTGACAGATCACATCAAACCAGAACCGGTGGTGACTATGTAAGGTATGTTCCATAGCAAGTGAGGGAGGAATCCTGATTGTTTCCGAGGACAAATTAGTTATCAGGTCAGAACTTCTAGGAAGAGATAAGCGGAAATTGGTTGGTGACTTTATTGTTTGACCAATCAAAGTGTGCCTATTGGGTTCCTACAAGAATCATGAGAATAGGGTCTGAGAGAAGTTGTGTGTTTCTGGTAAATGACCAGATCACTGAAAAGTCATAATCTGTAACTATAAATGATGGTGTTTGTCTCAGAACAAATGAATCAGTTTACTCGACCCAAACCTTCCGGTTCACTACATCATCTGCTCTTAGGATTGTAAGTTTCCAAGCTATGGTGCTGCCTAATGAACCTTGAGGAATAGGGTAGGAAGTAGGATAGGAAATAAGAATTGAGTTTATCAGCATTTAGGAATCTAACACAAGCTGGGAGAAACACCCAGTCCTTATTAGGAATCTTAGCCCAGCAGTCAGAATAAATGTCATCTATTCACCATCAATCAGATGAGGTGAGCGACTGCAGCTATTTTGCTTCATCTCATTATTGGCGACGTTGTCGCAGCAACACTCGCAAGTTTCCGGCGGTGAGTGGTACTGATCATAATCATAGAATTGATAGTTTTACGTTTATGTAAGACCAGAGTTTGTCAGTATTTAGGAATTTAACACGAGCTGGGAGAAACACCCAGTCCTTACTAGGAATCTAAGATCAGTCAGATCAGGCCCAGCAGTCAGAATAAATTTCGTCTATTCACAATCAGTCGGACGAGGCGAGCAACTGTAGCTATTTCTCTTCATCTCATTATCAAGTTTCCGGTAGTGAGCGGGAGTGATCATAATCATAGATTAGTGAACAGAGTCATAGTAAGTTCAAGTGGGGCTTAGCAACGTCCCAGTCTGAAATCTTCACTATGTCTTAGCCAGGCTTTAGTAAGCATTACATTGGCCTTATCTAGGCCTTAGCCAGACTTTGCTAGGCCTTACCTAGGCCTTAGCGAGGCATTGATAAACTTTACCTAGGTCTTAGCTATGCTTTGCTAGACATTGCCTAGGCCCAAGCCAGACTCTGCTAGATGTTTCCTAAGGCCTACTGTGGCTTTGATAGCCCTTATCTAGGCGTTAGCCAAGCTTTGCTAGGCCTTACGTGGGTCTTAGCCAAGCTTCGCAAGACATTACCTAGGTTGTAGCCAGGCTTTGCTAAGCCTTACAAAGGCCTTACCTAGGCCTTAGTCAGGCTTTGCTAAGCTATAACTAGACGTTAACTAGGTCGTAACTGGCTTTGCTAGGCAGTTGCCATGCGTTAGCTAGACATTGCTAGGCCTTACATAGGCCCTAGCCAAGCCTTATTCAGGCCTTATTTAGGTGTTGATGGAATTTACCTAGGCCTTAGTCATGGTTTGCTAGACATTGCCTAGCCCGTAGCAAGGATTTGTTAGGCCTTACCTAGGCCTTAGCTAGGCTATGCCACGCATTACCTATGGCTTAACCAAGCTTTGCTAGACCTTACCTGTGCCTTAGCCAAGCTTTGTAGAACATTACTTATGGATTAGCCAGGCTTTGGTAGTCCTTCGCCAAACTTTGCAAGATATTACCTAAGCCTTATCTAGACCTTAGGCAGGTCTTATAGAGACATTACCTATGTCTTAGCCATGCTTTAGTAAGCATTACATTGGCCTTACCTAGGCCTTAGCCAGACTTTGATAAGCCTTACAAAGGCATTACCTAGGCCTTAGTCTGACTTTGCTAAGTCATAACTAGACGTTAACTAGGTCGTAACTGGCTTTATTAGGCCGTTGCTATGCCTTAGCTAGGCTTTGCTAAGCCTTACATAGGCCCTAGCCAAGCCTTATTCAGGCCTTAGTCAGGTGTTGATGGAATTTACCTAGGCCTTAGTCATGGTCTGCTATACATTGCCTAGGCTGTATCAAGGATTTGTTAGGCCTTACCTAGTCCTTAGCTAGGATTTGCTACGCATTGCCTATGGCTTAACCAAGCTTTGCTAGGCCTTACCTGTGCCTTAGCTATCCTATCTAGACGTTAACTAGGTCGGAACTGGCTTTACTAGGCCGTTGCCATGCCTTATCTAGGCTTTGCTAGGCCTTACATAGCCCTTAGCTAAGCCTTATTTAGGCCTTATTCAGGCTTTGATATAATTTACCTAGGCCTTAGTCATGTTTGCTAGACATTGCCTAGGCCGTAGCCAGGCTTTGTTAGGCCTTACCGAGACATTAGCTAGGCTTTGCTAAGCATTACCTATTACTTAAACAAGCTTTGCTAGACCTTACCTGCGCCTTAGCCAAGCTTTGTAAGACATTACTTATGCATTAGCCAGGCTTTGGTAATCCTTCGCCAAACCTTGCAAGACATTACCTAGGCATTATCCAGATCTTAGGCAGGCCTTATAGAGACATCACCTATGTCTTAGCCAGGCTTTAGTAAGCATTACATTGACCTTACCTAGGCCGTAGTCTGCTATGGGTTACCTAGGCCTTAGCGAGGCTTTAATAGACTTTACCTAGGCCATAGCCATGTTTTGCTAGACATTGCCTAAGCATTCGTCAGACTTTGTTAGGTCTTACATAGCCTCTACCTTGGCCGTAGGCAGGCTTTGTTAGGCCTTACCTACGCAGTAGCCAAGCGTTGCTATGCCTTAGCCAAGCCTTACCTAAGCATTGATGGACCTAGCTATGCTTTGCTAGGTCTTAGTCAGGCCGTACACATGCCATAGCCAGGCTGTGTTGGTCATTAGTCATGCTTTACTAAGCCTTACTGCGGCTTTAGCCACGCTTTGCTAGACATTTCCTCGGCCTTAACCAGACTGACTATGATAGGTCACTTAGCCTCTACCTTGGCCTTAGTCAGGCTTTGTCAGACCTTACCTACACATTAGCCAAGCTTTGTTAGGCCTTAGCCAAGCCTTACCTAGGCCTTAGCCCAGCTTTGTTAGACCTTATCCAGGCTTTCTCAAGCCTTACATAGGCCTTAGCCACGCTTTGCTAGGCCTTAGCCAGAATTGCCAGGCCTTAGCCATTTTTTGCTAAGCCTGACATAAGCCTTAGTGAAGCTTTGCAAGGCATTACCTAGGCTTAGCTAAGTCTCAATTACGCCTTACCTATGCCTTAGTAGGCTTTACTCGGCCTTAGCTATGCCTCAGCCATGCTTTGCTAGACTTTACCTAGGCCTTAACCAGGCTTTGCTAGATATTGCCTGACGCGTGTGTCGATGCGTGAGTGTGAGCGTGTGTGAATTACTCACTGATTTATTCATAATTGTCAATCAATAAACTCTGATAACATGTGCTTTATGAATACAATCATCATCATCATCATCATCATCATCATCATCATCATCATCATTATCATCATCATCATTATCGTCATCATCATCATCACAGCCCAGATTAACACCATCGTCATCAGTATCACCATCATTATCGTTACAACTAAGATTATCATCATCGCCATCGTCATTAGTAGCATCATCGTTATTATTATCCCAAAGATAATCATCATCATTATAACCAAACTGGTATCATCCCCTCCGTCGTCACCAAGATAATCATCGCTACAAACAAATTATCATCAATATAATGTATTATTTATTTCCGTGGCATTTCGTGATGTTCCGGAATCTTAATTTCATAACAATTATGAATATTTTGACTGTTTTAATTGAAATGGCGCCAAGTCAAATTAGTTTCGAAATATTCATATTTTTTTCGTTGTTTCGGATTCAAATTGTAACTGAACTGGAAATGACTAGGAATTTTGGCATTCGGTGGGGGTGTGGGGTGTGGGTGGGTGAGGTGGGGTAGTGGTAGGGGTTGTGGAGTAGGGGGACGGGGTGGGGGTGAGGGCATGGATTGCGGTGCTTAATACATACACGTACCATAGAAAATGTTTAAGTGACCACGTGCATAAAAAGTGAGTAGAAGCAGGTGGTCGATTAATATGTACCATGCCATCATAATGACCATTTGGCCACAACACGTTATGCACCTCCACTAAAATATATTGTAAGCAGCTTCCGATACGCAGAAACACTTCATGATAAGATGCAATTACGCAGCATCAAAGTCGGATGGACTTATAGCAATAACAAAGATATATCATGGGGGTGGGGGGGGGGGTTGGGGCCACCCTATGTGATGGTTACACAAATGAATTACATGTTTGGAACGGATGGACAAACGGGTAGACGAATATCAATTGGTATGTATTCAAGGATATATGTATAGATGTGCGGAAAACCATAGGATAAGGTCGACAGATGCATGATATAACCAACCCGGTGTGGGGTGGGTAGGTGTTACCTATATGGAGGGTAACGTTTCTGATACGCATAACAAGGAAACAGAAACCACGCGATCTATCGATTAGCAAAAATGAGAGAAAACACGCGATGCAATAAAGTAGAAACAAACAATGAGTTGTCGGACCAATGCACTGTCAGGCCAATGTAATGTCGGTCCAGCGTGCTGTCGGACCAATGCGCTGTCGGACCAATATGCTGTCGGACCAATGGACTGTCGGATAAATGGGCTATCGGACCAATGCCATGGCACAATTATTATGTGTTTATAACTCTGAAGAAATTATGGCCAGATTCCGAGTAACTTATGTAAACACGTCTATCACCCCGTAATGGATATGTTTTGCAGAAAATTGGATGAAAGGTCACAATAGTAACGCAATGATGGAGGTCATAGTACTGAGTAATATAATGCAGTTTCATAAGGATTTATAATAGAAAGACATTATTAACCATTCGTGCCAAATAGATGTGACAGTTGTGGGAGGTAGCAATATTGAACGGCATAGGGCGATCATGCTCATAAAATAGTTTGTCAAGATGACTTAAGTGAAAGTTGTGGTGGCCGGATGGGTTATGTGGTTTAAAGAGCCACTTTAGTAATTGTCTGATTTGACAGGTCGCAGTCAATTGAATCCAGTTTGAATGATACCAGCCTCGGTGTTAATCGAGTGTGGTTTAGATGTGTTATAGTGTTCATTCTATGTGCGCGCGTGTGTGCTAGCGCGTATGTATATATGTATTTTCTATTTTATTGACGCACTGGCAATGCGCGGCTTCAATTTCTATGTGCTAACCAGCCGCCAGTCATGCACCCATTAGTTTAATTTGTTGATCACCATCTCCCGGTCACGGGATCGAACCGCCATTATGCAACTCCACATACCATCAGCAACCAGACATCTTTCCACTGGACCACCGCGCCAAGACTAATAGTCAAGGTTTAGCCGACCAGCTTTCACATGTCTGATATACTGACACACTGACGATTCATATGTGACTATCTCTCTGCGTGCGTGCGTGCGTGCGTGCGTGCGTGCGTGCGTACGTGCGTGCGTGCGTGCGTGCGTGCGTGCGTGCGTGCGTCGTATGTGTGCGTGCGTGCGTGCGTGCGTGCGTGCGTGCGTGCGTGCGTGCGTGCGTGTGTGCTCTCGTAGCTGGTGTAAAATGGGGACATTTATATGTATATACACCTTTACAACGGGGACACACGTCCCCGGTTGTTTTAAGGCCAAAAACGGTTATCTCACGCTATTTCTATCACCCCATGAATGCAACGTCCCATTTCGAGTGTCGTCCACATTTAGTCCGATTAGTACGGGCCACAGTATACACACGGTGCTGGTGATCATTTCTGCACAATAACCACGAATTCGCATGTCCCCCGGTTTATGACTGGTCAGTCAAAATGTGTATAGCGTCCCCAGTTCATCGTCAATCAACATGGCACCAGATGATGTGGCATACATCGTACATTGTAGGCAAATAAGAAGCATGCCGTCCCAGTCACAACTGCACAGCAAACCTATCTGTGTGGGTATGATTTTCCTGCCAGTACCCGCATACTGGCGGGTACCTGCTTGCCCACATGGTACCCGCATACCTGCAAAAATTAACTAACAATTGAATTCTGCTACCTATTTTGAAAACTAATTTGAATGCATGAAGCAGCAATAATATCAAGTACAATTAGCTAATTACCTAATTTGATTTGATAGCATTGCTGACTTAAGCAGTCATATTGGTTGCAAAATAGTTTATCTATATGATGGGTTTTGAAATGAAATAAAAATAAGCAACAACATCTTCCAATCAAATTAGGCTCAAAATATTCAACAACTTCCATGTAAACTCACTCACTTACCCATTATTTGATGATGTGTTGAATATTTTGACACTAATTTGACTGAAAGATATTGGTGCTATAGGCAGAAACAGCTTCCAAGCAATTAGTTTCTAAATATCCAACCATTTTGCTGTGAACTGTTAGAGACTAGATATCAGCCGTTATGGTGTAGCAAAATGGTTAATGTTTGGACTTTACTCAGTTACCTACTACTATCTCGCAAGGCCACACTGGCAGACATTCTGAGGTGTGGAATTCAATATTACGGTGATTTAAACCTCGCTTTATCCTAAACCAGGTAACAAATCTCTACTTCAAGCGAGTAATAAAAGATGTGTTACCCGCTTTATTCTTGCGCCTAGTCCGCATTCAATAAGCGAGTTTACACCTGGTAACATCCAGACCGAGTTTAAACTGGTTTACACCAGCCCTACACCACGATTAAATCATGTTCAGGTATTTAGTCTTTAACTTATTGAACCTGAGTCACCAGATAGGAAGACTCATATACGACGTAAGAAACAAATTGTTGAATATTTAAAATACTAATTCGCCTGAAAATGTTCTATATGACAATACAATGGTCCAATCTAATTATTTTCAAAATAGCGATCTGTATGCCTGTATATGCAAACAAGCCGCGTACCTATGTTGGCTCATTTACATTAGCCGATTTGGACTCGACTTGTCGTTGAAGGCATGGCCGCCAAAGAAAACCATCGTATACGACATGCCCGTCTACGTTAACCGATTTTGGCCCCTTGGCTGTGCTCGAATTTGAGCCAAATTGGATTAGAACGTATTAGATACAGCACAGCACGCACACAGCACATATACGTGCACAGACTTGCAAAGCAATATTACATTTACAGTTTGCATTGTAGATATGACATGCAAATTTCCAGGTGCACATAATATTTTGAAATTGTCCGATTATTAGGGGCCGATAAAACAATGACTGATAGGGTATTCACACTACTCTATTCTGTCTTCACGCACACCAAATCGGGTCTAAAATCAGCTAATGAGACCTTTGTTTGCGCGTGTCAGTCACACAGCGAGTGCCGAAACGATCGGAAGATGAAGAGAAACATACATTAATAAACATCATTAAGGGACACGGCAATGTTATCGAAAAGGAAAATGTAGATGGCTAACGAGAGCAATCATAAATTGCAAACCCTCGCCACCCCATCCCATCCCCGTTTTTAACACATAGAAATCGGTTTTTTCGGGAATCATATAGTAGGCATACGTTTACACTCTTTCCTGTAGTAAAATTTGAGTCAGGTCTGACAAGTAGTTTCCAGGAATAGATTTTAAACATTGGTCCGATTCGGCTCCTGGTTTTTTTCAGATTATAGCGAAGGTCTGAAGATTCTCATCCATGGTAAGTTCGTTTGTTGTGTTAAAATCTAAGGCAAAGCAGACACGCAGTTTCGGAGGTATCCATTGATTCGAAAATCGATCGGATCTGGATCCGAATTCTTTAATCCGGATCAGGCCCAAAGTCAGGGATCCCAACGATAGGGCAACGCTCTTTCATGTGTTATAAGTGCAACCTTTTCAGTAGTTTATAAGCTACCGCGTTGGGCCTGCCCGCCCACCCACCTGCTCATCCATGCCAGCCTGCCTGACCGCACACACGCACGCATGCACGCACGCACGCACGCACGCACGCACGCACCCACCCACCCACCCACCCACCAACACACTCACCCACGCACTCGATCACAACACCTTCTTCGCTGAGAAAAATCAAAGCTCGCCTCGGTTACAAATATATACAGTACATTGGAGGGAGCGATGGCGGGATGGATAAAGGACATATGGAGAGAGAAAATCATACGTACAATATTTTTTTGCGAATTTTTTGGCGGGATGGATAAAGGACATATGGAGCTAGAGAGAGGTGGGGAGAGAGGGAGCGAGAAAGAAGTGTGTGTGGGAGAGAGAGAGAGAGAGAGAGAGAGAGAGAGAGAGAGAGAGGAGAGGGAGAGAGAGAGGGAGGGGTGGAGGGAGCGAGGGAGGGAGAGGGTGGAGTTGAAGAGGGAGGGGGGAGGGGCGGAGAGAGGGAGATAGGGGGAGAGAGAGGGAGAGAAGAGAGGGATGGAGGAAGGGAGAGGGAGGGGGAGGTATGGATAGTTGAGGGAGGGAGGGAGTGGGAGAGAGGGTGGGAGGGAGAGAGAATGGAGTGAGGGTGAGAGGGAGATATGGTCATGAAGAGAGAAGGGGAAGATGGAGAGGGGAGGGAAGGGGAAGTGGGAGAGGGAGAGAGGGGAAGTGGGAGATATAGAGGGACGGAGGACAGAGAGTAGTGAAGTAGTCGTAGGGTGTGGGTAAATCTCGTAGGGTGTGGGGGCAAAGATTTTAATATCGTGGATGCATTTTACTCGTCACTATATGTGTGGTAAATTTAACTGTAAAACATGTATAATACTATGGTAGAGCGTGAAAAAGTAGACAAATTCGCAAAAAAAATAATGTACGTATGATTTTCATTAATAATTTATTGTCCTTCATCCTTCACTGGGAAAAGATCCATGTATGCAATTATTTGGCGCTATGGATAAACAACTGATGTTCCGTATATCCAGTCAAAACGGCTGTCAATAACATTGTAGCCGGTTGTTAGATACATAAAATAGCAGAAAGGGTGTGTATGTGCCAAGTTAGTAATGCCTGCAATGTGTTCGGCCCAAGAATTCCACCCATATAGGTAGATAGGTATCTGACTATGCTAATGAGATATTGATTTTAAAAAATGTTTAACTTGACGTAATTTAATTCGTTGTACACAATTTCATACCGAAAATTGGCTGAAATTTTACCCAATTCACAGTGTTCACTGCCATATTGTCTGTAGGTTATACTCGTCCCAGATTTTCACACACATAAACTTGAGTTTAAAAAGTATAATTTAGCCTAAATTACTTTCAGTTGTAAACAATTAAATAATTCCATAGTCCGCAATTCCATACCGAAAATTGGCTTAAATTTTGGCAGATCAGTTCATTTTCAGTACCATACTGTATGCAATAAGTTTGGCCCCAAAATGTCAGATAGATATATAAATACGCTAATAAAATATCGATTAAAATAATTCCACCCTAAAGTAATTTTATAATACGCAACTTAGTAGTGACTAAAAGTTGTCAGATGCCAATAATTTACGTAGCGATATATATGTGTGTAACCTGTTTTCGAACATCTAGCCATGCAGAACTCAATATGTATTATTATGTACTAGTGATGTACGAAATATTACACAATTCTACCATCAAATAATATCATAATTACCAAGTATGTCCATGTAGTTACTTAATTGCAATATGTCCCCATTGGAATACAGTTGGTTCACATTAGCTACGGTCGGATAGATGTCAATATGTCCTGGCATATCGCTTGTAATAGGTTCGGCTCCAGACTTTCACCCATATGTTTACATAGACATATATGAATGCGCTAATAAAGTATAGAGTTTAAAAAATTCTACTATGGAGTAATTTCGAAATACGCAATTTAGTCGCAACTTACAGTTTTCAAATGTTAATAATTTACTATATATTCAGTATCAGAATCTCTGTACTCGGTTTGTAACCAGGCCTTCAAACATAATACCATCTAGAACTCACTAGATATTGCACGATTCTATCATCAAATATTTCTTGCAATAATGTGAAAGTCTTTCTATATATCCTAAAATTTAGCTCCAGATAGAATCTGAACTATCAAACAAAACCCCCAGAATTTATGCATATGGTCAACAAGACTTGAGTTTGACTACACTAGCTATATTCCGAATTAAAACGATTTCTAGATGAAGTAATTTCATAGTATGCAAATCCATACCAAAAACTTGTGAAAATTGTTTCTGATTTATGCTTTTCGGTGCCCTTACTGGCTGTAATATAACATGTAGCATAGGCTTATTACCAATTAAAAAAAAATTCTACAGCGAAGCAATTTTGCAGCACACAATTCAACACTAAAAATTGCTAAAAATGTTAGCAGATCTGCAGCTTTTAATACCCCACTGTCTGCAATAGGTCCGGTCCCAGAGTTTTACCCATATGGTTGGTTAGGGCTATGAATGTGCTAATTTGAAGTCCTGAGTTTAAGATTTTCTACCACGAATCAATTTCATAGCACCCATTTCTGTAACGAAAATTGGCTTAAATTTTGGCTGATTCACGGTTTTTGGTTCCCTGATGTATGTAATATATTCGTTGCCAGAATGTAATCATCAAAGACTTAGAGGGATTTGAATACGCTAGTTAGGCCTATGTTGCGAATTCAAAGAAGAATCTACTCTGAAGTAATTTCATAGTATGCAATTCCATAATTAAGAACAACGGGTTTGAGTACGCTACTGTCAGCAATAGTTTCTCTCCCAGAATTCCACCAATGTTGTTAGATAGGTATATGAATGCACTTTTAAAATATCGAGTTTAAAAATAGTCTACCATGAAGTAATCGCGCAATACTCAATGCAGTTGTGTCCAACACTTATCAAATGACATTAATTTATTATTTTAAGTACCAATACCTGCACAATCTGTTTGCATTCAGCTTTCGGACATCTGACCATATGGCACTCTATATAGTGTTGTATGGAATATTGCAGGATTCTACCATCAAATACTTTCAAAGTATGTAGTTACATAATCGACATATGCCCCCATTGTAAGATAGTTGGTTCACATTCATCACATTCACGACATTCGGATATGTGTCGATATGTCCTGGCATATTGCATGTAATAGCTTCGACACCATCAGCCATATGGTTACATATGTATACGAATGCGTTAATGAAGTATTGAGTTTAAAAGATTTATACCATGAAGTAATTTCGTCGTACACAATTTAATGTAAAGGATCCGCCAAAATATTGGCTGATTAACAGTTCCACATGCCCTACTCTCTATAATATGTTCGGTCCCAAAATGTCACCACATAGTTTCAAAGCAAGACTGGACAAAGAACGGACTCGATACCCATTTGCCTGATGTGGTGAAACGGTAGAGCCTTTGCTAAAATTCAAATATATTGTGTGTGAAATGACACCAGTCTATACTTACCAAAAGTATTACCATATATATATAGCGCACTACAAATAGATGGTTGGTGAATATTAGTATTATTATGCCTCTGTATTGTACTATGCCATAATAGATTGTGTGTGAAATCACACCGATCTGTGCTGTACACAAAATATTAATATATGTATATATTGCATTAAAAATAGATGTGCAGAAAGCCACTATGGTCTATATTGTACCAATAGTATTCTATTACAAGTCAATTGTGTGTGGAATCACATCAGTCTATATTATACCACATACAATTCTACAGGTATATATTATCACTATTAGGTAGTGGGTCGAACAACACCGTCTATACATTTGACCAGATTAAAACCTACACTAACTTGCACTATATACACTAGGAAAAATTATGACTGTATATAATACGACCCAGATCATTACATTTCGGAATGGCTGTTACACATCTGTTTAAAAGCAATCTAACTAAAAAGTATAATTTTGTCTAAATTGCCCCAATATGTCAGATAGATATATGAATACACTAATAAAATATCGATTTTTTTTAATTCCACCGTAAAGTAACAGCTTAGTAGTGACCAAAAGTTGTCAGATGCCAATAATTTACGTACTGAAATCTATGTACTCTGTTTGTAACCAGTTTTCGAATATCTAGCCATACTGAATTCAATATGTATTATTATGTACTATTGTAAGAAATATTGCACGAATTTACCATCAAATAATATCTTAATTACCAAGTATTCCATGTAGTTACTTATTCGCAAGATTTCCCCATTGAAAGATAGTTGGTTCACATTAGCCACAATCGGAAGATGTTGATATGTCCTGGAATATTGCTTGTAATAAGTTTGGCTCCAGAATTGCAGCCATATGTTTAGATAATTATATACGAATGTGCTAATAAAGTATAGCGTTTTAATTTCTACCAAGGAGTAATTTCGAAATACGCAATTAACTTACAGTTTTCAAATGCTAATAATTTACTATATATTCGATATCAGAATCTCTGTACTCAGTTTGTGACCAGGCTTTTGAACATGATACCATCTAGAACGCACTAGATATTGCATGATTCTATCATCAAATATGCCTTGTAATAATAGGAAATCTTTCTATATATCCTATAATTTTTCTCCAGATAGAATATTAATTATCAAACAAAACCCCCAGAATTTACTCATATGATCAACATGATGGATAGTAAGATGGACGGATTGCCCCAAAATATAATTTGCTTCTTCCTATAGCCCATAGCTAGTCCTATCCAAGGTTGATGTCATTACAAGCATCTTAAACATATGACACTATCAAGAAACTATCAGTATAACAATTGCAACCACCATCAGCACTACATGGTACATGTAAGAAACTGGAAATCATAGTAAGAACCTATGTAATATTGAATTTTGATATAACAAAATAAACACACTTCTCTCTGTCCTGCAAATATGTTGTCAATTTATCACATATCTAATGGCTATGTCTTTATAGTACATTGACTTTAACTTGAAGCCCATGTCTTCCTATATTACATAGTGCCTGTACCAATTTTACATGTATAATTTATTTTTTCTTCTATGTAGGGGTCAAAGCTTTAGATATAGTTACTGACTTTGGTGGACAACCTGTTGTGCTAATGAAATTGTATATTATGTATAAAATGAATTTGAAGCTCAACTTGAATTAGAATAATCTTCCACCTCGCTATTTGCCATGATGCTTTGCATCAATATGTGTACTCGTATATATCATTTATTGTCATTCATTTTCTCACGAGATCTCCTACACTAAACGGGAGCGAGATAGCTTTCGTGGATATTGACGGACCATTATCGTAGTAATTTTCCCGAGAATTTCGGTATTTGCTTTCTTAAATACCAGGACAGTTAAAATGCGAAGAAATGAACTCTGTATGCAACAAAGTATAGTATTTAACCTAAAAGGCACCAATGTTAACTGAGCAGCCTTCGATATAGATGGCTATTATAGAGAAAATAGTCCCCCTTATTTTCTGGTTATATCCAAACTGGCTGCGGCCATGATAATCAAATATTTTCACGACTTCGAGCTTTCCACATGAATATACTTGTGTTGCTGTGAATTTACTAGAAAATCTACTGCAGCATTTACTGCTACACACGTTCAATGGCATTGTATCGCTGTTTTGTCCACGAGATATATCTAAAGCCAGACACACAGTGTAGCCCAGCGAGTGATAACAAGACAACACTATAGTTAGGGTGGGGCAGTCATTTTTTTACCATAACTACCAAACTTGGCAGGCTGATACTATGGCATAATTAAAGTATAAATCCACAACCATTTTCAAGCTGTGACTTTTTATTTCTATTTTTATACAAAAAAAATCATTTTTAGAGTCAGATGACCTAAAAACGAGGGGTTTATTTTTTGGTTGTGGCATTAAACATCACTTTGAATCCTAAAAAAGATTTGGTTTTTGGTAGGAATATTGTAAGTGTTGATATCTAACAGCAAAAGGCAAAAAAAACAAAATTGCAGCATATTTACAATAAAATATGATTTACAACCTACTTTTGTCTAGGCGAAAATTACACTTCTGCAGAATGTACACTCTTCAATAGGCTTACTGTAACAAGTCACACTCCTGAAAACAAGAGAAAAACATGATTAAGCAAAGTTCAAAATTGAGAGAGATATGAAAAGTATGTTTATGTAATTCAGTAAATGGCTTGAAATATATTGCTGTTGAAATACTGAATAAAAATTGTACTCAAGCAGCTCAAGGAGAAAGTTCTTAGCACTTTTGTTTTAAAAAAATCCTCAATATTGTCTGCCTAATTCAAATGATTTAAAAGCCCTACTTCATTTACTCATTAAAAGAAAAATAATGACTGATGCATATTACTTAAAGATAAACAAATAGGATTTGATTTAAACATGTTATTGCACGAAAATGTACAATGCCATAGGATTGGGTACAAGTTCTTCTAACTTAGATAAACCTTTTCCCAAAACAAGTAGGATATAGGTACATGTATATGTATTTATAAAATCAAAGGACTTTATTATTTGCATTACAAATAGTAGATTACAGTGTTAATGTTTTGTTTGATTTTGGAATTAGTACACTTTAATAATCAATTTCATTATGGTACTTTAACTCATGGGATACTTAATTCGGCAAACGACAATATATTCCTCAATTGTCTGCCCAATTATGAAAGCAGTATTGTTATGTTAACCTTCGAACAAGAATGCTGAAGCATACAATGTCTCGCCTGTAAAGGCATGGATAGAGCCTAATTTCAAAATCGTGAAAAAAACCGAAATGTGATTTCCCAAAATTCAAATTAGTGATGATGCAAATTACATCTTGTATGGGTACAGCATTTAGAAGCAAAATATACGTTCAAAACTGTGAAGAAGTAGGTAAAGTTTACAAAATTCAAAATAATGCTTATACAGATTGCATCCATGAATGGGATATAAAAGTTCATTAGAGGTTCCTGAGATCTGATCGACCATTGTTGTCAAATATGTTGATTTATAAACCATACCCAAAAGTACTTTTTATGGACAACACCTACGACGCTGCCAAAACTAGTGATCCCTAGGTCTCACTTTCTGCTTCGCAGATGAAACAAAAATGTCAGCAAAAAAGCATGCAAATAAGAAATGAACATGTTAGCCATGTTTAGTGTGCCAGAATAAATGTATTGTCTGATCCTCTCCATGTCTGCTAAAAACTTAGCAATACTGATCATGAGTGGATAAAGCTGAGAAAAGTCTTTTTAGCAGATTTCTACAGCAACCTGCCCGTTTTAACCTATTAAATGTCATTTGCCATGGAAATCTGCTCACAGAAAAAATGTTTTGCGCTCTATAACACCACCACATAACTTTTGACGTATTCTACCTCAATCTTATCATAAGCCAAACGGTTGAGCTACATGTAAATGCAAGAACTGAACCCTTTGACACTTATATCAGCCAAAAAAGGCTTCTGCAGTGGTCTTGAGAAATGTTCATTTGCTGAGCAAGAGAAGACTATTTTTGAAAATTTACCACTGGAATGACTGGCTCGTAATGAGCCAGCCACTCCAGTGGTAACATTTCAAAAATGGTCTTCTCTTGATCTACAGATGGACATTTTCTATGAGAAAATTAAAATTTTCTTTAACAAATTTCAGTGTTAAAAGTGTTAAAGGAGATCACAAATAAGAATTAGATTTCAATAAAAACGCCAAAAATAAGTTTTTATCATATTTAATGAATTAAAAGGAATTTGACGAATTTTCCAAACTCTATCATTGACATGACTGATATAATTTTGGCTACACTCATGAATTCCGACACACACAAAACTCATCGTATGACATCATCGTGTGAATCATCAACCATGTGGATTCGGATTACGTCACACATGTTCTCAAAACAGACGAAACTTGAGTAACGAAGCAGTATATCAGCTCTGATTCAAGCTCTAGTTTATCAAGCGCTAGTATTTCTCTTGCAGCTCATTAATATGATGGTGTATGCATGAATAAATGAGCTGTTGTAAGCTGTCAATGATCAACAGCAAACCTTTGCTTGACACGATGATGTCATACCACCACAACAATCATTTATGTGATGACGTTATCCAGCGACTCTCATGGGAAATGGAAGAAAATGACTCCGTGGCTAAATTTACTGTTTAGGAATTATAAAATATACCAATAAGATATTTTATTTCATCTAATTTATGTACATGTAACATTTGATATTCTTTGACCCTTTTCTGTGTGTGTTTCTCTTTAAATATTGATGTTGATTTCGCAGGAAAAATTAAATCCTTCTCGCTTTTTGCTTTGCATGTGTCATAAAAATGTCATTTGGTGAAATAAATTAACTCAACATCAGTTTGTGAACATTTTAAACAAGTAGGCCTAGGCTTGTGCGATTATTGACTTGAGCGATCATGGTTGTTTATTTAAGAATAATCGTAATTACTAATTTGCTAGATTAATGATCAGGCTCAGTACAAATTACCTAGACATAATAACAAAAGCATATCAATGACTAAAGGTGCAGTGGTGTTTAGAAATGTCCATTTGCAGGCCAAGATAAAACTTTTTGAAAATATATCATGGAATGCCGGGCTCGATTCTCGAGCAAGCCAGTAATTCCAGTGACACATTTTCAAAAACAGTCTTCTCTTGGCCTCCAAATGGACATACATTTGCTAAGCAAAATGTCAATTTTCTTGACCTATCACATTAACAAGTAATCAAAAGGTAGATTTTGAAATATTTACGCAGTAAAAATTATTTACAATTATTCGATTATTTAATTTTTAATCATAATTATAAATTCATGATTTAAAAAATAATCGCAACTTTCGATTTAATCACCTAATCATGCAAGCCCACACACAAGAGAAATCAAAGATGACGAAACTGTTGCCCGCCCACTTTTGTCACATTGTACACATTTTCTCGATTTTTTCTTATTGTGACCAAAGTTGTGGAATCCTTGTGTATGGTCACACCCTTTCTTGTGTTTAAGTTTAAAATGTGATCCAAATCAGACCAGTAGCTTCCGAGATATCTATAGATCCAGAATTTCGTCCAATCCAAATGTTTTATCTAGATCACAGACAGACTCTTGAAATCCTATTTCCTGGGAAGATTCTTTGTTGTCTAAAAATTTCAGCCAATTCAGATTAGACACACAGAGACACGAATGCAATATACTCTGTTCACCTTACAGAGTAAGGGTAAATATCAAGCATCAGCTTTCTTAGTGCAACATGGCATGATTCAGTATGCACGAATGTAAATACGAATTACATTTGTTGCCATGTTCATAATGCATAAATGGTTCACCAATTTACTTTAGCAAACAGTTTAAAACACATGCACGTTTACCCATGTTTAGATAGAATCAGCCATGTTGCTACTAACTGTTAACACTTTCACTGACAAATCCCTGAAAAAGTAAATTTTTTACGATATAAAACTCATTCTGTTGAATGTTTTGAAATCAATCTGACTGGAAGCAGTTGCTGTTCCAGTCAAATTGATATCAAAATATTCAACAGTTTTCCTGTTTATTTACCTTGAATATGTGATATGGTGAATTTATCAGTGAAAAGGTTAAGAAGCACCAAATTAAATTATTAAAATACCAAATACTAGCCACAAACTTGTCAGTTTTGTCACTTGTCTGTTTTGTCAGTTTTAAA
The DNA here is from genome assembly GCA_034401795.1 of Chaetoderma sp. LZ-2023a. Classification (NCBI taxonomy): domain Eukaryota; kingdom Metazoa; phylum Mollusca; class Caudofoveata; order Chaetodermatida; family Chaetodermatidae; genus Chaetoderma; species Chaetoderma sp. LZ-2023a. Next base: position 54,777,296 of record CM067359.1, on the reverse strand, counting down.
TTTGCCCAACAGACAGACATACTGACTTATAGTAGCCGCTAGTCGCAACTAAAAATCTCAAACAGTGTGCAGTAGCAACGTTATGCCTCCGGTATAATGGTCAAGTCACCAGACTGGTCATCTGCTAATAGCTTGTACACATAAACAGCTTTGTCATAGTCATAAATTACATTCATCTAGTCTCTATATCCAGGAACAAACGATATCACTCGACCCTTGTACGATTTACTTTCGTTATTTTCCATGAAAAAATGTTCTATGTTTTCCAACCAAAAATGGTTGAGAACTCACAGATGTACTTCTACTACTACTACTACTACTACTACTACTACTACTACTACTACTACTACTACTACTACTACTACTACTACTACTGCTACTACTACTACTACTGCTAATACTACTACTACTACTACCATTAGTATCTTTCTGGACTGCCGATCTAATTGACCTGATTACATTGTCTTTTAATTTCCCTATGGAATACTCCTTTCATTGATCACTAAAGTTGAAAGCTTTATTGTCTTCATGTGTCTGTAAAAGCACACATTTTCGAAACCGAAGGTGAGCCTTCAATCCATTTATTTTTTCTTTCTTACTAGACAATTGAAGCAATTCCTTTTCTACTGTTTCGGGGAACTGCCACAAACCATAAAATAATATTTGGTTTGTAATATTCTCTTTCATTTGAACGTCTTTAATGTGTTTCTTGTGTAAAGTGTCCTGCTTATCTTTCAGTCTCTTTCGATGGCTCATGTTAATGTTGCTTATGCTTGTTCTATAGTTATTTATAATTTCACTTCCTTCTTGCCTAGCTGTCTGTAAGATGTCATTGCGCTTCTCTTCTGTCAACGAATATAACCACTACCTTGTTTTATTTAATGAAAACATGATGATAGCTTCATTACATAGTGTAGATGAAACTGGTCGAAACCGCATCAAGGAATCTAGCATAGCAAATATCATCTCCGGAAATTTGTTGTGTTTCGGCACAGATAAAGTTTCAGATGGTCAGACACCGCCTTTCTTAATAAAAGTTCCCAGCAAGTAAACGCATGTTGTAATACACTTATCACATGGTGGTAAAAGTGTCACATTGTAATAGTCGGTCATAAATTTGGTCTTTTTCAACATAATCAGGAAATGGAGTTTCTGACCCACTAACAAAGGTAGAAACATCTGATTTACATGCCTAAAAAAGTCAACTCGTCTCTGATAAGCAACTGATACTTCCTGAATAGTGCAATTGGACTCTAGCAATCGCCAGAATCGTGCCGTGACACGTTTTGAGCATAGGCCCAATGCCTTTGATTCTACCAAATACAAATCGTCTTGTATATCGTAAAAGACCACTTTCTGGAGCAAATTTAATGGTTTCATAACACTAGAAAATAATTCATTAATTGTCTGATGTTGCAGATTTACCATGCAACCAAAGGATTAAACAAAAATGAAAATAATTATGTGGAATCCAGGTGTGAATAGGGTTAAGTTTGACCGCTGCACTAATATTGTGAAATGTATTGATTATATGCATTATATCAAGTGTAAATAATTCATTCTGCTACATTTAAGAATTGCATAATATCAAGCATATTGTTAGAATTGTGTGTGCATTACAGCCACCATGTTCATTACAACACCCGCCTCCCCCACCACCACCCCCGCCCCCGAGTAGCCATTACACCCACCACCCTATGTGTATATAGGGGTGGCGCATGGTGGGTGGAGGTGATAGATAATTTGAGAATAGTGTGCAGTTATCCTATGTCGCTTAACATTGAAAGTTAATACGTCCCAGTTGCCATTTAATCCTATAAGCATGTCCCCTGCGCTCAATGTAGCCCATACATCTCGCCTTGGGGGCACGCAGCCTGCCACAGACACCCCCCACCCACCCACCCACCCCTATTCGCTCTATCTCAGTCTTGCTTGCAGCTCCAGCTACCATAATTCATTAAATCCAGGACCAACCCACCAAAAAATGGATTTACACCATATATTCGCGAGTATGGCTACACCGTTGCTTTATACCTGTAGAGCGAAATATGGAAGCAGCAGCAAAACGGTTAGTTACTCTCAACGCGAATCTACTCAATCTAGACTGGCGGGCCTATTATGGGAGTTAATTAAAAGAAATATGTGCTTAATATTCGGATATCCTATCCTGTCAATGTGAATCAATGCCATTAAAATTGTATACTATGTGATTGTCAACGCACCCATTTACAGATTTAAGGAGTACCAATCGGCACCTTATTCGTGTGGCAGAAAACACTATTTCAGAGCACCCGTGTATAATAAATTAAAAAGTGAGCCCATCAGTAATGCGGGTGGGGTTGGGGTGGACTAGGGTGGGGGTAACAACCAAGTGCAAACCAAACTCCTCATACTTTCGCTTTTCGAAGTGAGAAGCTGTTTAGCGCTTGGTTGTAGGGGATCCGTACTCAAGTATATGGCTTCATGTGCGAGTATGAGTGAGTGCGTTAAAGGCGTGTTTGGAGTGAGTGTGTCCAAATGTATACGTGCATCTGTATGAGCTGACCACAATCAACTAACATGGCATATATTACATTAATTTGTAATGTATTTTCGCATATCGGAAAACGTTGGCTTATGACCGTATAAAAATTCACTTTGTTTAACACATATAGGGATTTCGATGACCACATACAATACAGTACGCATCAATTTCTGCGTGCTGGTGCTCATTATGTATATATATATTTTTCTAAGTTACTTTTGCTCTTTGTGTATATGTTTATACTCTCCTAAATCTGTTTCTCTCTTTCCTTTAACTCGTCTCTGCTACTATGCTAATGCCTATATCTTCAACTTTCTATTCTGGTTCTGCCACGATACTCTTCAACCCATTATGACTATGAGATCTTCGAGAGACATTATTCGTATAATATTTACACGTGTAATGCTACTGCTCATCATATATAAAGCCATGGTGACTTCTTATAATTGTTATCTAATTCGAGTTGGTACTTGATGGGTAATAACCTTGAACAACAGCGGGTCGCCATAGGCTTATATTATATGAAATCATATTTTCCATATATGCATTTTACTCAGAATTTTGTTCACGCAAAAATGCTAAAATCAGTATTGCTCTTTATCTGTACAACAATTTTCTTATTATTAACCAACGCCCAATGTTGTATAATTTGCAAAATAGAAGTTATTGTTGAAAACAACAAGATTAAGCTACATTTGAAGCATATAGCTGTATTAGTTATTGCTGTATATTTAGTACACATTTTCTTAGCTTATACAAATTACTGTAAAATATGGCTGTTAATATGTGGAGATGTTGAAAGTAATCCTGGTCCGGAAAACACTCAATCGAAAGAATCTGCCATAAGTATATTTCACTTAAATATAAATGGTCTAAGAAACAAACTCTGTCGAATTGAAGACCTTATTTGCGATTATGACGTAATTTGATTTACTGAAACTAAACTAAATAACTCAGTGTCGAACGAAGACCTTAATCTTGAAAACTATTATGAACCAATTAGAAAGGACCGAGCACCTGAGGCCGTTGGTGGAGGTCTTGTAATATATGTTTCAAATATGATAAAGTATAAAAGGCGGTATGATCTCGAAATTGAAGATATTGAACATATTTGTATAGAAATTAAATACGGAAACACAGCATATATCATCGGTCTTTTTTATCGACCACCTAATGATCCACGACAATCTTGGTTAAACCTATCAAATGCAGTTGGGAGGGCTGTAGACACACCTATACCCTTAATAATCTTAGGCGACTTTAACGATGATTTACTAGATATGAATTTACATAGTCTTAAAGATATTATTACTTTCTATAATATGAGCATAATAATAAGCGAGCCAACGCGTGTAACGCCCACGAGTGCTAAACTACTTGATGCTATATTGACTTATGGAAATCTAGAAGTAGTAGAGTCTGGTGTGCTACAGGAATACACTGAATATAGTGATCACTCATCTACATATGCTGCTATAAAGATACCTACAAAAATTAAGAAAACATATAAAAGAAAAATTTGGATATATAAGAAGGCGGATTTTGTGAAGCTGAACAGGGAAATTCTTAATACACCGTGCTCTATTTTTAACCTGTGATGATGTAAATGAGATGTGGGAAACATTCAACACACTTTTTATGGATATGGTAAATGAGTGTATCCCTAATAGAGTGGTAACAATTAGGACTGATGATAAACCATGGTTCGACGGGGCACTAAGGCGTGCAATTAGGGTAAGAGATAGACTTAGGAAAGGGGCCATGAGGAGCCAGCTGCAAAGAGACTGGCTCAAATTTAAAAGGCAACGAAACAAAGTTAATAATATGAAAAAGAAGGCAAAATAGGATTTTATAGGATCTGCAGATATAATGTTAGAGGAACTGTCTACTCATAATCCCCGTCCATACTGGAAATTAGTGAAACAGCTTATTAGCGGAAACTCCATCTCGACTATCCCGCCACTACTATTTGAAGATAATGGATATGAAAAATATGCTAATACTGACTTAGAAAAGGCAACATGCTTAAATAGTTATTTTACATCTATTTCCAATGCCGATGATACAGGTATCCACCTACCCACACTTGAAATCAAAACTAATTTTATTCTGTCTGATATTAGTATTCAGGAATCAGAAGTAATAGATGTAATACAAGTACTTGCGCTAAATAAGGCCTCTGGAAAGGATGAAATAAGCCATAAAATGCTAAAGGCAACATCACATTCAATGGCATCTCCATTAGCATTGCTCTTCAACAAATCATTTGAGACCGGAATATTTCCAAATGCTTGGAAAACGGCTACTGTCTTTGCTTTGTTTAAAAAAGGTGACCGGGAATTACCTGAGAACTACCGACCAATTTCACTCTTAGGTACTGCAGGTAAAGTTATGGAAAGAATAATATTCAAGCACGTATATAATCACCTCCATAGCCAAAATCTCCTCTACAAGTACCAGTCCGGTTTTCGGCCTGGCTATTCGACTGTCTTCCAGTTAATTGAATTGTGTCATATTCTCTCAAATGCACTCGATGAACACAAATCCACATGTGTTGTACTTTGTGACATCTCGAAAGCATTTGACAGAGTATGGCACAAGGGATTGATGTTTAAGTTACAAGAGCTTGGAATAGGAGGAAGATTTCTTATCTGGTTTAGTAACTATTTATCTTCACGACAGCAGTGTGTCTTAATCAACCAACACAAATCTTCTTTGAAACAAATAGAAGCTGGAGTTCCACAAGGTTCAGTGCTCGGTCCACTCTTATTCCTAATTTATATAAATGACATTTCACATAACATCGATAGTGTCTTACGTTCTTATGCTGATGACACAGCTTTATGCTGTTCTAGTGCCACGTCAATTGAAATTGAAAGAAATTTAAACAAAGATTTAAACCAAATTTCTGACTGGTCGAAACAATGGCTAGTCAAGTTTAATGTCACAAAAACTGTAAATCTAACTATTTCGAATACACTTAACTTTTCATTTCCGAATATTTTTCTAAATAACATACACATATCATCAGTGCAGTCTAGTAAGTATCTTGGCGTAACAATTTCGAACGATTTAAAGTGGACAACTCATATAGACCAAATATCCAAAAAGACTGCCAAAATATTGGCCACCATGCGGCAGATGAAATATATTTTAAGTACAAAAACATTATTCAAAATTTGTGTTGCTTACCTCCGCCAAGTACTCGAATATGGGTGTGAAGTTTGGGACGGATGTTCGGACCAGGATGCTGATAAACTTGAGATCATTCAGAATGAAGCCATGCGGGTTATAACTGGTCTGCCAAAATACACACCTTTGGCAAATCTTTATAGTGAAACGGGCATAATACCTCTACGGGAGCGCCGAAAGCACAAAAAACTTATTTTGTTCTATAAAATTATCCACAACGAGTGCCCTGACTACATACGTGATTTGATTCCTGAACGGGTGGGTAATGCTTCAAGATATAATCTTCGAAATGTAGAGAATTTTGTGCCACCAAGGCATCGCCTTGAAGTGTTTAAAAAAGCTTTTCTACCTAGTACCATCCAATTGTGGAACAATCTAGAAACAGCAATAAAGTCAGCGCCGTCCGTTTCGATTTTCATAAGCAATCTTACAAAATCTTACCGAAATGTTTCAGAACAAATTTCCATATACTATTCCTCAGGTAGAAGGCGCAAGCTCAGAAACAGTTGTAGCCAACTGAATAATGATTTATTTCGACACCATTTACTCGAAGAAAGTAACTGCCTAGAATGTCAAACGCCAGAAACATCTTTTCATTATTTCTTAGAATGTCGAAGATGGGAGAGTGAGAGAAGAGATTTATTTAGGGCCATAGTAGGATGTAGGATGTAGGCTGCTAGGCTTCATTCTGAATGGAAATCCAGATTTATCGCCACAAATGAACGATGTTTTGCTAAAAAGGTGTACAGAATTACATAAAACAAACCAAACGCTTTTAACATATACGTACTAACTGCTAAGTGATATTAAATGTCTTTCCTAACCCTCTCTCTTTCTTCTCTCTCTCTCTCTCTCTCTCCCTCTCTCTACTTTCTACTTTCATATTCATCATAATTTCTTTACTGTATATACGTTTGTATTTAACTATTTTACGCATTTTGCCGTCTTAATAATTGTGTAGGGAGAGGGCCTAGGTAGGTTGATAGAACGTGTGCCCAATCCCGTTGTAATATCAGTACAATAAAATATGTTTAAAAAAAAAAAATATAAATAAATTAATAATCTCTTCGGTTTCCTATTTAACAAGTGATTCTCCGTTCGAGTGTATGCGCTATGTCCACCAAATAGGGGCAGGAACCGCCTAAAATACAGCTTATAGTGTCCAGGCGTACACTTTTTGCGGTATATGAGCGCGCCCATTTTGGAAAAAGTAGTTCAGTCATTGCGATGACTCAACAAAATGTGCGGTCATTATCTTAGAGGCGTATTTTCGGCATAGCGCGAAGCTACGGCTCTATGTTTAGATTGCATTTATTGCGTGATCGTGCGTTTGGTCAGAGAGAAATAAAGAATTGTTCCGCAATAATTTAGCGGAATAGATCATCTTGCATACTTTATAAAGGATAACCCAGATGACGGCATCTTCGCGGAAAACTGCGCTCATAACCCGCGTGTACTAACGCGATCAATTGAAGATTGCGCAATGTACGAATTGCATATCTTTGATGGATTTACAATTTAATAAACGTGATGTTGAATATATTTTGGGATTAATTTGACTGAGAGCTGTTACAGCAACAGATTCCAGTCAAATTAGTTTCAAAATATTCAATAGTTTACAGGTAAGGCCTATGGTTATTTACCTTGACCGAAGTTTAGCTAGAAATTGATTCCTGTAATAAAGCACGATTTCACAGATAGATTTGAACAACATGCCTTATATATATATATATATGTATATATATAACGAAAATTCAAAAGGCGTGTGTTTGAACTAGGATGTATAGAACCTATTCCGAGAAATACAGAGTTTGAATTATTGTTTTCTGATAATGGACAACTGATATTCTTCCTATTAGATAATATCAGAAGTCAGTAAATAATATGAGTCGTCAAAAAGCCGGTACGGCAATACACATTTCCAGTTTTTTATAGCTATGACAGGCCCATCTCTAGCTCAGCTCCACCCACACTTCGCCCGTGTTGGGATTGAGCGGTCCACGTACTCGTTTGCCGGTTACAGTTGGCTGCACGTGCTCACGGAACTCGCGGTGTATATACATTGTCGCTAAAAATATTTTTAGATCAACATATATTTTGCGTGAGATAGGGAAGTAGGTGTAGGGGACTTGGCCTACAGTATTCCATCTAAATACACGTACCGGCACAAGTGTAAGGGTTAATTAGAATTGACATATTAATTGTATTTGCAATCTTTGCCGACCTGATCAAACTATTTCATCCTATATGCTCCCTATTGCGAGGTTATGCATACAAATTAATGTATATTTAAATATCATATGCATTTGAAAGTCGTTATTTTCTTAAGCATCGTTGTTGGCTTTCAGTCAATTCTCTGTTAAAATGTTCAACAAAGTAAGGCAGCAACAGCTTCCAGTCAAGCTAATTTCAAAATAATCAACATACTGTTTCTTGCATCGTATGAAATTATGAACTTCTTTAAAACCTAGATCCCCGCCCCGCCCCCCCCCCCCCCCAAAAAAAAAGTTTCGTTCAAAATATTCTTAATCTATTTTTTTAAATAATTCCATGCACGATGTAGGCCTAAGAAATATTATGCTGAATATTTAAAAGTATTTTGACTGGACGCTGTTGCTGCCGCAGCCAGCAGCAGTTTCCTGTCAAATTCCTGTCGAATGAGGCTAAAAATAGTCAATAGTTTTCCCGCGTTTATTTTGACATTTAGATTTCAGAGTATACGGCCGTCTACATGTTTTCGGGAAAAGACTAGTCTTTATAATATACTACAATGGTAACTATACATTATAGGAAATACTAAATCGACAGAGCTGAGATGAAGGGGGGGGGGGGGTGTGGAGGGCGGTGGAGTGTAGCAATGTATGCTTTATTTCAATAGTTAGAACTGTCTACCAACTATCGGGCAGCGTAGAACGTATGCCTGGAAACAAAGGATATTCCAATGAAAGTGTTAAGATTCGCATGTCTGTGTTGTTCACCGCCAAATGGTCAGCTACGGAGAAATTGGCAGTGCCACTTATAGCTCTATCGGTTATGTGGCGAAAGCAATGGACTAGAGGAAAATAACTCGTACGGCAAATTTGCCCTCTCATTGCTGGGAATGGTGGTTCTTTATGGCGGGTGGACGGAAGTGCATCTGTGTGTGTCTGCGTTCGTGATCTTGTTAAGCTAGTGAGATGATCTCGACGTCAATGTGACTAGCATTAGGTCACTTACGGAAATTGGTACTCGACTAGCCATGTTCTCGGGGATATATATCGCTGTGATATCGATACAGTTACTTACTATCTCTACGCCCTGAGTGACTGTATCGCCGTCCAAGGGATAGCTTCGGGAACGTGGGCGTAGACTCCTCAACCTTGCCTCAATTTCCGGTAACAATGCCTTGATTATAACAGGGTTTTAAAATAATTATTGTAATAATAATAATTATCACTAGCTAAGTCTAGCCTCCCCCCCCCCCCCCGTCTCTCTCTCTCTCTCGACTATTTTCGGCATATCTGTCTGTCTCGCCGCTACTCAGATTAGTCTATATAAATTTAAATTGTACATAAGTTAAACGTTATTTATATGCTGTCATTTAATATATCTTTAGGGAGAGGGCTATATTAAGTTGCTACAACTTGTGCCCGACCCCTTTGTACGTTTGCTACAATAAAATATGTTTAAAAAAAATTGATCTGTAAGATCCGTCTTAAAGAACCGCCATTTTGTATCCATAAGATTTACTGTTGTAAATGTAATAATTTATCAATAACTGTGGCTCACCTGGAGGGATCTTGATCAGAATTGGGTGAAAAGTTGCCGGTGAACTTCAGATCATGCATAACAATTATGGGGTCAACGGGTCAAATGTCAAGGCCATGGTGGGCCGATTAATTGTATTATTTTGAAAGCTATGCGCCTGACAGCAACATTTTGTCAATAACCGTGGCTGTCTTGGGTGGCAGGTTGCCGTGTGATCCAGAAGATATGTACTAAAAGACAACATACCATAACCCCCCCCCCCCACCCCCAGTGGACGAATCCATATTTATCTATGTCCCACCCATCTCTAGCTAATCTCCGCACACGCACGGGCCTTGGGATCGATCGAACCCTGAACTCCCTGCATCTCAATTTGCAGAAAAATATACATGTAAGGTGTTATATATTATTATATATTAAATACATACAATTCGTACAACTGATGGACTTTTAAAAATTCATGACGGACCTAGCTACGTCATTCATTATGTATTTGATTGTGACGTCAGCCTACACGTGATGTAATTGATTATGACGTCAGATACTTGAGTGGTAAATTAGATTAATTAACTAATGTCGAGGGGCCTTCTCAATAAATTAATCCAGCTCTGCCCAACTATTTATTTTGTTCATTGGAAGCACAATAAGACATATGTCTTATACATGTGTCTCCCATCCACATACAAATGCTAAACAATGATTATATCAGGATGGGCTATAATAAAACATAGTTATATAGAAGTAAGTTATGGAAATAACTAACTAATGTATAATCTATATCAAACACTGATTGCAATTTTACTACGTAGTGCGCACGCGTGTGTGTGTGTGTGTGTGTGTGAGAGAGAGATGCACAGTCAGATGACGTGCCTTTTACAATGCAACATGTGCTTTGCCTTGTTATTAAGAGCCATAGAGATAGAAAGCATCAACACAATGACATGAATAAAATGAACAGTAATAATAATAACAACAAATTTTGACAGCAAAGAAATACCATTTCTATTAATAACATTTTATTTTTAAATACTATTTCCAAATATGGGAGGAGACTAGCAGAAAGTTGTTGACAAGTGTGTCCCTCACGCAGGACAGACTGTCAGACATCAAAATCTGCCCGTCTGTCGTATAAATCGGTGCAACACGCGTCACCAACTCTGCATTTATCTCTGCGGAATGATTTTTACTCTCATTCAAAACGGTATCTAGCGCAATGCGTGGCTCAAATAAGTCTTAACCAGAAATTTATCATACGTTGTTTTATATATATATTATTAGTGGTAGTTCACCCGTTTCGCCTTATAGCATGCACTTTGATGTATTTAGCCTAAGTTTTAGTAAATGTCTCAAAAATAATATTTTCACATTTTCCAGTATATTACAATTTTATAACCTAAGAACAAATATCCACACACAAACTCTTCTGCCTCTAGAAATATTCGCTGTGATTGTACCGTTCAGAAAACTTCGCCGACTCAAAAACGTCTCCTGAATCCGAAGTGAAATAGATTCGACTGCACACCAGCAAGATCGTTAACTCAGTCCGCGCCAGAACTTCGCCTTAAATCGTCTCCGCCGCACCCCCACCCTACACGCCCACACCCCAGTCCCCTACGAAGATAACTTCAGGATACTCGTCTCCTATCAAGTTTGTTTTCCACTCATTTTCGGAGAGATCTTTTACCCGTGACAAAAGACCATTTTATTCTGTGACTGCTGATCCTAAAATCTACTGCTCCACCTGGTGCCGCATCTTGTCGCCACATTTAGATGGACTATTCACTCCGCGTGGGTCGCCTCTCTGGTCGCCTCTCTGTGATCGCGCTTCATGCAAGGAACCACTGAACCTTTATCAGTTCTTTGGAAGTGGTGCTCGCTGGGCTTGTTGTGATCTTTAGCCGCTGGGGACTAAGGGACCGCGCGACTTTGTACCTTGGGAATATAGCTACCGAGGTTGTTCAAAAGCCGACAACGCCTGCAATAGCAAAACCTAGACCCTGCGTTTGACGGGACTGTCGACCGTGTCTGCTGAACTTCCTTCCGCGCATGAAACTAAGTTGAACCATGCATGTTTTCTAAATATTAAATGTACGCACTAATCCAACTTGCGTTTTCTCTGCAGAATGTTAGATGTATTAACTTAAACGCCTTTTTTTGTTAACTTTCCCGCTGTTAGCGGTGGTTTACCTTTTCGACTGGGAATGTTTTTAAAATGAATCATCTGTGTTAGCCGTCCCATGCACCATTTGGCGTGAAGTCAAATTAATAGCGCTGTAACGGTGTCGCTAATTTTTTTCGAAAATGCAATTCAATTCAATTCAATTTATTTATCATGTTGCATATTATTATTATTATTATTATTATTATTATTATTATTATTATTATTATTATTATTATTATTATTATTATTATTATTATTATTTTTGTCAGTGTTACCATTCATTTATTATTATTATTATTATTATTATTATTATTATTATTATTATTATTATTATTAATTATTATTATTATTATTATTATTATTATTATTATTATTATTATTTAGAAGGTTATACAATATAAGTCTGGTTTGACGTGATAAGCATCCCAAAATAAGCATAGTGTGAAGGACTATCGATGGAAATCATTTATTTTCGTTTAAATTCTGCAAGCATTCTCCGAATAAGTGAACATAATTTCTGTAGTAAGCTTAGTTTATTTGTTTAAATTAATTGTTTAAATTTGAAATAATTTGGCCGTAGATAGTAGTATTTGGGAATTCCTGATTTCTGGATTTCCGCGAAGTAGTCACAAATAAATATGTAGTGGAATTCATCACCAATATCATCCTGATCACTTAATATGCATTTCCTATCTACCATGGGTGTATTTGTCCAGCTTCCGGTTTCGAGTGGCAGTCTGTCAATCTTATAAGACGCATGGTGCCGTCAAATACAACGATTGTTCTGCATTTATTTTTAGGTTCCACTGATTACAGTATTGGCAATACCCGTCGAGCATATGTAAGTCTTGCTTTTTCTCTGCAATAATGGTTGCGTCATCGGCATAAAGTAGAACCAGCAGTTTTAAGTATAAAATGGCGTTATTTTTTATTTCTATTCCTGTGCAATTTTTGCTGTCTAGATAGTCGGTGAGATCGTTTACATAAAGACTGAAAAGAATTGGTCTTTGGACCAAAAGGAATATGGTAAAGCAGGACCTTCGCCTTTTGCCACTTCTTTCGAAGCTGGTGACGCCCTTTGTGCCAAGTCATGGATTCCTCTGCCAAAAAGGCCATACACATAATTGTCATCCTCATTACTTACGATCTAGCACAATTACATATAAAACCTGTCTCACAGATATAACAAACACTCTTACTGGCCAAGAGGCATCTGTAGTGGTCTTGAGAAACGTCCATTTGCAGACCAGATCATGTTCTCTATTTCTTTCAGGCTATGCAATGTCATATGAAGATAAATCTACCTACATCATATAGTGGCGATGAAGTAATACTTTGTGTAGTCAATACGTTATGTGCATTACTTCTAAGAATACCGATATCGGCGTAGGGGTGTTTCTCTCCCAAAACTGATAAGCTGATGATGCCATTTAACCAGTGTGACAGAAAGCTCATGCTGCCTTAGCCAGCAATGGCAATTGCTCCCTGACAGTCAAGTTCCAAAAGACTATGGAGTTTCTATTTCAATTTCAATGTTCGATTTATCTTTCTATTTACAAACTCAGGTCATATTGTGACATATGGGCAACATAAATGTGAAATTTCTTGTACAAAGAACTAATTATATCAGTACATAAACGTGTGTACTTCTTATTATTACTAATATGCTGAGTATTTGCAGTGTTATTAATCTTGTATTTACAGTGCCGCAAACTGCTCCAAATGCCAATTATATCAATTAATCCTTTAATGGCCGGGATCTCCAAGAAAATTGAAAGTCCATTTCTAGGCCACAAGAAAACATGTATTGTAAATTTACTACTGAATTTACCCGCAAAAAACCTTCTTGTTGTGCTAATAAATATTTCTTGTGAGCCATAAGAGACTCAATTATTTTGGAAAAGTATAACATTTCTTTGCTTCGTCAGTCTCAATTAACTCCAAATGGACCTTTCCATTTTTAGCTATGCCCCGCCCATCACTAGCTAAGCTTCACCCACACCTCACCGTGTTGGGATTGATCGATCCACGAATGCCCTAGCTATCAATTTCCTGAAAACTATACAGGGAAGCTGTTGAATATTTTGTAACTAATTTGACTGGGTGCTGTTGCTGCCTATGGCAGCAGCAGCGCCCAGTCAAATTATTTTCAAAATATTCAACAGAATATTTATTAAATAGTAAAGGCAAATAATTTGTATAACAGCGCATAGACCGTCTTCAAATATGCGTTCGTGACGTACTTATCGACGTCATTCATGACGTCATTCATTATGATGTCATTGTACACATCACCCAGTTCATTATGACGTCATATGATGGGTGGGTACTCTGGAAAGTTGAATTGAAAGCAAAAGTGAAAAATATCTTTTGACAATTTACCACATTATGACTGGCTTGTCCATTTAATTGTCAGGACCTGTCAAGAAGATTCATATCTTTGTTCAGTGAATGCCCATTTGCAGGTCTAGAGAAGACTACTATCGAAAGGTTGCCACTGGAATGACTGGTTCGCTTACCGAGCCAACCATGGCTTGCAAATGGGCATTCCTCATAACTACTGCAGATGAATTTTGTTGCCGTCCTGAATACAAGAGGGATTAACATCATTATTAGTACGTGTCCAGTATGAAAGCATAAAAGAGCTCTTTATAATGATTCTGTTATGCGTTCATTTTCTTTGCTAGTTTTCTAGACATATATACGTGCGTGCGTGCGTGCGTGCGTGTGTATAAAATGTTGTCAAAACAGATTTCTTGCACTTAGATAATAATCAGTTTATTTGTTCATTATTGTTTATTTCCATATTATAATTTGGAATGTATTTTGCTGCTCTGTGTCAGTCATCCATCCATACAACCCCCCCCCCCCATCTCATATTATCCACTTTTTGCTATCATGCGGCCCCGCCCATCACTAGCTAAGCTCCGCCCACACTTCACCGTTTTGGGATTAATCGATCTCCGACTATCAACTTCCTGAAATCTAGTTCTTGAATAATTTGTAACTAATTTGACTGAGTACTGTTGCTGCCTATGGATAACGGATAACATACACGTCTCTCGTAATGACTCTAATAGATCGATCGACTGACAGACTGATGGATTGGTTGCTCAGTTGATTGTCTGTTTGTAAATGTTAATTCGGATGAATATTTTGAAAACAAGTCAGCCACATGTAGTTGCTGACAGGGGCGCCGGAAGCAGATCTGAGGGGCGGGGGCAGGTTCCACCAAAGGGCACACTGGATGGTATTGTCTGGCGATAGATCTGAAATGGGGGTTCCCCCCTCACATAGAAGGGTGTTCTGTGATACCAACCTGGCCATCACAAGAATAACGTTGAAAGGGTGCCGGCTCTGAATCTTGATTTCCTGCATTTTGAATGTCCACGTATAAATGTTAAGAGAAATGTTAAGTGAAGAACTTATGTATTCTTTTGTCACTTGAACCTATTCTCAATTCACATTACCGCCGGGAATATCCCGTGTTTTAGCATTACCCCAAAGCTGCATCCAGCCGCTCATTATCGCACATATATTCTATTATACCTAAAGCATTAACGTACAGTGGCCCGCTCTCATTTCAAATTCGTATCTTACCCTTGGTTGCGAAGACGCATGGCACGTTTTGGTATTTGAAGACGATATGTATCACAAGAATGATAAGACACAAAATACATCAATAAAAGATTAGTCACATATAGCTTCCACTACATAACTAGCGTTTACATTGCTGATTTCCTTCGTTGCTAACTTCGATCAGGCATGAGTCATCATCAGTCAGTGACGGAATATATATGTCCTAGAAGCACCATATTAATTTATGAGCTGAATGCCAAAAACATGTTACAACATGACTTTAAGACAACAGGCCAGTCTGCGCTGAATATTCTAAAATACATCTAGCGTTTACATTGCTGATTTCCTTCGTTGCTAACTTCGATCAGGCATGAGTCATCATCAGTCAGTGACGGAATACATATGTCCTAGAAGCACCATATTAATTTATGAGCTGAATGCCAAAAACATGTTACAACATGACTTTAAGACAGCAGGCCAGTCTGCGCTGAATATTCTAAAATACATTTTTTATGTTCTAAACTAAAGGGCAAAGCTGCCCGGCACCCCTGGTTGCTGATTCAGGCAGCAACAGACCTGAGAAAAATACTTTTAAAAGAATTAATCATCGGAGGCTTCATGTATATCACTATGATCAGTATATATCGTTTGGACGACATCCAGAATGAAAAAGGTTTAATAGCGGTTTTAAAAGGCATTTATAATAATTTATACTGCGGAAAATTCCACCCGCTACGTGTTCCACGTGACTACATTTATCTACTTTTTAAAACTTGGTGATCGCTGGACAATAGGCATGACTACGCCATGTATCTAGCTCCAAGATAAATACGTATTCGCTATACCATTTAATGCTGGATGGTAAGTCTACACGATTCAATGATATATTCCTTAGTCATCTGGTATCACTCTAAAAAAACAGGTTGCACAAAGCTGTTGCTATCCAGCAGGTTTTAGCAACACCTTTAAGATGGACACCAAGGTATATATGATTATAACCTACAATTATTTGACGGATCAAATGCAATAATTTATAAAAGTCATTGTCATATTTAGAAATAGAAGAGAGGACACCATCACCATTACTAGAGGCTGCTGCTGTAGGCAATATAAGCGATGTAATCAACATTAATACTCTACATATGTCAACTGCGGAGTTGTGCACACCTGTACCTCATTTAGGAGTTCAGCCGAGCGAACAACCATTATTGGTAGAGGCCGAGATTAGTAATGCGCCAGACACGCTAGACATGTCTGAACAGGGTAGCCAATCTACAGGTTTGAGTTTTTTAGAGTCCATTCTTCAAACCAGCCCACCAAAACGTAAGGGTTGTGCTAATTAAATGTTGTCATAAGAGATCACGTAACATTACACCATTTAACGTAGAGGGTATTAGAGGCAATGCTCCATATCTTAAGTGTGTGTGTGTGCGTGTGTGCGTGCGTGCGTGCGTGCGTGCGTGTGTGTGTGCGTGTGTGTGTGTGTGTGTGCGTGTGTGTGTGGGGGGGGGGGGGGGGTGTCAGACCCCACGTGTGCTTAGCGCCAAACTATTACTACATATCAGAGGAAATAAATACACCTAGTAATTCTTCAATTTTGGAGTTTTCATCTGGCCCAAATCTCTTGGACACCCAATGGTCTTTGTGGTTTTTTTAATGCTTGAGACCTTACTGATTAAGAATCTGCATGATGCCCCTCTGGCACCCTTGATGAATTTAACAAATCCAAGATAGCTGCCAAGATGGCGCCAAAATACACGAT
The DNA here is from genome assembly GCA_034401795.1 of Chaetoderma sp. LZ-2023a. Taxonomy (NCBI): domain Eukaryota; kingdom Metazoa; phylum Mollusca; class Caudofoveata; order Chaetodermatida; family Chaetodermatidae; genus Chaetoderma; species Chaetoderma sp. LZ-2023a. Next base: position 54,760,331 of record CM067359.1, on the reverse strand, counting down.
CAGCTATATCTTGCTTTGTTGAACAGCAAGAATAATAATTTTGATGTCTAACAGTAGGTTTTCAGGGCCACTGAGTAAGATTATGTAGAATAAAACTAGTTTGGGTGGTCCATACACCAAGGGAGATAACTCTTAATTTAGAAATTGCTAAGATGACTACCACAATACACGATCAGCTATATTTTACTTCCTAGAACAGATAGAATAATGATTTTGGTGCCTAACTGCAGGTTTTCTGGGGAATCTAGGCCAGCCTATGTGCCTTAAAAGTTATTTAGGTGCCCACAACATACAAATGGAGAGAACTCTCAATTTATCGAGGGTGAATTATAAGAGTAAAAACCAATTCATAAGCTTTTGACTAATATGACTGACTAAATTGGCAAGGCCAGTCAGTGATATCAACGGCATGTTCGCTTTAAAATATGTTGACCTTATCTCTAGATCATTAATTTTAATTTAGCTTGACAAAGGAGTTAATTCGATTTAGGCATTATCCAACTTCTTAATCAGAAGTTCAGGAACCATTAAATGAAAATTGCAATCTGACTATAGTGCGACCAAACTCATGTCTTAATATACACTTCGTCTTCACATATACAGGAACATTTGAAACGGCAAGGTAAATGTTTGGAGAGTTCTTTAAGTGCACCATCACCTTCGAAACAGAAAAGGAGGTCTGATGTAGTTTCTTGGAACATTACTTATTTTGTGGAGTCATGCAAGATAGCTCCAGACCATAGAAATTGAAAGCGGTGGCAGAAATCTCAACTTTGAAGAACCACACACAGGGGCATGCTACAAAACATTTAAAGCAGTAAGAACAAATATCTAGAATTACTGCTTTAAACTATCCAGCGAAGTCTTTTTGGAATACAGGGTGGGATCACTGATTTGCATGATGTATTGTGATGCAGATTTATGGCTCAAACATCAATAGATAAAGCAACACATAGTACGAATGGAACTGAGCATGGTGACTTTGAATTAAATTGTGTTTTGTTTACTATGGACTCTAATAGATCATACATTTGAACATCAGTAGAATTTGGCCATCTCTAGCGTGAAAATGGAAGTGATAAACCGTGTTGTTTAAATCTTGTAAAGATTTTGGCAAAGACATGTTGGTGGTGTAAGCAACTGAAATAGCAAATATACCTTTGTTCTGAAACAGAGCATCAGATTTATTTAGAATGATGAAGGAGGAAGATGATGCTATGTCGAGATCTGTTTCAAGTCGCGAAAATAATTGTGAAACAGTCAAATGAGCTTTTAGCTGACTAAAAGGTGTATCAAACCAGGATAAATATAAATGCATTGCATTGCAAACTATAAGTTTAACCATGATGCCACCAATGCGCAATAATTCTGAAGAATTAGATTCTATATTGCCTGCCATTTTGATGGACAATATTATAACTTCTGTTATCGTCAGCAGAGCAACAAACGTTCAAATATCTCAAATAACTTGTGGTGTACTTCGTAAGAGAATAATACCTTATTGAGCAGTTTTGGTATTTGATGTTCATACTATGAAGTGCTAAGGTTTAAGGCCAATGTCTCGCTTAAAGAAGGCAGAAATAAGAGCTGGAGCCGCTGATGCTGTATCAGTAAAATGCTATACTGGTACTAAGAAACCAGAAATGCCAGACCTGAGTCCAAAGTTGCAGTCTTATCGTTGAAGGTACTAGCACAGCAAAACATTTTCCGAAGGCATGCATGTGGTTGCTGAGGTTCCATTATCCACCAGAATTGAACCTATTCTCAATTCACATATATCCCGTGTTTTAGCATTACCCCAAAGCTGCATCCAGCCGCTCATTATCGCACATATATTCTATTATACCAACTAAAGCATTAACGTACAGTGGCCCGCTCTCATTTCAAATTCGTATCTTACCCTTGGTTGCGAAGACGCATGGCACGTTTTGGTATATGAAGACGATATGTATCACAAGAATGATAAGACACAAAATACATCAATAGAAAATTAGTCACATATAGCTTCCACTACATAACTAGCGTTTACATTGCTGATTTCCTTCGTTCCTAACTTCGATCAGGCCTGAGTCATCATCAGTCAGTGACGGAATATATATGTCCTAGAAGCACCATATTAATTTATGAGCTGAATGCCAAATACATGTTACAACATGACTTTAAGACAACAGGCCAGTCTGCGCTGAATATTCTAAAATACATTTAGCGTTTACATTGCTGATTTCCTTCGTTGCTAACTTCGATCAGGCCTGAGTCATCATCAGTCAGTGACGGAATATATATGTCCTAGAAGCACCATATTAATTTATGAGCTGAATGCCAAATACATGTTACAACATGACTTTAAGACAACAGGCCAGTCTGCACTGAATATTCTAAAATACATTTTTGAAGTTCTAAACTAAAGGGCACAGCTGCCCGGCACCCCTGGTTGCTGATTCAGGCAGCAACAGACCTGAGAAAAATACTTTTAAAATAATTAATCATCGGAGTCTTCATGGATATCACTATGATCAGTATATATCGTTTGGACGACATCCAGAATGAAAAAGGTTTAATAGCGGTTTTAAAAGGCATTTATAATAATTTATACTGCGGAAAATTCCACCCGCTATGTGTTCTACGTGACTACATTTATCTCCTTTTTAAAACTTGGTGATCGGTGGACAATAGGCATGACTACGCCATGTATCTAGCTCCAAGATAAAGACGTATTCGCTATACCATTTAATGCTGGATGGTAAGTCTACACGATTCAATGATATATTCCTTCGTCATCTGGTATTACTCTAAAAAAACAGGTTGCACATAGCTGTTGCTATCCCGCAGGTTTTAGCAACACCTTTAAGATGGACACCAAAGTATATATGATTATAACCTACAATTATTTGACGGATCAAATGCAATAATTTATAAAAAGTCATTGTCATATTTAGAAATAGAAGAGAGGACACCATCACCATTACTAGAGGCTGCTGCTGTAGGCAATATAAGCGATGTAATCAACATTAATACTCTACATATGTCAACTGCGGAGTTGTGCACACCTGTACCTCATTTAGGAGTTCAGCCGAGCGAACAACCATTATTGGTAGAGGCCGAGATTAGTAATACGCCAGACACGCTAGACATGTCTGAACAGGGTAGCCAATCTACAGGTTTGAGTTTTTTAGAGTCCATTCTTCAAACCAGCCCACCAAAACGTAAGGGTTGTGCTAATTAAATGTTGTCAAAAGAGATCACGTAACATTACACCATTTAACGTAGAGGGTATTAGAGGCAATGCTCCATATCTTAAGTGTGTGTCTGTGGGGTGGGTGTGCGTGCGTGCGTGCGTGCGTGCGTGCGTGCGTGCGTGTGTGTGTGTGGGGTGGGGGGGGGGGGGGGGTCAGACCCCACGTGTGCTTAGCGCCAAACTATTACTACATATCAGAGGAAATAAATACACCTAGTAATTCTTCAATTTTGGAGTTTTCATCTGGCCCAAATCTCTTGGACACCCAATGGTCTTTGTGGGTTTTTTTAATGCTTGAGACCTTACTGATTAAGAATCTGCATGATGCCCCTCTGTCACCCTTGAGGAATTTAACAAATCCAAGATAGCTGCCAAGATGGCGCCAAAATACACGATCAGCTATATCTTGCTTTTTGAACAGCAAGAATAATAATTTTGATGTCTAACAGTAGGTTTTCAGGGCCACTGAGTAAGATTATGTAGAATAAAACTAGTTTGGGTGGTCCATACACAAAGGGAGATAACTCTTAACTTAGAAATTGCCAAGATTACTACCAAAATACACGATCAGCTATATTTTACTTCCTAGAACAGATAGAATAATGATTTTGGTGCCTAACTGCAGGTTTTCTGGGGAATCTAGGCCAGCCTATGTGCCTTAAAAGTTATTTAGGTGCCCACAACATACAAATGGAGAGAACTCTCAATTTATCGAGGGTGAATTATAAGAGTAAAAACCAATTCATAAGCTTTTGACTAATATGACTGACTAAATTGGCAAGGCCAGTCAGTGATATCAACGGCATGTTCGCTTAAAAATATGTTGAACTTATCTCTAGATCATTAATTTTAATTTAGCTTGACAAAGGAGTTAATTCGATTTAGGCATTATCCAACTTCTTAATCAGAAGTTCAGGAACCATTAAATGAAAATTGCAATCTGACTATAGTGCGACCAAACTCATGTCTTAATATACACTTCGTCTTCACATATACAGGAACATTTGAAACGGCAAGGTAAATGTTTGGAGAGTTCTTTAAGTGCACCATCACCTTCGAAACAGAAAAGGAGGTCTGATGTAGTTTCTTGGAACATTACTTATTTTGTGGAGTCATGCAAGATAGATCCAGACCATAGAAATTCAAAGCGGTGGCAGAAATCTCAACTTTGAGGAACCACACACAGGGGCATGCTACAAAACATTTAAAGCAGTAAGAACAAATATCTAGAATTACTGCTTTAAACTATCCAGCGAAGTCTTTTTGGAATACAGGGTGGGATCACTGATTTGCATGATGTATTGTGATGCAGATTTATGGCTCAAACATCAATAGATAAAGCAGCACATAGTACGAATGGAACTGAGCATGGTGACTTTGAATTAAATTGTGTTTTGTTTACTATGGACTCTAATAGATCATACATTTGAATATCAGTAGAATTTGGCCATCTCTAGCGTGAAAATGGAAGTGATAAACTGTGTTGTTTAAATCTTGTACAGATTTTGGCAAAGACATGTTGGTGGTGTAAGCAACTGAAATAGCAAATATACCTTTGTTCTGAAACAGAGCATCAGATTTATTTAGAATGATGAAGGAGGAAGATGATGCTATGTCGAGATCTGTTTCAAGTCGCGAAAATAATTGTGAAACAGTCTAAGGAGCTTTTAGCTGACTAAAAGGTGTATCAAACCAGGATAAATATAAATGCATTGCATTTCAAACTATAAGTTTAACCATGATGCCACCAATGCGCAATAATTCTGAAGAATTAGATTCTATATTGCCTGCCATTTTGATGGACAATATTATAACTTCTGTTATCGTCAGCAGAGCAACAAACGTTCAAATATCTCAAATAACTTGTGGTGTACTTCGTAAGAGAATAAAACCTTATTGAGCAGTTTTGGTATTTGATGTTCATACCATGAAGTGCTAAGGTTTAAGGCCAATCTCTCGGTTAAAGAAGGCAGAAATAAGAGCTGGAGCCGCTGATGCTGTATCAGTAAAATGCTATACCGGTACTAAGAAACCAGAAATGCCAGACCTGAGTCCAAAGTTGCAGTCTTATCGTTGACGGTACTAGCACAGCAAAACATTTTCCGAAGGCATGCATGTGGTTGCTGAGGTTCCATTATCCACCAGAATGTGGAGGATTTAACACCATATCGCGCCAACAAAGCCATCCATTGAAGCCAGCCGCCAAGGCAGTGTATACACCACTGATCGATATGACACCATCTGATCCAACAACACTGATGCCTACAACTCTGGAAGCAAAAAGTCTTACTGATGAAGCAGTTATAACGCATGATGGTAAATATAGTTTGCGTTTGTCAAAAAATGCTCACTAATTTCGTTCCACGAATAGGGGGGATGAATACGCTAATGAGCTTCATGGGCTATGTAAGAGTATTAATGGCAAACCATGGTCTGGAAAAGGCTATGAACCCCGCATTTCCTGGTGTTGATTGTATGCTCACTGGGAAGAGGTTTCCGCAGAATATAAGGGCACTGCGGATGGTGATGGAGGAACTTCTGTATAATGTGGTAATGTGAATTGAAAAGGACAAGATATAATGGATTTGCTTCAGAAAAAAGCCGACCAAAGTAGAGCTGTTAAGATTTAGGTAGAATGTCTGATTGTTCCTATTCTTATCATCTTTTGGTTTGTCAGAGCGGTAAGAGAATGTGATTGGCCCTTGCACTTTGCATACGACACCGTATCTCTTAGCTAGAGGACATGCAAATTATGCCAGCTATGGACTCTATTATCTCCTGTCGATGGAACGATTTCTCAACAGTGAACATGAATGTGATGTGACATGAGCGTGGAACATGGCACATGGTCTGATGTTTATTGAGACAGCGTTCATGCGGTAATGACACAATCGGGAAGGAATTGTAGAAATAACGCTAAATCCAAATGCAGTTAACAAAGAAGTAAAACCTGCAAGATTGTATGCAGACACAATAGATATAGAAATGATCCGCACAAAGCTTCGCCTAATTATTGATCCCCTGAACACGTCTGAGCACCCTGATGGTATAATAACCATAGTGCCAGGTAGGATATCTCATGATACAGGTAGCGTTGGCAATGCATTGGCCATAGACCAAAGACAAATGAATGAGTATAAAGCTACATGGCCTGGAGGTTTTGATGGCCCATTGAGTAAGAAAGTCGTTACAATGGACATTGGCAAACACATGTCAAAGTAGGATTGGATCGCGTTTATGACATTTAACTTGAATAATCCAGGCTGATGGGTATGATGCACTAACGTGACTTGGATATTGAGAACATATTCCACCACAAGGTTGCGTTTATCCCTACTTCTATATTTGACGATGGCAGTGACATGTGAGTAACAAATAAAAAATCCACGTTGAAGAAGCTCAATGTCGCACAATCTGCACCAAACTAAATGACCCGATGCTATCATAATCTGTTGGTGTGCCATATTTTGGGCTAATACACTGGCCTGCACAAGGAACCGTTTAAACATATGTGGATGGTTTCCACGAGTTCCATTCTGGAGAAGCTCTCGCCAGACGAATGTGGATCAAGTATTTGATCGCTATTATGTCTACAGAAGCAAGCATGGTACCAGATCATTTCAAGCTCGAAGGCAAGCGTGTAGGGTTACACGATCACCACTACCACCACATCGAGCTAACTGTCACTGCAAACAGAGTACAGCGTATAGGCGTTGTTTATGATCAACTTATCAAGAAAGTCAAAGCATGTCATAAGCAGCCAAATGGATGCCACAACTTAGTGGAGTAAGATATTGTTAATCTTGAATTTTGGTGTCCATCGGAAATTTTCTACAAAAAACAAACCATCTATGACCACTAAATGAGTTTTCTTCCTTAGTGCCTGGTACAACTCAAACACAGTTTAATGGACATAATCAGATTCTGTTGCCCCTCAAAGCCTACACTTAGGCGCCGAAATCATCATTGTATCTGTTCTAGAATGTGACATATAGCTAATCATGTATGTTGGAAGCCATCTTGATCATTTATACATTACGAGTTAATGTCCATTGGTATATGTGACCACCAAACCAGTTTTATCGTGCATAATTCGACTCTGTGCCCCTGAAAGCCTATAGTTAGAGACCAAAATCATTATTCTCCCTCTACAGGAAAGCAAGATATAGCTGATGATGTATTTTGGTGGCCATCTTGGGTTTTTCAAATTCCTCAAGGGTGCCAGTGGGGCATCATCCAGATTCTTAATCAGTAGGGTGGCATGGTTAAAAAAACACCAAAATCTATTGGGAGTCCAATTTTTATCGTTTCTTGGTCTGGCAACCAGACTATTACAAGAAATGGATTAATCAGAAACAGGTCTTGTTCAAGTGACCTTTGACCTGTGACTTGTACAAGGGAACACTCTTTATCAACGGAGATATGTCAGTATTACGTTTGTCTGCAATAGTGGTGTACTTCACGATTATTTAAACGTGTATAGTATATGCACGGAATGCGAGATACTGATTATTCTAAACCAGGGGCCAGTTTTACAAAGGTTCGTAAGTACGATATTGGACGTAAATATGGCATAAGTATGGTAGGGGGCGTAAATCGGGTTTCATGAAAAGTGCGTAACTTATGCGGGGGCATAAATATGGTCGTAACTTACGCGTGCGGAGACCCACGCGCAAGTTGGAAGAACATCACGTTCAGAATCTCGTTTTCCAGCATACACTGCGAGTATTCGCGAGAGGCTAATTAGGTAAGCAATAGGTCAGGAACACGTTTTAAAACTTTTATTTAGATCTGTTTATTCATATCTATTTCTTTTGCTCACTTCGGAACATCGCACATTTCCCAGAATGCATTGCTATCGACACAAACAGATCATCACTGAAAGGTTTGCCTTTACTATATACCGTAATTTAAGCTGCCAAAATGAGTCACCAGTTTTCGAATATCCCTATCGCTGTTCTGACAGAGCTCTTATATCGTCTGCCTCGCCTCGCTTCAAACATGTCAAAGCTACAGCTCCGATCTAAAAGTACAGGCACTATTTTGTTGTTTGAAATAATCGAGCCATCATCCTCTTAAAAATGACGCTTCAAATCCAGGATTTAATTTAAGCGATAAAACCTGTCTATTAAGACCACACTATGAGCAGAGTAACTGTCAGAATATGAATAGTGGTATTGAGCCAGCTATTCCAGTGGTAATTTTCAAAAATAATCCTCTTAGTCTGAAAATTCACATTTCTCAAGAGCACTGCAGAAGCCGTTTTTGGCTGACTTTGAGTGTTAAAGATTTAAAACAAGACAACAAAAATCATTTAATAATGACTTCCATTTCCAGTGTTAAAACTAACCCTATGAAGTTGTGGTCTAATATTAAAGGTGGTGGCAGAATTTACCATTTCTGAATCTGAATTGTTGAAATCAGGTAGCCATATTGGATTTTGAATGCAGGGCAGTTGTCGTGGCCACAATAGATATTGTCAAAAGGAACAAATGATGAAAGTTGTTAAGTTCCATCATGCACAATTTTTGACAGACAAACTGCCAGACCTGTGTACACACTAGTATGGTTTTCCCAGTATGGCTGCCTTGAAATTAAAATATTCCTCAATTGAAAGGTTAACCATTTAATGGCATGGTTCATATACACAAGTACTCAGAAAGTCTGGAAAAGTGTGCAAATATAAGAAACCAATATATTTAGGCCTTGAAAATTATGGAAAATTTAATATTTTCTCCTACAGGTTTGGAAAATGTATGGGAAATTAAAATATTGCCAGACGATAATAGATAATAATCAAAATATTGATGATCTTAGATACAAATTTCATAAGTTTTCTGAAAGATTTGGCAGCTTTCATATGGACACAGATTTGAGACATAAAATGGGAATAGAAGTTGATTAATTAGGTCTGGAAAAGGTATAGAAAAAGTATGGAATTTTATTATGCAGATGTATGAACCCTGTAATGAGAAAATGTAGTCAAGAAAAACAATTGTCCCATAGAAAACATCCAGTTGCAGACCCATGAGAAGACTATTTTTGACAACTTATCACTGAAATGACAGACCGGCTTGATGATTTAGCCAGCCATTCCAGTATAAGATTTCAAAATAGGATTCTCTTGGTCTGCAAATGGCTGATACATTGCCCCATAGAAAATTTCCATTTGCAGACCATGAGAAGACTATTTTTGACAACTTAACACTAGAATAACTGGCTTGGTGATTGAGCCACTCATTGCAGTGATACAATTTCAAAAATAGCATTCTCTTGGTCTGTGAATGGTTATAGATTGCCCCATAGAAAATTTCCATTTGCAGACCGTGAGAAGTCTATTTTTGACAACCTACCACTGGAATAACTGGCTTGGTGATTGAGCCAATCATTCCAGTGATAAGATTCCAAGAATAGAATTCTCTTTGACTGCAATCCCAGGGGGCCAAACTGGTGAATAAAATCTTATATCATTCAAAAGTACTTTCCTTTGTTTTGCCAAATCAACGTCTGGTGTAACGGACCGACGGCCTTGCAATGAGATGCATTCTATGATTTCTTCTTCATCACTCTTAAATGATTGGATGCAGTAAATGGAATAACATCTGTAATACTGGTACCAAATTCCCAAAAGACATTCTCAGTCAATCTCAGAATGACAAACACACACCTGTGATGGATGTGACCATGGTGTTTCTAAAGACTGTTTTCAAAGTCTCATGCACCCATTACATCAATAATCATATTTAAAGCAAAATACTGTATTTCTTGAATGAGTTAAAAAGAAAAAATTAAGTTTTAGTGATTGAAGTTTTTATTTAACCCTTATGTCAAGTTATGACAATGATTTCAAAATGGTTAATTGTTGCAGAACCAGTAGTTAATAAGACTGGCATATATTGTGTATAGAGTTGCCTGGCTTAGATGTTAAATAAATAATCTTGGGTTAGTGTCTAAATACACATATTGTGTACAGTCACTAATGTACCTGGCCTTACTCAGTCATTTTTGTCAGTAGACACAATGAGTACTGGAAATTTGATATACGAATCTAAAATTACACCAGTCTTCAATCTACCAGTTTATACAGAATATGAATACTGTACTTGATGAATGAAAAATTGTGATTTCCTAACTCAGTCATGAGTATCATTCATCAAATAGAGAATTCACATGCTGTATGAACTGGTAATGGAGTTGTTGTAATTTTCAAAAAATAATACCTCTGTCCCTTGCATAATTCTACCATCCTATGCACATTTCTAGCACAGAATTTGTAATTCTGATCATAAGTTTCATACTTCTGGTCAAAAGTGTTACATTTTACCCTGCGATTTTCATGTTTGCTGCTAAAATATATATATCTCTGTCCAAATGTTTTGATTTTAATCTCAAATTACCTTATTTCAAGAAAAAATGTTAGCATTTCTGGCCAAAATCTGTATGTTTCCAGCCAAAATGTGTTTTGCAATTTATTTTCAAGTGTTCTGATTCAAATACTGAGGTGCCAGGTGAGCAATACAATCTCCAGGGTGTTTATTTGTTGGTAAATTATGAAAATATCATAGCTATTATTTTGCATGGTGATGATACTTTATAATTGTTTTATTTTGATCCTCTAAAATTACCACTACATAACAAATGCTATAAAGGGACACAAATTTATCCAACTTAACGATTTATCACTCAATCCGGCCCAAACAGTGGTACTGAGAAATGTCCATTGGTAGACCAAGAAGACTATTTTTAAAATTCTGTCATTGGAATGACTTGTATGGCTATGAAACACTGGAGAAATTTACTAAATGGTTTAGTCATGCAAAATCATGATGCCCTTGAAATTCCATATTCAGGCTAGATTGAAAGATTCAAACAATGACATGCACAATACTGCTACTGCATTTGAGCAACGTGCCAGAGTGAAATATGTCATCAGATACAGTAAGTAGATGCTGGTAAATTACCATCAGGAATGTATAGCATGAGTGTCTTTCCCATGACTCTGGAACATAAGTATCATCTGAAACATAAACAAAACATGTTTTAAATAATTATTAGCTTACCTGGCCAGAATCACCAAGTTAGCTTATGCCGTGGTGACCATCCACTGGCCGTCTGTCAACTTTTTCTTTAGATGACTTCTCAAGATCCACTTGGTAGATTTCAATTATATCGGCAGGAAGCATCCTTAGAGCATAGAGATTTAAGTTTGTTCAAACAGAGCCGATTGGCCAATTTGGCCGGTGGGCATACAGGATCTTTGCCGATTTGTAGCAATGTCTTTAAAAAATCTCCGAAACCGCTTGGGGAATCGATTCAAAACTCATGAAACATCATCTAGGGCAAGAGCTAAGACAAGTTTGTTCAAGAGAACTTGATTGACCAAATGGTTCGGCGGCCATCTTGGATGACCTAGTGTTCGGGAAAATGATTTCTCCAGAACCGCTGAATGGATCGGGCCTAAAATTGTATATGTGTATATGTGTATATGTAAAAAACATGTCCGCCATGAATCATTCAAAATATAACCTCTTTGGCAGACATCTTGTATTTTCGGCAAATTTCTTAGAAAATCATACTTATTAACCACTGGGCCAATTTTAATAAAACTTGGCTAAGCTTTCTTCACATAAATTTGATTGGTAAATTTTTCCAATCGTCATCTCGTTTTGTTCGATTGTGTCAGTGGCCAAATATTTCAGGTGAACGATACAGGCCCCTTGCGCCTCTTGTTACTATTCTAAACAACCCACATGTTTTGGCATAAAGACATGTACAAGCAATAAGTGTCATTTTGTGAGGTATTTGCTACGGTTAATGGGAAATGGTACATTTTATCTTGCTTTTAGTTTTATACAACAACAAGATAGAGATTACAGACCCTCGCCCTGCCATATTTATCACATTGTACATCTTTCCCATTCGCCAGATTTTGTCATATTACCCCCAAAATTGTGAAACCCTATTGTATTGGTCACACCCGTTCTTATGTAACAATTTTGAGCTAAATAGTTTTTGTGATCTAGCTTTTTTCTGGACGTGGCTAATGTTGGATGTCCGCTTTCTCAATAAAATTCTTTGCTGTGTTAAAATTTGAATCAAATCGGATTAGTTTTTATGGGGAGCACCACACGTAAACAGACCGCCAAACACACACATACCCCCCCCCCCACCCACACACACACACACACACACACGCACGCACGCGAACAAAATCATGACGACAATTCTGAAATGCTGCTCAAACCCAATAATGCTTCTTTATTGGAATTAGAATTAAAGCATACAACAGCGTTAACAGGTTTGTCTGCATTTCCGCGAAATAGCCCGTTAGGGGTTTAGCGCGCTTTGGGTGACTCATAGGCGCCTTCGGCCTGACCTGGCATGCCACTCAATGTAATAGGAGATGGTACGACGTCGCGCTAAATGCCTATTGCTTGACGCCTCATTTCGGGTTTTCTTTCTTAGTTTGCAAACATAGATTATAACGAGTACACATATTGATGCAAGGCATCAATGGCAAATAAACGTGGCCGGAGATTATTATAATTCAAGTTGAGCTTCAAATTCATTTTCATATATAATATACAATTTGCAGTAGCACAACAGGTTGGGCACCAAAGACAGTGACTATATTTAGACTTTGGACCCCTACATAGAACAAAAAATAAATTATACATGTAGAACTGGCACAGGCACTATATAATATAGGAAGACATGGGCTTCAAGTTGATTAGACTAACTTAGAATAGCTAATGGCTATACAGACATTAGACATGTGTTAAATTGACAACATATTTGCAGGATAGAGAGAAATGTGTTTATCTTGCATATTATTTACAGTTTCTTACCTGTATCATGTAGTGCCGATGGTGGATGCGATTGTAATAATGATAGTTTCTTGGTAGTGTCATATCTTTAAGATGGTTGTAATGGCATCGGCTTTGGATAGGATTAGCCATGGGCTATAGGAAGAAGCAGATTATATTTTGGGATGGGTGAAATTCTGGAGCCGAACATGTTACAAGCGATATGCCAGGACATATTGACATCTATCCAATTGTAGCTAATGTCAACCAACTATCTTTCAATGGGGACATATTCCGATGAAGTAACTACATGGACATACTTGGTAATTATGATATTATTTGATGGTAGAATTATGTAATATTTCGTACAGCACTAGTACATAATAATACATATTGAGTTCTGCATGGCTAGATGTTCGAAGACTGGTTACAAACAGAGTACATAGATATCGGTATGTAAATTATTGGCATCTGACAACTTTTGGTCACTACTAAGTTGCGTATTATAAAATTACTTTACGGTGGAATATTTTTAATCGATATTTTTATTAGTGTATTTATATATCTATCTGCCATTTTGAGGCCACACTTATTACAGACAGTAGGCTACTGAAAACCATGGATTTGTCAAAACGTGTGCACATTTTTTCCATAGAATTGTGTACTGCGAAATTACTTCATGGTAGACATTTGTAAGCTTGAGACTTCATTAGCATATTCATATACCGATCTAGTCAATTTTCGGTATGGAATTGCTGACTACGGAATTATTTAATTGTAGAATGTGTTTTAATTATGAATATAGCTAGCAATGATATGATATCATATTGTTTACAGCTGAAAGTAATTTAGGCTAAATTAAACTTTTTAAACTCAAGTTGATATGGTTGAAAATCTGGGGCCGAGCATAACCTACAGACAGTAGGGCAGTGAAGACTGAAGTGGCTAAATTTTCAGCCAATTTTTGGTATGAAATCGTGTACAACGAATTAAATTACTTCATGGTAAACATTTTTAACTCAATAATTGATTAGCATATTCAGCTATACCTATCTAACCATATGGGTCGAATTCTGGGGCCGAACACATTGCAGGCATTACTAACTTGGCACATACATACCCTTTCTGTTGATTTATGTATCTAAGCACCCGCTACAATGTTATTGACAGCCGTTTTGACTCGACATTCAGAACATTAGTTGTCTATACATAGTGCTAAATAAATGCATGCGTGGATCTTTTCCCAGTGAAGTATTAAGGACAATAAATTACTAATGAAAATCGCACCCTACGAGAACATCGGAAATGTATACCCTATTTCGAATGTTCAGCCTAGTGTTTTATGCTATAATACATAAGAGAAAAATGAACTAGACACAGTACCTGTTATTGTCGTCATAACATATTAAACCTTTACTGTCTAAATTTTTAGATATTGAATGCCCATTTGCAGGCCAAAAGAAAACGTTTTTCACAGATTTGCCACTGGAGTCTGGAATGAATGTCTCGAGAGTCATTCCAGTGGTAAATTATCAAAAACTGTCCCCTCATGGCATGCAAGTTGGCATTTCTCTAGATCGCTGTAGCGGCCAGTTTGACCAGCTATGCCATGAGGTGATGAAAATACAATAAGAGATGATGATAGGCTTATATTCATAGCCGTCGTCATTGTGATTTATATACTTTCAACCATGACTTCCCAAAATCACAATCCCAAGGTAATTATAGAGGAGAGCTGTTGAATATTTTAAAACTAATTTGATTAGATGCTGTCGGTGCTTATCGCAGTAGCACAGTTAAATTCGTTTCAAAATATTCAACAGAATGTTTATTAAATTGTAAAGACATACAATTCGCACAGCTTACGGAGGTCTCAACTTTCCTGATAGCCATTGGTATGTCATTCATTACGTATTTTAATTGTGATGTCAGCATACATGTGACATAATTGATTATGACGTCAACACTTGAGTGATAGGTTGGATAACTTATACCCTCTTTCCAAAAGAGAATTGGTGCATTGCGATTGGGTCTACATGCGTCAGGTAGGGCAAAGCTAACTATCTGAATGCTCATGCTAAAATATGTGGTCACTTATTACAAGCGGTCCATGTTGGGGGGAATCACACATTACTAACTGGTATTGGCCGTTTAATGATCAAATTTGTTCATGACAAATTTAAAGGTGGAATCCATTTCTAGCTAAGCTCTGTCCGTTCATTCAGCGTGTTGGAATCAATTTATATACTTTGATTCACGACTTCCCAGAATCCCAATTTCAAGGTAACTATGCAGGTAAGGTGTTGAATATCCTGAAACTAATTTGATTAGGTGCTTTTGCTTCCTAAGCCCGTAACAGTGCCCAGTCAAATTAATTTCAAAATATTCAACTCGATTAAATCATGATTAAATCAACGATTAAATCAAGCTGAAAAGACCAACATTTTTATTTGTTTTTGATTTTTTTGATTTTTTCGTCCTCAACTCCACTCATTTGCACTATACAATTTATAAAGATTTTTTGTTTGTTAAAAGTTATTGTAGCTATTGTTTAAGATATTTAATAGACATGGTTATACAACATTATGCTAATATAAGAACTAAGAAGCTTTATTTCTATCAGTACAGTACTACAGTTAGTGGACACTATCCTTAGTTGTTATTTGATACGTAAACAGCAAAGATCAATAATATTTATAACAGTTCTGTGGACATCATTTTAAACTGACTTGCCTTTATCTGCTGCAAGCCAATAAACAATAATTTCAACAGACAATAATAACTCTAGACCAGCTTAATATTTTGAAACTAATTTGACTGACAGTAATTGCTGACTACATTCAGTTAAATTGTGTTCAAGATATTTTATACCATGTCCAGATTTATACAACCTGGAAAATTGTATCCACAAAATATTAAGATGGTTAAAATGTATCCCATCAAGTGTAGACAAACCATGGTTACGGTAGCATAGGCGTGTTTATTTGATGTTTGGTCATGACCCGTCCAGTCGAACAGCAGTTGTTTCAAAATGTGATAACAAATTCAAAAATGTCTTAAGAACAACAAGAACAAATTCTGCGATGTGTATTATCATAATACATTTTAATTGAATAATAGTATAAACAAGGTCAACATTTTGTATAGCTCCTAGAGATTAGATTCTATTGAGTTCAGAAAGAACATGTAAAGAATCAATGATTTTGTTATAGAAGTAAAAAATCATAAAAATCGAAAAAATCTGATTAAATCGAAAAAAAATCAGATTTTTTCGAAAAGATCTTGGTTTTTCCAACCCTGGTAAAACATAAAATGTGTACACTTGACGGGCTATTCAATATTCACGATGGAGCTAGAGATGTCATTCACTAAGCATGTTGACTATGATGCGTGTGAAGCTTTTATAGGACGTAAAGACATAAAATGCCCAGGAAAATTAGTTTAAAATTTTCAATAGAATGTTGATTAAATAGTAAGGTCATACAAGTCGTACAATGCCCAGTCAACTTAGTATCAAAATATTCAACAGAATGTTGAATATTGTCTGTATGTCCACATGTTGGATTTGTCAATAAAGAGTGTTTGCTTGCCTGATTGCTTGCTTGCTTGCTTGCTTGGTAGGTAGGTAGGTAGGTAGGTAGGTAGGTAGGTAGGTAGGTATAGGTAGGTAGGTAGGTACGTATGCCTAGTTTTTTAATGCACTGGCAACAGGATGACTTCACTTTCTGTGCTAAACCAGCCTATGGCGTGCACCCGTTAGTTTACTGTGTTGATCATCATTTCCCTGGTCGGGCATCGAACTGTCATCTTGCAATTTCACATAGCATCAGCAACCCAGACATCTTTCCGCTCCACCACTGCACCAAGACAAGAATTTTGGTTTAGCGAACCAGCTTTCACATGTCAGATATGCTGATCCACTGGCGAATTCATATCTATCTTTTGGATGCAAACCATATGGTGTATGCTATGCCCTCACCCGGTCTCCATCGCGACACTGGCAGTAGTTGATTGATTGATTGAATTGATTGATTGGTTGATTGCTTGATTGATTGTTTGATTGATTGATTGATTGATTGATTGATTGACTGATTGATTGAATGACTGATTGATTGATTAAATCCCTGGGATTAAATCGTAGACATAAAATTCGTACACTTGATGGACTATTCAATGTTCCTGATGAAGCTATTTACATCATTCATCACGGAGTTTGATTGTGACATCATCCTACTATGACGTAAATAATTATGACGTCATATTCTTGGGTGACAGATCAGTTCAATCCATTTGTCATAGAGATATCCTATGCCGATTTGCAGACCAAAAGGCCATTGTTTTTGGCACTTTAACATTGGAATGTTAGACTCAGTTATCGAGCTTGTTTTCCAGTTGTAAATTTTCAAAAATGTCTGCCTGTTAGATGTAAATGGTAGTTACTCAAGATTACTGTAGAAGCCACTTTGGCCAGTTTGATCAGGACGAGTGTTGAAGCGGAGATTAAGGGCTGTACGTGGGTACAGTCGGTCAGCTCACATTACCATTTTATTTCTGATGCAAATGTACAGTAAGCAATTAGCCCAGGCCACCAGGGGTAGGTACATCTAGTCCCAATCGTGAGGGTATGCGTCTAATGCACAGGAGAGATCTAGACAATATATCCTAAATCTACGATTCCAATCTAAATAGAAGCGAGCTACCTCGCTCTCGTGAGAACATGAATGACCACAATCCCTTGCGCAAAATGGCAGCGCCTATAGGCAATAGACCTTTCCAGTTTTAGCTATGCCCCGCTCACCTCTAGCTAAGCTCCGACCACACTTCGCAGTGTTGGGATCCCCTCGAATGCCCTTACTATCACTTTCCTGAAATCTATACAGGTAAGCTGTTGAATATTTTGTAACTAATTTGACTGGGTGCTGTTGCTGCCTATGGCAGTAACAGCGCCCAGTCAAATTAGTTTCAAAATATTAAACAGAATATGTATTAAATAGTAGACATTCAATTCTTACAGCAACTCAAAGTCCGTCTTCAATGGACCTTTCCAATTGTATCCTTCGATTATATGACGTCATAGACAACTAAGTGACGTGCATGTTGACATCATAATCATTACGTCATAAATGATTCTATTTGGCAAGTATTTAACTCTTAATCGTCCAACACGTTGTTAGAATTGTATGTCTGCTATTTAAGAAACATGCTCTTTAATATTTTGAAACTAATTTGACTGGGCGCTGTTGCTGCCATAAGCAACAACAGCAAGCAGTCAAATTAGTTTCAAAATATTTAACAGCTTACCTATATAGTTTTCTGGAAATTGATAGTCAGGTATTTCAAGGATCGATCGATCCTAACACGAGCGTGGTGTGGGTGGAGCTTAGCTAGAGGTGGCCGGGCCCTAGCTGAAACTGGAAAGGTCCATTATGTGTTCATGACGTACTTGTCTAAGTAATTCATGACGTCATAATGACGTCATTGATTATGATGCCATTCTACACGTCATGTAGTTGATTACGACGTCATGTGATGGATGGATAATGTGGAAAGGTCCATTCTAGACACAACCAAGTGAATGAGTAGAGATAAGCGGCCACGGAAAGAGATGATAGACCTACACGCACATTCATCGTAGTCGTCGTGATTTATATACATACTTTGAGCCATGACTTCCCAGAATCGCCTTTTCACGGTAACTATGGAGGTGAGCTGTATATTTTGGAATTAATTTGACTGGGTGCTGCTGCTTATTAAATAGTAAAAAACTCTTCAAGTCGTACAGCTGAAGGACTTTTCAATGTTCCGGTTGGACATAGCTTTCGCCAGTCATTACATATGTTGACTGTGACGTCACCCTGTGGGGGTGGGGGGGGGGGGGGTGGTGGTTGGGCTAATTGATTATAAAGACAAGGCTCTACAATATCTGACCGCTCTTGTTAAATATGTGCTCACTTATTACAAGTGACTCGACTGCTTAGGCTACGTTATACAGCTCATAAATAAGTTACTTACAAAACATAAACAGAAATTCTGTCTTGTTTTGCAAACATGTTATTTACTCTAGATGTTCTATACAATCCAGTCGGCGGTGTTACAGTACAGCTCATACATGTAAATAAGTCACTATATTTGCCAAGAAAAACAGAAATTCTACCTTGTTTCGAAAAGGTTTTAATTTATTTTTAGGTCTTCTATGCCAAACGGTGTAAGGTTTCGCGGAAATTTCGAGATAAAAAAGCCAAACTCGCTTTAACCATTATCTTGCTGACTTTGCCAAACGGTGTAAGGTTTCGCGGAAATTGCGAGAGAAAAAAACCAAACTCGCTTTAACCATTATCTTGCTGATTTCAAAGGCTAAGCCTAATTGTTTCACGGTCAGTACAAGACAGATTTGTGTAGATTATGTAAACAATAATGCAGAAAGTTGTCTACATGTGTGCAGCAACGGCTTACGGCAGCAGTTTCCAAAATGAATAGAAGTTATCATATAGCTATCATATGTACATAAATGTTTGGAGTTTCAGCGATGTATGCGTTAGGTTTTAACGTACCTCTGTAATTATTACCGCCTTATCGTATTTCCCCTATTTATTTTTACTGTAGTTTTGTAGTTCCGTATTGTGCACGCTATTTAAGCAGAATTTCTATTCCAATTAACAAAAAAAAAGAATTTACTGACTTTTGGAAGTTATATACATATCTAATCATCTGCGTCGCCAGATTGTCAATCAGTCAGCGAAGCTCGAGCGGTCGAGTCATCTATTCCATTCCCCCATAGTGAACGTATGTCTATGAGCAATCTAGCCAATATATATAGCCCGTTTTCTCTTAAATATATCTGTTGTACAAATGCATCCTATCACGATATGATGTTTTAACTCATTGAACCCTGAGACCATAGATCTCCGATTTCAAAACCATCAAACAAATAACCTGTTTGATATTTTGAAGCTGGTCTGACAGGACCCCACTGCTGATATAGGAAAAAGCAGCCCCTATTCGAATTGGCTTCGGGATATCCAACAGAGTATCTACTAAACACTATAACATTTTCAGATTTGCTCTGTCTGAATCAAGGGGCTTAGATTGAAGTCATTCATGCGAGGTTCTCGATGACCACACAACAGGAAGATATCATGCTACATACTTTCATTGTATATACCTTTCTGTACTGCGTTACGGTGCTTTCTGTATATATTTTCTTTTGCTTTCAAAATGTACATTAGACTACTATCCTTTCTGCATATCTCTTATTTATTCGCTCATTTTCCCTCTCCTTTTTCTTTTTCTTTTCTCTACATGGTCTCTATGACGATAGCAACCATACTATCACAATTCTGAGAGAGGGCAAGATAACTTTCATCAAACACAAAGCAAAACTAATACTCAGGATCCATACACCTATGACGATCCTGTATAATGCTTTGTTAGTGATACCCGGAACATAATCTGTACTGATTTACAGCAATACAGGGCCGCCATAGGTTTATTTTATATAAACTCATACTCATGTTATATGTACAAAAGTCACAAGCGTGCCCCTTTTGAAATGTTTCAGTCATTATTACAATTTATATACATAATTATCTTTCTAATTATAATTGTTAAACTTAATCTGTTCTTATGTGGTGATGTGGGAAGCAATCCCGGACCATATAATGAAGCAACCAAGATGGCTGCCATAAGCCTATTTCATTTGAATATAAATGGTCTGAGACATAAACTACATGACATTGAAGAGTTTATTTGTGACGATGACATAGTTTGATTCTTGGAAACTAAGCTGGATAATGCAGTATCGGACGACGATCTTAAACTAGATACCTACTATGGGCCCATTAGAAAGGGCCGCTCATCTAGGGATGTGGTTATCCCTATATATCTCAAACATTTTAAATTAAAAGCAATGTATAGATCTGGAAATTGAAGACATTGAGCATATGTTTATAGATATTAAATTATGGACACATTATGTTTATTATAGGTTTGTTTTATCGGCCGCCAGATGCTCCACAAATATCTTGGTCAAACGTATCCAATGCGATTGTTAAGGCTATGGATACACCTCGGCCTCTAATAATAATGGGAGATCTAAGTGAAAATTTACTAAATCCAACTCTTCACGATCTCAAAGACATTATCACTTTATACAATTTGAACATGTTAATTAGCAAACCAACACGCATAACATACACTGCGGCAACACTTCTTGAACCTATAGTAACTTATAACAATAGTGAATCAGTTGAGTCAGGTGTTATGCACGAATATACGGAATATAGCGACCATTCAACAAGATACGTGACTATACAGATACCAATACACATTAAAAGAGCTTATAAACTAAGTTTTGGATATATACAAAAGCCAATTTTTACCCATTGAACAAAGAAATGTATGATACACCCTGGGTAGCTTTATTTGGGTCTTGTGATGATGTTAATGAAATGTGTGATCTATTTAACACTATTTCTAGATATGGTAACTGAATATATCCCAAACAGAGTAATGAAAATTAGGTCAGGTGGCAAACCTTCGTTTGACGGTGCATTAAGGCGAGAATTCCGACAAAGAGACGGTCTTAGGAAAAAAGCAAGACAGTCAGAATCAACATGACCGGTGTAAATTTAAAAGACAACGCAATAAAGTTAACAATATGAAGAAGAAGAAGAAGTAGGCAACGCAGGACTTCGTAGGATCAGCTGATTTTATGGCTTCAATTAACTTAAGGTATCCTATTCAGAAGCAGATTGTTACCTCTCTACTGGGTATATTGGCGCTGTTGTAGTAGGGATTGATGAAATACACTTACATGGTACTTTTCTAATACGGTGTATCTGTTGCCTCAGGTTGTTTGTGATATTTTCTTAGTATTTTTTCACCATTAACATACAATTTATTTCAAAACAAACATAAACTTGTGCCCAATAATGCCAATACTGTAACTGTAAGTCGTTAAATAGTATTGAATACCTGCAGAAGTAAGAGAGCTGTATCATAATAACTTATTTGCTTAAAGAAAAAGATGCACTGAAAGGTTGATGCATACTCATGGTTTCATGCATACTCATGGTTTCACACATAATCCCAATCTTGTATTATTTACTAAAACAGAAACACAGGATGACATAACTTCCGTGTACTATAACACCACCCAGGGCAGCATTCATACAATGGTAGCACACCGAAAGAAAGATGGGAAACTGATTGCAAAGTGTTATGTGGATGTAACCGGCATTACTGCTCACTCTCTCCCTACTGCATGCCTAAAACAACTGATGAAGGAACTGAAGATGCTGCTGCCGAAGCTGATACCACTTTATATGATCAGTGAATCACCTTCATCGCAATACTGTAACCGAATAAGATGGGCACTCGGGCGAATTTCCCAAAACTCTTTGCGGGCAATGCATTGTGGACGTGGCACGAGTTAGGGCATGGCAAAGGCCGGTGGGGCGATGTTGGAGGTGGGATGAAGAAGAACGCAGCCAACATGTTTCTGGCTGGCAGCATCATCCAATCAGTGTTATAATTCTGCCAGGCCATCAAATGAAGTTTCTTGCGGTCAGCATGGGATTGGTCGAGGAATGTAGCGCCGAGATTAAGGCATGGGAGTTGTGAGATGTAAAGGACATAAGTAAGGCCTATGCCCTAGTGCCGTGCCATGCACTCAAAACCCGTGAAACAGCTTCACTGGCTGTTGTTATGGGACAGGTAGAAACTTCCATCCGACATGTTATGGGTGTGGAGAGGGAAGTATGAGATGGGCGAGGGAGGGAGTGAGGGATGGATGGATGGATGGATTGATGGATGGCTACTCATATTGATGATGTGCATATGGGCCGCATTCAGAACCATGATGATGTACTAATGGTCAACCTGTTCTCGATACTGATTGACTATACAATGCGCATGCATACAAAACTACCAATCACCTATCAGACTTCGAAAAACTAAGAATTTTAGCCTTCTTACGTTATCACTGTTTTACAATATTCACATATCTAGTTTTCACTCGATTTTGACAATATAATGGCAAACTCAGCAACAATTGCGTAATGAAACATTCACAGATGATGCTAAAACGGAACCATATAGTTGCAATCTTACTATAGATACATTTTCATAAGTAAAAGCACACGTTTTTGTGACAACAAACGCACGCTATCGTCCTAAATTAACTATGGTGGCCATGGCTTTAAGCGCAGGCTGGTAAATGGGAAGGGAGCAAGACTGAACACTTGAGCCTTTTTTCCACAGGCCATGTCATTGTGTGTTTGATGCCTATATGTGCGTATGTATGCTGCACATGTTTTGGAATGTTACCCCAACACCCATAGCTACCGCCCCAATATAGCTATAGCTACCCTAACCATCCCTATCCAGAGAAATACACACCTACTTATACCTCTAACAACTATCCCCTATACATACCCCAATTACTACTCTAGCCATACACGCACCGCAACGATACGATACCTCTGCTTATAACCACACACATACATAGTATATACCACCTATTATACACACATGGCTAAGATGCAAAGCTGGATGGATTGATGGATGGGGAGGAGGGTGGCTGAGTATGTGGGTGAGCGGGTGGGTAGGTGGATGGATGGATCGGTGGATGGGTGGGTGGATGGATAGATGAATGAATGGACGAATGGATGGACTGATGGGTGGGTGAGTTGGTGGGTGGGTAGGTTTGTTCTGCTAACGCTTATAATGTGCAGTCGCTCTCATAAATTAAAAAAAAACGAAACAATAAGTACCGAAGTAAAAATGATCAAAATACAACGGATTGCCTTTTTAATCATTTGACTGGAATTATTGTCTAATGTGGTGAATGTTTTCCCCTAATTTGAATAGAATTAATCGCGACCCCAGAAAATAACTCTCAGCCATATTAGGTTAAAAAAAAATATTATTTTCCAATTGCCTTTAGAACCATTTTCAATTATCTTAAAAGTTTTATTTTCAAAATTCGCTTTTAAAAGTGGTTTTCAAAATTTGTGGAATTAGATCAAAATTTGTTACTGGATAACCGTCCTATTTGACTACAGGAATGCATGTAATTCAAAATAACACCAGTCAATGACATGAGCACTTGCAATCTTAAAACCACATAGTCCACCCTTACTGGCCACGTGCTAATCCATCCACCCCACCACTCTCACCCTCTCTACGAGCGTTGGGAAAATAATTATCCTTTTAACCCCTGCAATACCTATGACTCGATTTCCAAACGACAAATGAGCTGTCGTACACACTAGTTTGTACAAACTACAAATGAGCTGTCGTACAAACTAGTTTGTACAAACTACAAATGAGCTGTTTCGATATTTTGAAAGTATTTTAACTGAAAGTGTTAGCTGCCTCAGGGGGCAACAACTCACAGGGAAAATGTCCTTTTCAAAATACTCAACAGAATACGCTATATATTGTCGAGAATTGATTACTTCAGGATTGCACGGGGGAAAGGGTTAACTGAAGCACAAATACATGTTGCAAGACATTGGAGCTGAAGCACAAATAGATATAGTAAGACATTTGGGGGAAATTGGTTAGAGTTTGTCAACTGCTGATGAAGGTCATACGGCCGAGACGTACAGTGATTTGACACTATCCATTTGCAAGATTAGGTACCTATACAAGAATACTGCCGGCTCAGCCCAGATTTTCGAAGTTAAGTGTTTAATCCTTATTGTATTTTTGTTGTTGCTATTGTTATTAAATATTAAATATTAAATATTGAATTGTAAATGTTTTCAGGTTTTAATTAAAATTTATTTAATTCAATTTTAATTACTTTAATTAAATAGTCATTAGCTCCCAGTTTAAATATTAAATGTAACTATTAACATTCCCTTCCAGTTTTTGTAGCTCTCGATTGATTGATTGATTGATTGATTGCTTGATTGCGTGATTTATACCCAATTAATTGTTTGATTGATTGATTGATTGATTGATTATTGATTGATTGATTGATTGATTGATTGATTGATTGATTGGTTGGTTGATTGATTGATTGATTGATTGATTGATTGATTGATTGATTGATGGTTGGTTGGTTGGTTGATTGATTGATCATGGATAAAGAGAGCACATAAGAGACGCAATAGTCAAGAGTATAACAAACCTGGTCTCTCTAGTAACCCTCGCCACCATAATCACTAGCTCAAACCAACCAATCCAGCCATTGCATGGCTAATCGAGGTATATTACCGCATCCTGCAAGGGTTTCACCACATAATGGTCCTCAAGCCGCACCTGGAAAAGAACTCTCTCCCCCGGGTCATGAGCAACAGAATTGAGGAATGGAATAGGTCCTGCAAACCCGCTATGTACAGAGGTGTTTGGCCCACTGGCTACGGTCAATCCCGCATGGGATAGATCCATTATTACAACCATGATGCACCACTATGAATTCCAGCTTGGGGCTTCGAGCGCTAAACTCGCTTCAGCACAAAGATCGCCAGGTATTGAACTTAAACGTGCCCAAGACGTAGCTGTAGGTTGGGCTAAAACAATTGCCTACGCAAATTAGAAGCGGATGTTATTACTGCATTTTTCGAATCTATCAGACCAGTAGACATGAAATCAAAAGTCGAAATGTCTCAGGACCCGCCGACACCCATAATTACGCAGACTGTTGAGCCAACAACACTGCCACGACAGAACAAACGTCCTAGATGACGAGCAGAAATCTTACCCAGCTACAACGTTGGGACAGGAAACGCTCCCCAATAGCAATAGTGGGTGGCCCATTAACATTCTAGCTCTATTGGCAATTAGGCTAACATATGTGTCTGTCTATTTCCATCTTCTATCCCACTGCCTGATGATACACCACCATCACAGAGTGCACAGAATAGTACCCAATTTGTCAACTGTATATAATCGCCTACTGAATTTCCACTACTCGCTCGATGGTCTCCGCGACTGTGGAAGAGAAATGGCAGCCGACACAACATCGATACGCCGTCCCCTTCCTCTAGCTTACATACGCCAGTCTAGTTTCACACCAACACCAGCCCAATCTAGCAATCGGCCAAGCCTACATGTTCAGGACAACAAACTGGATAAGACCACTTACTGGAAATTCCTATCTGAGACAACAGTCAAAACTGATTGGTGTCGGCCTACAATAACAAAGAAAGTTCTACTTTTCGACTCATCCAATGTTAGTAGGATAAATCTGCCTCACCACCCTGAGATGGATACTTCCTGTTTCTCAGGGGACAGTTTGCATCATACTAGCTGCATAATCAGGCGATATAAAGGCACACATCAGCCTGAGAAAATCGTCATTAACATGGGGATTGATGAAAAAGATGCAAATCTTAACATCGCGAAATCATAATTGCAACCTTTGTCAAGTGACATCTGCCTGAGATTTCCCAAGGCTAACATATGCTTTGGCCTCCTAAACTAACTTCTGCACAGCAAACAACCATCAGAGAGATCAACTCGGCAGTCTTATCTTCTAGGTCCAGTATCAAAATACCACCAATCCCTGCAACACTATTCAGAGTGGGCTCCGATAATATTCACTGGACAGAGGAAACAGCAAACAAAATATACACTCACTGGCTACATTGCATAGATTTACACTAAATTCGGATCAATGTCATAGTCACCCAGTCACTGGCGTAGGTACTGATATTGTTAGCCTCACTGGCTAGCCATTAAGTGAATTAGAAAGATCACTTCTAAATTACAGACTAACTTTTGTTACAATACCTAAACCTAAAACTGGTCTAGACACCATACTTGATAATGGTAATGTGGGAAATTGAGGAATTTAAGCGCGAAATTAAATTAGCATACTTATTTGGTAATTCTTCAAACGATGTTCAGCCTTTTGTAGACAAAACGGGCTGGGAACTGAAACTGGAACTTGTTGACCCAGCCATCACTGGCAATGGAAAAATCACAAAAGATCGAATAGGCGGGCTAGTAGCTACATCAGATAAGCAAAATTTATCTGCACAGGAACGCCAGGCACTAAAAAGATTACACAACAATAGTAATAGTATCATCAAACCAGCTGATAGGGGCTCGGCTACAGTAATAATGGCAAAAGCTAATTACATACAGGAAGCTCTGAGATAGTTGAATAATGTTAAGCAAAACAAGAAATTGCATGAAGCGATTTGGCCACAAAACTATCCCAGAGTTAATGAAATTCTGGAGGCATTACCAAAAAGGACAAGATCAGTAAAAACAATGTAAGTACTTGTCTGCCAAATATGATTCCAAGCCACATACATTCTACTTACTGCCTAAAATTCACAATCCGATAAGCACGTGGATGAATCCCATGACACCACCAGGTCAGCGGATTATTTCAGACTGTGGCTCTGAATCAAACAGGATCAGTGAGTGTATCGATTATCATCTACAGCCCATTGTTAATAGGCACCCAAGCTTTCTAAAATACACTGAAGATTTCCTACCAGAACTGGCCCAAATCAAAGACTCACTGAGTGCATTCTTTGTAATTCTAGATGTTGATTCAATGTCCACAAACATTGATATTGAAAAGGGTATGAACTCGGTCCGACAGGCCTTTAGGAATTACCCAGATATGTATCGTCCTGATAAAGAAATCTTGTCCCTATTATAACTTAGTCTCACAGGCAATGAGTGTGTGTTTTATGGAGATATCTACCAACATATTAGTGCTTGCGGCATGAGCAAATGTTTTAGCCCTAGTTTCGCAAATGTCTACATGGCAGAATGGGAAGACACAGCCCTTAAATAGTGCAACAAAAGCCCTCTTAACGTTAAAAGGTATCTGTATGGCATCTTCTTACCTTGGCCACACTCTAAAGAGGACTTCACAGAATTCCTACTCACTCCAAATAGTCATGACTCCAATATCAAACTTAAGGCAGATATCGATGATAGCTCCGTTGACTTCTTAGACCTAGCGGTCTACAAAGGTACTACATCCAATGCATCCAGTTATTTAGATCATAAGGTGTATTTCAGGCCCACAAATTCACACCAGCTACACCACAAAAAATCGTTTCACCCTCCGCACACTTTCAAAGGACTAGTAAAATAAAAAATCATTAGATTTCATAGAAACTCTAGCGATAAATAAAGTCTGAATTCAGACTAAAACCATTACAAAAGGCTGAAAATCGCTTGTAGAATTACCAAAGAAGTCTGCTAAAGTGCAACCTTGTTTCATGCACTGGAAACAAGAGGATACTCAACCCGCCAACTTCGGAAAATGAAGTCGGACAGCCAACAGAATAAATTATATAACCCAACAGATCAGGCACCCACTAAGATTAGGCACAACCAACCAGTTCTTAGGAAAATGTGGAAAAACTAGGTGTAAATTAGACAAATTTCTCCTGAACCAAGATAGTGTCACTAGCTGTCAAACAAAATACAAGTGCCAAATCATGCTTGGAATGCGACAGAGTAAATCTAATTTACTTACTATCATGCAGGCTGTGGAAAAAGCAATATGTAGGACAAACAAAAGGTCCGTTCAGAGTGCATGCTACTAGCCATATATCCGACATTAACCTGAATGAGGACAGTAGTGTAGGTGAGGAGTGCAACCTGCCAGATCATCTTATCAACCGTTATTTGGAAATCTTACTAATTGAACACACACCAAATTTAGATATAGAACGGAGAAGTGCCAAGTTCTCAGAGAATCATTCTGTATTAAATGTCTGCAGACACAATGGCCTTGTGGCCGAAATGGAGACGCAGGCCTGTCAGATACAAGGGGGATAAGCCATTTTGTCCTAACATACAATGGGAAAAATGTTGAAGTTGCGAAAGTTTTCAAAGAAGAATTCAACACATTGCACACTAAATGACGTGAACCCTTTGGGTCCAGACACGTTATTGCATTTAAGAAAACCCCTAATCTCTGCAGCCTCCTAGTGAAAGTAAGCCTATGTAAAGCTCAATAATTAAAATACAGTGGAATCTGTCTATGGAGACCACTTTAGGCACAGCCAAAGAAGAGTCGCAGGAACGCTATTTCTTTACCATGACCATAAACACAACATACACTATCACAACCCATGACACCGTATATCGACAACATCACTGCATATTGGTTCAATTGGAGTATGTCAGACAATTGCTGCACATGGATGAAGCGATTCGCTACTGCATGCCTGCTATCATGTCCGGATATAAAGTAAATTTCATTAGCATGTATAACTAGTCGGTAATGTACAAGGGGAACAGGAACATCTGTGTTCGGACTTTTGGATAATAATGATTTCTGTGCGAAGATTTTCTGCCTGGGTATCACGAAGAATCCTTCTTGTGTCCGCCTCTTCATGATTTGAATTAAGGTATGTGAGCTCCACCCAGTTATTATCTTTTTTGCTGCATTTTGTGTGATATTCGGAGCAATCTCACCCAGTCCTCCACTCAGATACATATGCTGGTACTGCCCCATTATGGGGGCAGCGTTAGGTACTAGGAACTATGTGCAGCACTTTGCAAGACCAGATGTATTTTCTCCACGACAGAGAGAAAACTTCTAATCCTTTGGAATTTCCAAGTCAATGTGTACATGAAGAACATTAACCATGGCACCACCATATCTCTTCTCTATCGTATGACCTTTTGTACTATGTTCTAGATAGTGGTTAAACACTACATGTATCTGAGCTCGAGTCTGTCCACGTGTAGGTCTGTCTGTGATAATGCGATACGGAAGGAAGGCTTGAGGCATTTCCTTGTAATTCATTAAATCTACTTCTTGAGCAGCATCACTAACTGATTTGTATTATTGCCATTGCATTAAAGATTATGGCATCAGCTACATAAATGGCAGTGGCAGGATTCTTTGGAAGTAGATTCTAACTTTTTCAAGAAACCATCATTTTCCTACTCAACCTAGTTCCATCATCAGTAAACATGCTAAATTGTACTGGGGGATTTTTAAATGACCAGACTCTCTCAAGTGGAACCTTTTCTTTTGCATTTATGGCTAGAAATCTCAGATACATGGCATTTCCATACAGATTTTTAACACACTCTAACACTCTTGTTTATGTTAGACGTTGTTTTGACTCACCATATTAAATGGTAGCATAGAAGCTTGTTGATGGACCTTTGTGCTCATATACACACTAACCTGTTACTCACAAACCTACTCGCTAAAGAAATGTCATTATGCAGAGCATGTACTGGACTCCCCTATATTACTGAGGATGCTAGAGCTCCTGCAACAAATTTAACTAACGCAAGTGGTAGTTCACATGTATTGGATGGATTGATATGTCACACTGAACATACTATTCATGTACTGCACATCTGAATTCCATCGCGTAGTTACAGCCTTGCTTGTTCTATTGATTCTGTCTATAACTACTGCTCTGGCCTACATTGGCATGGCAGTTGGACGAGTATTCTAGTGTGAGAGGACGTGATAGGAAATATAGTGTTAGGGCTGTTCCTGGAAGGGTGAGACCATTAACTCCTCCAACATTGGCAGTGCCGTGTTCTCCATAGCCTCAAGTGCTTAATCAATCCATATTCCAATGAAAGTGCCTACTGACAGTTTCCTGACACAACATATATTTTATGTATGTAGACAGTCACGTCATCAAGAGCAACCGAACTGGCAGGTACTTTGCACATGTTGTCCGATTTGATGCAATAGAAGAGGCAGCAGCACGATACATAGGTAACATTCCATAATTTGGATGTTGCTGAAGCATCTCTCTGAATTTGTTAATCAATGGCGTTAAACGTCCCTCGATCACATGGCATAGTTCATCCACAATATCTGTGCCGGCATCAATTGTGGCATTGTTTTACTCCTATTATAATTTTCTAGGTGATCAGGTACAGGATCGGGGATGTCATGATGAGTCTGACAGTCTTACACTAATCCTGGAATGGTCTTATAAACTGTGTATGTAACACTTCATCCAACCACTTCGTTGCATACCATCCATGATGAAAATCCTTCCCATTCAATATTGTGTCTGTTCCTGCTCTAAAGACCCCAGTTTTATGAAATAGTTGTTGCAACACACCACATCAATAGAGAGTACCTATTCCAGCCATAACCGCCGCCATTACCAGATACATCCCTCCATCACACAGAATACACCTTCCAGTGCCTTCGAATATGTCCATGTAATCCGCAATGAATTTGCCATTTGACCATAGCAAAGACTATGCGAGCATGACTATGTCCAAAAGTATTGGCAATTTCTTTAAAACATAGTAGGATGATCAGTTTGAGCGGTCATTAGTAATGGGGGTAAAGACTATTGTGGATATACTCAAGGGTTTAGATGAAAGAGCGGTATTGAATAGACCCCATATGGGCAAAGGAGTTTCACCCGCTTGGTCAAATAGACCCTTATACCGCCCTAGAGTATAACGCAGTTCTGTAAGTACTGCATTTCTGACATCTGGATTGATGTGCTCTGGTGTGATCTAATCACGGATTGTGGATGCTTGCCTTCTGATACACCAGAGTGGATAGACTACCGTACCACCTGCAAGAGAACAACCGATTAATTAACCAACAAAATAAGAGCGTGTATCGCTCACCTTATATTACTGGCCACTGGGAAAACTGGCCAATAGAAATAGTTTGAATAAGATGGCCACTAAAAATTGACCAATCATAAATTTATGTATAGAAAGAAATGTGGAGGCCAACTCACTAGGGTCCTTCTAGCCAAATTTGGTTGAAATTAGCCTGGTGGTTTGTGGGAAATCTTTAAAGCAAAAGTTGACAGATGGGTGGACGGACGACGGAAGGATCATAGGATTGATGATAGACGATCGCAATGGCATAAGGTCACTCAGCTTTTCAGGCCATGTGAGGTAACAATCAGAGACTGAGGACCATCAAGATTTCCACTTGTTTCAGATTTCATGCTATTATCAATTTTTTAAATTAGGACTATTATTCTGATTTGGATCTCTAACCTAGAAATCCTAGTTTATAACAGCAACACTTGCTTTTAAATGTAAGGCACATCAGATCACATACAGTTCGAATCAACATTAAAACAATACTCAGTAATTAAATAACAAAACTACATTTCCCCAAGCCCGATTTGAAAACCCACCAATCTCCAATTTTCATTATCTATACATTTCCCCATATATAAAAATTACAACTATGTATAATTCCCCAACTCGTTTTATGACCAAACCCCATCCCAAAGACTCCGTTTTAGTGTTATTTAAAATTCCCCTTCACATATTTAGTCCATCTGTAGACCCACCAGGCTCATTAACCCCTTCATGACATCACTGGCCAAAAACAGCCGCTTGCCCAGAGAAGACTCGTCCGAAATTCCACCACCGGAATGGCCAGCTCAATAACTGAGCCAGTCATCCCAGTGGTAAAACCCAGAAGATAGACATCTCCCGGCCCACACATGGACCCCCAACAAGAAAACACTTACCATCCCGGACCAAATTAGTCGCAATGTCCCATTGGAAATAATAATTTGCCAAAACATTGTATTTACGAAAATAAACAATAACGGGTAAAACAGAATAAGCGGTATATTTAAGGGAGACAACTCAAGCAAATACGAATTTATGCTCAGGCTTACTCGTCTCCCGTACATTTTCGTATTTAAAAAGAAATATTTTTCACAAAAGTGGCAATAATCACGCACGTACGCACGAACGAACGTACGCGCACAGGCACGCACGCACGCACGCAAGGGCGTACATACGCAAGCACATACATACATATCTTGGCACCACTAATTTTAAAACCTAAAAACAGGAGCTGACGTTATAAGTATGACTAAGAGAGAAAACTCCGTGATGAATTTGAAATAATCATTCAAGTGTATGAATTGTATATCGTTTGATTGATTAACTATTTCAACAAAACAATCCGTTGGCCATTTTGAAACTACTCTGACCGGGAACTGCCACTGCCATAGGCAGCAATAGCATCCGGTATAATCAGCACCAAAATGACCAACACATCGCCTGCATAGTTACCGTTGTACAGAAATGTATGTAAATCAAGATTTATTCGATCCCAACAAGAGCAACCAACGTATGAGCGGAGCACAGCAAGAAATAGGCGGGACATAACAATAAATGGGCGGGACATAGCTAGCAATTAACCTCTTCATTCGATCTACATATACGCGCGCGCGCACGCACGCACGCACGCACACACCACTGACGTGACAACAACAATTCCAAGCAATACAAATAGCCATACATAACTGACTTATTACGATTGAAAACAATCTGTCACTCGAGTTTATAACGTCATATTGAAATTCCATGATGAGGTCACAATCAATATTATTTTAAGATACATCGTCTTGAAACAGAAATAATCTGTCCAGTGTACGACTTGCATGTCTTTCATCAATTAATCATTCAATGATCAATCTGTTGAACACTTTGAAACTAATTTAACTGCTGCAATTGGTAACACCAAAACGCAGTCAAACCAAAATTATACCTGTATAGTTACTATACAATTGAATACGAACATGCGAAAGCACGCACGCTCGTACTAACGCACACACGCAGGCGCGTACTGACGCACGCACGCATGCACGCAAATTCAAAGGTTAAAAAGCTAGAAGTAGCGAGACAAACCGATGCGATATGTGAGACTCATTACAATATTCAGCATACTCCATTTTGAAAGGAAACAATCGAAAACTATTACCACACGTTGCTGCCGTCAACACATTCGGTCAAATTAGTTTCAAAATAGTCAACGAGATGAGTATTACCTAATAAAGAATGTAATGCATAGATACTTACATGACATCCCCCACTATCTCTTGAGGAGACGCAATGGTGACGATCACCGTTCAACATTTACTCGATATTCCAAAGCGGATAATTGAGATACAAATAGGGGAATGTGACACGATATGAATGCTATGGAATCTATCAACTATAATCTACCCGCGCAATACAACATCTGAGATGAGATTAACATCATCAGTGAGGTAAGGGAACTTTCCATTTTAGCTATGCCCCTCCCATCTCTAGCTCCACCCACACTTCAACGTGTTGGGATTGATCGATCCCCGAATGCCCTAGACGATCAATTTCCTGAAAACTATATAGGACAGATGTTGAATAGTGTGTAACTAATTTGACTAGGTGTTGTTGCTGCCTATGTCAAATTAGTTTAAAAATATTCAACAGAATGTTGATTAAATAGTAAAGACATATAATTCGTACAACAACCCATAGTCCGTCTTCAAATATGCGTTCGTGACGTACTTATCTACGTCATTCATGATGTCATTCTACAAGTCACGTAGTTATTTATTACGTCATATGATGGATGGATACTAAGGTAATTGAAAGCAATGTTAATCAGCTATCTTATTAGCGACATATTATATGCAATGATAACTACCTGTCTATGGAACCATTTTTTGCTGTGGGGTCCAACTCAATAACCGTTATGTCCCTTAGTTTGTCAGTCAACGGAGGGACCCAGTTTTAGCTACACAACCATCTCTATCTAAGATGCACCTACACCTCGCCCGTGTTGTGATCGATCGATCCTTGAACTCCCTGACTATCAATTCCCAGAAAACTATACAGAGAAGCTGTTGAATATTTTGAAACTAATTTGAATGCGTGATGCTACTGCCTAAGGTAGCAGCAGTGCCCAGCCACATTCGTTTCAAAGTATTCCACAGCAATGTCTATTAAATGGTAAAAACATACAATTCGTACAACAACGCTTAGTCCGTCATTAGTTAAACGTTCGTTTCGAACCTGTCTACATGATTCATGACCGTTTTGATTCTGACGTCATTCTACCCGAATAACGCCATACAGACGTATGGTATTATTTAGGACTAATTCTCTACTCAGAACACGGCCTTACTGGAGGGATCTTGACAATATTTATATCATATATGGTTGGGTGCCCACGGTTTTGTCTAAGGACTGTATTGATTTTGAGGTCACGAGGTCAAAGGGCAAGGTCAATGGACCTTTCCAGTTTTAGCTATGACCGGCCCATCTCTAGCTAAGCTCCACCCACGCATCGCTTGCATTGGGGCCAATTGATCTTTGAACTCCATTACTATCAATCTCCAGAAACATGTACAGGTAATCTGTTGAATATTTAGAAACTACTTTGACTGTGTGCTGTTTCTGCCCAGTCATATTAGTTTCAAAATATTCAACAGCGTGTTTATTGAATGGTAAAGACATACAAGTCGTACAGCAGCGCTTAGTCCGTCACCAATTATGTGTTCGTGACGAACTTATTTACGTCATTGATTAGTTCACTAATTTTGACGATATGCTACAAGTCACCTAGTTGATTATGACGTCATATGGTGAATGGAAAAACTGAAAAATTCGCGAATAATGACGATACTCAAGTTTCTTCGCAATGCGTGTTGACTTTGCAAATTTTTTTTATCAGATATGGACAGGAATTTTGGCGACTAAAAAGACTTAACGAAACTGCGTAGGCATATCCAATTTCGATTCATTCTGTTGGCGTCTTTCATGTCAGGAGCGAATAGTTATTATGTTGGTTCAACACAACAGCTGATGTCTAAATATCTACCGTTCATGTTTGCAGGGTTGGCCATCAACCATGCTTGTGAATAAAGTTTTGCACATATTTAAATATTAATTTACATTTAAAAAAAATTATGCCTCATAGTTGTATGCTCAATGTGCGTCGTTATGGCTTTCATTTTCAGCTCAGACGTGTAGGTTATCACCTAATTAACCCTTTCACGAGCAAAGCGGTATTTACAATGCTCTCGAAGAATGTCCATTTGCAGGCCAAAGAGAAGATTATTTTAGAAAATTGACCATTGAAATGACTGCCTCGGTAACTGAGCCAGTAATTGCACTGGTAAAATTTTTCAGAATTGTTCTCTCTTGGCTTGCAAACGGACATTCAGCACGTAAAATTGTGATATTCTTGACCAAATTTGGTCGTTAAATGTTTAATATCAACGAGATCTATATATCTATAGATTTTCCACAACACAAAGCATCATCAATCCTATTAGTATATATACATGTTCGTTATCGTAATACAACCGAATACAACCGAGCACAAAGATTCACAACTGCAGTGACGGCAGAACAAGTGCATAATGAGTTTCGTGAAACAGGCGATCATCTTCCTGTTCCTGACTAGATTGACCAGCCATGCAGCCATCAGTGTCCCACTGGCAAACGGTAATTGAGTTGAATTTGACAAAACAAACTATTTAAACCCGAAAGATCGAATTCGAAAACTCATTTAACTTTTAATAATTATTCTGTTGAGTATTTTGAACGTAATTTGATTGGGGGCTGTTGCTATGGCAGCAACAGACTCCTGTCGAATTAGTTTCAAAACTTCCAACAGCTTACCTGGATGATTACTTTGAAATTGATATTCTGGGCATTCATAGGTTCAAGTCGTTGACTGTTTCCGTGTAGTGCAGATATATGATACGAGTTGTATTTCGTTATTTAAATGATGGACTTGTGTCATCGCCCGACAGTAAGTCGCCACCGGTTTATAGATAAGTTGACTCGGACTTTTAGGGGGAAAGGGTATTGCGAGCCTGCGTGCCTGCGCGCCTGCCTGCCTGACTGTCTGCCTGTCTGCCTGTCTGCCCGCCTGCCTGCTGTTTTTAATTTTTTTGATAAAGGTTTTTTGCAGTATTATTTTTAAAATAGCTGTTTTGATTTCAACATCATTTTAGAGAAGTGATCTATGCGATGTCAACTGCGTCATCAGTAATTCTTTATTTTTTATATTTCGGTATTATTCCAATTTCTTCATGGTTTGCGTGCAGTGAGCAGTTAGACTTTACTGTTCAGTCACGAGCCTATATCTTTATGGCCTCTATATTGAGTGATACCGTGGAGATTGTTTCAAGGTCATACTCTATCAGAAGCTCAATCATAATCAATGTGCTTATGATTTTAATTGTGACTTTTCATAGCCAACTTGCTCATTTTTTTTTTGCGAAATGTACGGTCGTGCGTTGGTCTACATTATGTGCCATGATATGCATACGATGTGGCACTGGCCGCTTCAGCGTTCTTGTTAAATAGACGCCAACTCAATATCCGAGTAGACGCAAATTAAAAATAACATGCACATTAAAAATGTAAGAAAAACATACATGGACAATGAAATTTATCTCCGGTTTTGAAGAAAAACTAGAGTATTTGCTATTTAGTGGTCCCGTGCTTCGCTAGTCCTGTAAAAGTGGTTTTTTTATTACATATTATTTGTTTGATGGGCCGATATAACGGACGTTTCCACTTTTAGCTACGCGCCGCCCATCTCTAGCTAAGCTCCACGCACACCACGCTCGTGTTGGGATAGATCGATCTGTGACCACCCTAACTATCAATTTCCAGAAAACTATACAGGTAATCTGTTGCATATTTTGAAACTAATTTGACGCGACGATGTTGCTGCCTATGGCAGCAACAGCGGCCCGTCAAATTAGTTTCAAAATATTCAACAACACTTTTATTAAATAGTAGAGACATACAATTCGCACATAGTCGCGAACTATTACGAGTTAAAGAGGGGCCTAATAGAATAATTTAAGACGTGCGATTATGACGTCATCATACACACCGCTTATCTGTGTATGACGTCATATGACGTCAAGATCATCGATGGATACTCTGTAAAGGTGAATTAGCGTGGATGTATTTATTGATGCTGAGCGACGGTTGTAGCGCTGGTATTTTGTCTAAGGCCGGCGAACTGTCATCCTACTAACATACAACCACTCACATAACTACGCTCGATACGGAAACGTAGTGGGAGGGCGAGGATCGTGCAATAGGACGATGGCGTACTGTTTAGACGGATTTAAATTCCCGAGTTCTTTCCAATTGGATTGTTTCGTAAAGAGATTAGTTTGCTAAATTAATAACTCAATACGCCCACTCTAGCTTGAAAGACAACAACAAATAATATCGAATATGGGTGACAGGGAAAGTGACTTTTGTATACATATTGACATGCAGCAATAACACACTAATATTCCTAGATTAGCCGTTACAGTAGGGTATATTCCAAAAATTCTTATATCGTTCAGCGATACCCACTGTAAACAGTCATAGAGTTTAACCCCCTCTTATGTCAAGTTAACTTTTTAATGGACCTTTCCATTTTGAGCTATGCCCCGCCCACTACTAGCTAAGCTCCACCCACATCTCGCCGTGTTGGGATTGATCGATCCCCGAATGCCCTAGCTATCAATTTCCTGGAAACAATTTCCTGAAAGCTGTTAAATATTTTGTAACTAATTTGACTGGGCGCTGTTGCTGCCTATGGCAGCAACAGCGCCCAGTCAAATTAGTTTCAAAATATTCAACAGAATATTTATTAAATAGTAAAAGCAAACAATTTGTACAACAACCATAGACCGTCTTCAAATATGCGTTCGTGACGTACTTATCGACGTCATTCATGACGTCATTCATTTTGACGTCATTGTACACATCGCTCAGCTCATTAAGACGGCATATGACGGGTGGGTACTCTGGAAAGGTGAATTGTCAAACTGGCCAAAATGCCCATGATGTGTGTTGCGAACCGTCCACTTGTAGGGCAAGAGTGCCCCATTTTTGACAATTTACCACTGGAATGCCATTTTAGTGTTAAATTTTTAAAAATAGGTCACCCTTGGCCTACATATGGACACCCGCTAGGCTGAACTTTCAATTCTCTTGACGATTAATCCACGAATCGTCTAGCCCGCCTAAAACATCACTTGTAGTGGCCATGAGGAAGGTCTGTTTGTAGGAAAGTTAAGCGCGAAAGTTAAAATTTTCTTGGTATCATTTTCTTGCAAACGATCTTGACCATTACATGTTTAAATAATATGGTTAGCATTTTAAGCGCTTTGAGGCGCTGTTTACACATGACGAGTTAGCATAGTGTCAAATGGAAAGTATATTTGTGTACAAACAAACAGTACAGTTCATAAATAATTTGCCATGTTTTCAAAACAAAATTAAACGTACTGTTGAACCTTTGAACATTGGATTGGAAGAGCTTGCTGCCTAAGGCAGCAATGTCTTCCAATCCAATGCTATTCAAAATATTCAACAGAACATTCTTATTAACAAACATGTTTTTGTTTACTTTGGAAATATACTATCTTATTTATGAGCTGTACTGTAGTTAGAACCACTTAGATACCACTATTCACATGTGCCGTATTAAACTCCTGTACACATTGAGATCATCACTTAAGTTATTAGAATAGAGATTTTAGCATCATAAAAATGGATGCTCTAGGTAGGGGGTGGGGTGGTGGTGGGGGGGGGGGGAGCTCTGAATTATGACTTACTGGTAACTTTACTTGGATTGTCAATGGATCTTTCCAGTTTTAGCTATGTCCCGCCCATTACTAGCTAAACTCTATCCACACCTCGCTCGTGTTGGTATCGATCGATCTCTGAACTCCCTGCCTATCGATTTCCAGAAAATTATACAGGTAAGCTGTTGGATATTTTGAAACTAACTTGATTGGGCGCTGTTGACATGCCTATGCGCAGCCACAGCGCCCAGTCAAATTAGTTTCAAAAATATGTTTATTATATGGTAAAGACATACAATCCGTACAACGTGTTGGCCTATTAAGCGTTAAAAACGAATTATATCAAGTCAGTGATGACGTCATGATTCTGATGTCATCCTACATGTCAGTTAGGTGATTATGACGTCATATGACGTCATATGATAGATGGATAAACTTGGAACTGTCCATTGACCATGATAGTGTCAGGGGGCTGAGATGTGGGTATTATCTCCATTCGGTTCTTCTCTGGGTTGACCTACTTGGCAC
Organism: Chaetoderma sp. LZ-2023a; assembly: GCA_034401795.1. Classification (NCBI taxonomy): domain Eukaryota; kingdom Metazoa; phylum Mollusca; class Caudofoveata; order Chaetodermatida; family Chaetodermatidae; genus Chaetoderma; species Chaetoderma sp. LZ-2023a. The sequence goes on along the minus strand of CM067359.1, from coordinate 54,720,462 downwards.
AGGCCAATCTTCTGCCCACTAAGACACCGGTACGGTGTGAATTTGCTTACTCCAGATCGTCAGACTGTGAAGAGTCAATGGTGATTTCCTAAATTACCCACTGGTGAAATCCATAGCCATTATTGTAGAACGTGCGTTATTGGCCACGTAGGAGATCTGAGTGCGCTTGTAGATATACGTAAACTATCTCCGGTTTGGAGAACAGTTTGATTAGGATAGTGCTGTCGCCGCCACGTGGAGGTCACCTCCTTTTACCATGGGATGGACGTACCCACATTCCCAATGTGTCTGTAACAAGGGCCAGATGACTGAACATCTAACCTCTGGACATTTGGCAAATGGTGTGATGCTAGGTATAAGTCAAAACACCTAGTATAGGTCAGACTGCTATCAGAGAATACACATCATCAGGTATGGTGCGGGCAGTAGTTTTGTGAGCTTCAGAAATTTGGTTAGTTTGATCTGAATTGGATCTTGGTAGACCTACTCTACATAGGAGAGGTTTAACCCCTCTTGTGTCAACAGCGCAGTAAAACGCTCAAAATTCCATTTATTGCAATTAACCATTCCATTGCCAACACGTTTCAAGGAAATTTTGATTTTTGTAGCCAAAAAGAGTATTTATAATGATAATTTACAAAAAAAAATCGATTTCTGTTATCGTTCAAATGTACATTCATCAAAAGTGTAATGGTCACAATAATTCAAAGTTGTGCTTAGTCAGTGTCCGATTGCAGGCCAAGAGAAGTCTAATTTTGAAAATTTACCACTTGAATGATAACCGAGCCAGTCATTCCAGTGTGTAAATTAAAAAAAAAATGTTTTCTTAGCCTGCAAATGGACATTTTCAGGATCACTACAGAGATCGGTTTTGACCAACTTGACTATTAATGGGTTAAGTTGACACAAGAGTATTTAAGTGATATCAGGACTGTGGCTAATGTCAGATTTGATCCTAGAGCACAAGGTGGTACTCAGACCAGATGGCGATATAAAAACACAAGAACATGTAGGAACTCAACCGAACAGCTATTCCACAAGGATAATGGATCTTTCCATTTTTTAGTTCTGCCCAGCCCATCTCTAGCTAAGCTCCGCCCACACCTCGTTCGTGTTGGGATCGATCGATCTCTGAACTCCGTGAGTATCAATTTCCTGAAGACTACACAGGTAAGCTATTGAATAGTTTGGAACTAATTTGACTGGGTGCTGTTGCTGCCTATGGCAGCAACAGCGACCAGTCAAATTAGTTTCAAAATATTCAACATCATGTTTATTAAATAGTAGAGACATGCAATTCGTACAACATGTCGGACTATTACGAGGTAAAAACGGGTCAAATGGAATCATCTATGACCTAATGATTATGACGTCAGCCTAGACGCCCTTTAGCTGACTATGACGTGCTATGGCGTCATATGATCGATGGATAATCTTGGAAAGGTCCGTTAAGAGCAATAAGGTTCAAACTAATTAGCCATTATTGAAACGGAGACAAATATGATGATAAATGGATCAGTTGTTTGTATCCTTAGGAGGATGGAATCACATACAATATAGTGGGTTAGATATATGAGACTTCAGCTGCTCTCGTTGTAGTACATGCAAAGAAACAAATATCACCGGTCCAATTAGATCAGTTGAGAATAGAACAAGTAGGAGGTGGCTGTTGCTGTGTTTTCTCACATACTAGTAGTGAAGCCTGTTCTGAAATAGAATCTGGTAATTGTAGATGACTGGATAGAAATATCCTCCCTAATGAGTATGCTGGAAAGATACATTTGGGATAATGTAAAAGGAAAATAAAAAAATAAAAACCAGCTGCAAGATAGGTTAGCAGAAGTGTGCATTCATAGCTTGCTGGTTGAAAGATCAGGCTCTGCAGGTCTTAGCTTATTTGCACTCGCCTTCAAAGGCGTTGTGACGACTTATCATTAGAAGATTGAGACACTTGTGACCAGCTCTGGAATTTGGTTCAGTCCGAAACCAGCCAGATTCGCCTAAAGACCGTTAAGAAGGCCTCTAAGGACTGTTTTCAACAACGTGGTAGCCAGATCGGGCGAATGGTCTCCTAGGCTTATCCTTTAGATATGCCTCAACAATACAATGCGAAGGAAGGCTGATATAGCCGCAATTACCAGGAAACAAGCACTCAAGCAACAATTGTTAATCTCCAACATAAATGAGATGATTGAGTTGGCAAACAGAATTAGATGTATTCACCAAAGCCAGAGAGTGTACATGGAATACCAGAATATAATATAATACCACGACAACCTGCAGATTAACTGAACCCCTGGCATAGTGATAAACCTCGGGGAGAGGCTACATTCAATGCATCGGTATATGGTCTAAAGTATCACGTGATTCCCAGAAACTCTACACCGAAACCACTCTAACACTTGCGATAATTTACCCTTCCAGTTTATCCATCCGGCATATGACTTCATAATCAATTAAGTGACGTGTAGGCTGATGTCATAATCATGACACCATGAATGATTCCAAACAGGCCGCCTTTAAAGCTTAATAGTCCGACACATACAAATTGTATATCTTTGCTATTTAATAATCATGGGCAGCAACAGCACCTAGTCGAATTGGTTTCTAAGTCTTCAACAGCTTGCTGCATAATTTTCTGAAAATTGATAGTCAGGGACTTCAGAGATCGATCACTCACAGCACGAGCATGCTGTGGGAGGAGCTTAGATAGAGATGGGCGGGGCATAGCTGAAACTTGAGCAGTCCATTGATGAGTCACTCCTGTAAACTATTAAACCCATGCATACACAGTTGGATCAGCAAGCAATAACACAGGGGGGTGGGGGGGGGGGGGCTGGAGTGTATTACATCACCATTGTTGTAATGGAGGGTAATATCACTGATGTTCTCCAACTGTAACATCTGCACAGCTCCAAATGAACGGATAGATACACTTGTTGCCTACCACCGCAAGAACGTGTGTATATGGCAGCTGGCATCACTGACAAGAAAACATAATCATCAATGACGTGGCATACACCATGCACAGAGCGGCTACAGTGTCAGTTTAAAGTGGCACAGCGAATATGATCTCTGCTAGGTCATATTATGCGAAGAAGATAAAGAAGAAGAAGGACTGGTTGCAGCTGCCGGATGTTTTCAAACTACTGTAGCCACAGAACACAGTACATCATCATCATCACCATCACCATCATCACCACCACCATCATCATCGTCATCATCATCATCATCAGCATCATCATCATCATCATTACCACCACCATCATCATCATCATCATCATCATCATCATCATCATCATCATCAAAGAAATGTTCAACATATATCTTATCATTTCCAGAAGTTATTACCTTATCATATCATTCAGCTGCGCTAATGGCTACCTGTATTTCAACCATTTTATTGAATACATATCTATAGATACATGACCATTTCATGCAGGTACAACTTATTCCAATCGTCTCCAGAACCGCCTCTATCTAATACGGATCCAGCCTTAGCTGATGGTTCAACTGTCAATGATGATAAGGAATGCACAATATAGAATGTAAAATGGCAACATGGTGACTTGAATCATTGGGAATTTTATAAACAATAAAATATATGATAAACAGATTCTCAAACTAAATGCCATTCTGTATCAACTTTACCACACTCGTTTAGCCAGGCTAAATCTTGTTCTAACGGAGGATTCTAGTTTATACATCCATCATATGACGTCATAACCTACTACATGATGTGTAGGATGGCGCCATGATCAATGACGTTATGAATGATGTATCTATGTTCTTCACGAACACTTACTTGATGACGGACTAAGCGTTGTCGTACGAATTGTATGTCTTTACCATTTAATAAACCTGCTGTCGAGCGCTTCATGGATTTTCATAAGGGTCCTTTCGAGGGTATATACCCCCAAAATTCAGATTGGGACCCCCAAAGTAGTGTCAGTGGGTCTCCTGCGACGCCTGAAGATCTCATAAGACTTAAAATATCAAGTAGTTGTATAGGCTTTTACCCAAAAACACGTACAAAATCTATCCTTGGACCACTATATTACATAGTTGAGAGTCAATGGTACCCTCTAATTTTATCATTTATAAGAAATAATGCTTGGGAACATCTGATTTCTGTAATTGGAGACCCCCCATTCCAGCTACTGAACCACAAATCTCAGGGGGTGTAGTCCCTGGGAGCTCCAAAATTTAGAAAAACACTAAACAGCTTATAGTTACCTGGGATTTTATAGTCAGAGAGTTCAGTGATCAATCGATTCCAACACGGGCGAAGTGTGGGTAGTGACTAGCTAAAGATGGGCGGGGCATGGCTAAAACTGGATTCCTCCGCTGAGATCTTAGTAAACGAGTGCGATAATTTACGTTCTTTGAAAGAGAGCTTCACACACACTGTGTTGTAGGTTGGGAATTGTTTTCTGGTAGAATTGTTTCGATTTTAGTGTCACAGGTTAATGCTCGAGGTCAAGGTCATTGAAAGGGTAAAATTATTTCCAGTATGATAATTCAAGCTCTACTGAAGTGATCTTGGCAATTTTATGTAGATGGTTGTTGCCTTTGGTGTCCCAAAACTGTGTTCATTTTGAGGTCAGGAAGCTAAAGCCATGGCGATACTAAACTTTCTCTGGAATGCATGTTGATATTGCAATTTGCTATAATATATGAACAGCTATGTGGGCGTTTTATAATTTATTGAAAAGTGAATAGGCATATCCAATTTCTATCCATTCTTTTGGTCTTTCAAAAGTCTGTAGTGATTGGATATTTTGTTGGTTCAACACAACAGCTGATGTCCAAATATCTACCGTTCATGTTTGCAGGATACGCCCACGATCATGCTCGCGAAAACAGTTTTGCATACATTTGAATATTTATGTATATTCCTCCAAGGATAGTTGTATGATCAGCGTGTGCCAGTATAACCTACCTTTCATTATCAGAACAAGCGGTGAATTCTGATAGGTGATTCCAAATTCGATGCAATGCAAATATATATCTATAGATTTTCTTCAACGCAAATCGACATCAATCCTATTGGTATCTGTAAATGGGAGAAGTCATTATCCCAAACAGTCTCGACATTAGTAACATCAAAGTCAGTGTACGATGAGTTTCCTGAGACAAGCACTCACTTTCCTTCTCGTGACCGGGCTGACCAGTCATGCGTCCATCAGCGTCCCACTGAGAAACGGTAATTGATTTCAATCTTTCAGTGTTAACTTTTTTTTAATTCTTAGATTCATACAGAGAGATTAACTTGAACGCTGTCAAAATAGTAATACAGATTATATTTCATTAGTTAAATAATAGACTCGTATCGTGGACCTAGTAGCCATCGGTTTAAGCCTTTACTTGGTAAATTTGGTCAAGAAAATCTAAATATTTGCTTATTGAACTGCCCTGTGTATGTGGATAGGAGACTAATTTGAAAATCTACCACTGGAATGACTGGCTCGGTCATTGATTCATTTTCAAAAATAGTTTTCTCTTGATCTGCAAATGCACATTTCTCACAACCACTGTAAATATAGGTGGGATATGTATTAATTTCTTTGGTGGGTTTGGGGGTCGCGGTGGGTTGGGGGGGGGGCTCCCATTTCCCGATAGTAGTCTGCCAGTTTAACATATAATGGGTATAATTTAGCCTAACAATGCATGTGCTGATTGATTTAGAGATTTAATATATAGAAAGATGTCCATAAATCTGTATCATCACTAGTTTGATTTGGGAAAGATTCCCCATTTTGCATAGTTTTGGACTAAAAATATGTGCATGTTTTATTTGTTAATGCTTTTAAATTGCCTTATTATTCAACAATAGTTCAGCAGATCCCAATGAGGCCTCAGAGATATGTTCTATGTCGTGCAGGGATGCAGCTTCAATCATCACTATTTCATATTTTTTCATGATTCGTGACGTTGACTATTTTTCATGTCTTTTGGTTAAAGTTTTTGCACATTTATTCAGCAATAGCTGTTTTGATTTCAATAACATGAAAAGCGGTTTATGCCTTGCAGACCATGCCATCTGTATCTGTTATATTCTTTGGATTTATTCCCATATCATCATGGTTCTGGTACAGTGAGCAGATATGCTTTACTCTTCAGTCATGAGGCTATATCATTATGGTTTCTCAATTGGCCGATACCACGGCATCCGTTCACGGTCAGTCTCTATCAGAAGGTCAATCATAATCAATGTGCTTATGACTTTAGTTGTAGCTTTTCACGATCAATGCACACGTATCAATGCCTATTTAAAAACAAATTAATCTATGCATTAACACGTCAGAACAGACAATAGCCTGTAGCCGGCCATTTAGAGTGGACACATGCATGAACAATAGCAGCCACCCACTCATTTAGAACAATAGCGGACACCCGCTTATTTAGAACAATAATGGACACCCGCTCATTTAGAACAATAGCATACAGCATATACCCGCTCATTTAGAACGATAGACTCCACCCACTCATTCAAATCAACCAATCAGAACGCAGTATTGAAATAGGTCAAGAGCTCATTTGCATAGCAATAGCAGACAGCCGCCCCTTTACTACTCTTATTATCCACGTGAGTTTTGAAAAAAACAAAAATAGATATTGCACTCACCTCTGTCCGTCCATCTGTCCGTGCGTCTGTCCATTCGTGCGTCCCTCCGTCCGTCTGTCTGTCTGTCCATCCGTTCATCCGGACGAACGTCCCGCCGTCCATCTGCCCGCCTGCCCGTCAGTCCATCTGCCCATCCGTCCGCCTATCCACCCATCCGCCAATCTGTCAATCCGCCCGTCCATCTCTGTCCATTCGTCTAGGCCTCCATTTGTCCGTCACTCCATCCGTTCAGTCGTCCATCTCTGGATATCTTTTCCGAAACCATTTGGTGGAATTCATTCAAATTTGCTATGTATATTGCCCATATGCTTGGGTACTGCAAATTTGGCGAACGCGTGGGGATTCTCGATTGCGTGCCATCGGCTGCGATTTCTAGCTAGTTTATTATGACAACTGTGTTTTGATTCTAGCTCGTTGTAGTCTTGTACTAAAGGATGTTGACACCAAATATACCGTCTCCTCATCTCCGTCTCGTGCTCACACCACGGGTAAGGATGCGCTGATAGATATGAACACAGATGGCTGGAAGTCTGAGAATCCCGGGGGTCCTGATGCGGCATGGTGGAAACTGACGTTTGATGATGACACTCTGATGTACTTCGCCAGTATTTCGCTTGATTTCACAAATTCAAAGGGCGTCGTTATAACAGTGACACACGCCAACGGAGATGAGTCGTCGGTAAGCAATATATTCATAATGGATGTATCCAGTTTTAACTATGCCCCGCCCATCTATATCTGAGCTCCACCCACGCTTCTCACGTGTTGTGATCGATCGATTCCTTAACTCTATGATGATCAATCTCCAGAAAACTATGTAGTTGAGCCGTTGAATATGTTGAAATTAATTTTACTGGGTGCTGTTGCTCCTATAGCAGCAACATCGGCAGTCAAATTAGTTTCAAAATATTTAACAGCATGTTTGTTAAATAGTAACGATATACAATTCACACAACAAAGCTTAGTCCGTCATCAATTAAGCGTTCGTGACGAACATAGCTGCGTCATTCGTGGCGTAGTTGATTATGACGTCATCCTTTACGTCACGTTGTTGATTATGACATCATATGATTGATGGATAAACTGGAATCCTCGATACAATCAGCGCTTTCAACCATGAGATGCTATAATTTAGGGGATACGATCTGCCGCTCAAGTAAGCGATGTCATAATCAACCACGTCGCATCGAGGTTAACGTCGCAATCATAACTGACGGAGAATACTCCGTCATGAAGCGTGGATAGGCCGTCAAGGTGTGTGAATCGTTGGTTTTAACTTTATTGTTGTTTTATTGAGATCACAAGTTGTCTCCAATATATTTAAGACTCGTTCTCAATCGTGGGTCTATGTCTTCGATGGATTTACGATTTAACAAACATTCTGTTGAGTATTTTGATACTACTTTTACTTGGAAACAACACCCAGTCAAATTCGTTGTAAAATATACGACAACTGGCATGTATAGTTATCTTGAAATTAGAATTCTGGGAATTCAGGGTTCAAAGTATATACATTGATCCCAATACGCGCAAAGCATGGGCGAAGCTTAGCTAAAAATGGGCGGGGCATAGCTAGAAATGGAGCCTTCTATTGGGAATTTTATTCGTAGCAATGCAGGAATCCAGTTTCTCAGTCAATCATCTAACGTCCCAATAAACTATAAACTACTTGAGCCAAGGTTGCCGTCATAATCAATTACGTCATGGGTGACGTAGCTAAATTCGTCATAAACCCTTAATTGATGACACACTAAGTTGTTGTACTAATTGTATGTATTTACATATTGATAAACAAAACATTGAATATTTTGAAAATAATTTGACTGTGTGCTATTGCTGCCACGATATTCAACAGCCTACCCGTATAATTTTATGGAAATTAATAGTCAGGGAGTTCAGAGATCGGTCGATCCCAACACAGGCGGGAGTGTGGGTGGAGCGTAGCTAAATATGGGCGGGGCATGGGTAAAACTGAAATCCTCCATTACCATGAAGTGCTTGTAACCAAAACCAAACATAGGGTAAATAAAGTTTAATGCAATTTAAACTTTTCAGAGTATCCATCGATGATTTGATGTCATATGACGTCGCTCTCAATTAAGCGGCATGCACGACGAGGCCCTAATCATTACGTCATAAGTGATTCTATTAGGCCCGTCATAAATGATTCTATTAGGCCCATCTTTAGGCAGCAACAGCACCCAGTCAAATTAGTTTCAAAAGATGCAACAGCTTACCTGCATAGTTTTCTGGAAATTGATAGTCAGGGAGTTCAGAGATCGATCGATCCCAACACGAGCGAGGTGTGGGTGGAGCTCAGCTAGAGATAGGCCGGGCATAGCTAAAAATGGAAAGGTCCGTGGTGACCGCAGTTTTTTCTCCTGTTAAACAGATACAATACCTTGAAGCCAATATGATGCGTGATTTGGATATCATCGGTAACTCCATAAAAATCGAGGATTTCGATACGAATGGCAAACCGCGGCTGAAAAACGTTGCCATTGCCGTCTGCAGGGGTATGTATTAACGTATAGTCTATTATGCTTTTGATTTTAGCGAGGTAGATGTGGCTTATATTCGTTAAGCCCCCTTCTGCTTATGAATGGATACCCTTGAGTTGGCATATATCGATATTGGTATATCAAACATGTCAACTTCTGCTCCGAAATGGATGTGGACAAGACGCACACGCTCAGGCACGCGTGCATTCATGTACACACGCACGCACGCGTCCTTGCCCGCACACACGCACACACGTACTACTTAGGCACGCATCATCAGGCACACGGGCGTGAGGGCGAACGAACGAAAGGAGAGAGAGAGAGAGAGAGAGAGAGAGAGAGAGAGAGAGAGAGAGAGAGTGCGTGACGGGGAGGGAGGATTGTAGGCAGGGAAGGAGGGAGGGAGGGGAGGGAAGGAGGGAGGGAGTGATGCAGGGAGTGAGGGAGGGAGGAAGGGAGGGAGGGGTATGGAGGGAGGGTGAGAAAGAGAGAATAAAAACGAAAGATACTGAGTTATTGTAATAATTTCACGCTTTATCGCACAAACTAATTTTAGTGCTATAAATATAAAACCCCATGATATGGGTGGATAAGTCAAAATCTATCAGGAACATACGACATCCATGATGCAATTAACATCCTTCTAACATTTGAGGAATCTAATCTGTCACTCACGATATTTAGGCTGACGTCACAATCATATTTGACAAAAATGCTCCGTCATAAAGCCAGAATAGTCCGTCAGTTATTATGAAGTGTGTGTCTTTGCCATTTAAAAAACATTAGTTTGAATTTTTTAAGCTAATTTGAATGGGCGCTGTTGCTGCCATAAATAAAATATTCAACAGAATGTGTATTAAATGGCAAATTGGTTTTAAAATATTCAACAAGTTACCTGTATAGTCGCCGTGGCTCTGGCAATTTAGAATTCAAAGTATATGAATGGATCCCACAAAGAATGGGCGGGTCTTAGCTAGATACGGGCTCGGCATACTTAAAGGTGTATTCATTCGTTATCTCTGTACTTTCTTTATAGTATGTACTGATGGCAATTTACAAAAGCCATGTACTACCGCATGTGACACTACATGCCAGGCAATGCCCACTGCAAAATGCTCTGCTGACGGATGTGACGCATGCGCTGTTACATTCTACGATGACTTGAACAATGTTGTTGATTGTGATAGTAAGCAAACATGTGAATGCATCAATGAATTGCGGGATTGACTGTTTATTTTATTTAATGTGTACAAGATTGATTGTTGCTAGCTTGACTAGTTGCTGACTACATGCCAGATTGATTGATTTTCTTTTAGTTGAATGGTGTTTTGTTTGAGTTGGTGTTTGATTTTTTTAGTCATTTGTTGATAGCTTGTGCGTATGCATTTTTTAATAGATGGACATTTTATTACCTGCATTTGTGCGTGTTTGTTTGACCGGTCCTTTGTTTGATTGGTCGTTTGCTTGGCTGTTGTTTGCTTGCTTGGTGGTTTCCTTGCATGTTCGTTTGAGTATGTGTTTGCTTGATTGGGTGTTTGCTTTATTGGTGGGTTGTTTAATTGGGTGTTTGTTGGGTTGGTTGATTGCTTGATTGGTTCTTGGCTTGCTTGGGTGTTTGCTTGATTGTGGGTTTACTTGATGGGAGTGTTTGCTTGATTGGGCGTTTGCTTGATTGGGCGTTTGCTTGATGGGGTGTGTGTGTTTGCTTGGTTGGGTGTTTGCTTGATGGGGGTGTTTGCTTGATTGGGTGTTTGCTTGATTGGGCGTTTGCTTGATTGGGCGATTGCTTGGCTGGACGTTTACTAAACTGGGCGTTTGTGTGACTGGGCGGTTGCTTGATTGGGCATTTGCATGATTAGCCGTTTGCGTAGTTGTTTGTTTGCGCGGATGAGTGTACTTGATATATTGGTTGTCGGTTGCTTTGAGTGATCGGACGTATGGTTGATTGGTTGGTTGTTTGTCTTTCATCTGATTGGCCGTTTTCTCGATTTGTCGCCCCCATAATTACTTGTCTCTACGATTGCTTGTTTGTGTGATCACTTCTTTGTTTAACAGGTTATTTGTTTACCTGTGGAGATGGCCATGTGTTATTGATTTGTTCATTACAGTCTTGACTATTTACTGTGATGTCTTTGGTGGCCAGTGGTTTAATTGCGAGTGTGTGTGTGTGCTTGCGTGCGTGCGTGCGTGCGTGCGTGCGTGCGTGCGTGCGTGCGTGCGTGCGTGCGCTTGTCTAGTTGTCAGCCTGATTGTCTGTTGATTGATCGCCTGCTTTATCAGAGGTTAGTGTATTTCATATGATTGGCTGTTTGCTTGATTGTTTCCTTTCACCTGATTAGCTGTTTACTTGACTGGATGTTTTCATGATTTGCTGCTTGGTTTGCTGTTTATTTGCTTTGTTGTTTGTTGTATAATTTTGTTTATTTTCATGATTAGGTGTTTGCTATTAATTGATGTTTGATTGCTGTGCTTGATTTTGGTGCTTGGTTGAATGGTTGTTTGTTGGTTTGACAGATTATGTATATGTGTAATTGTTTGCTTGGTTGATTGGTTGTTGCTTGATTGCTTACTTCCTTGAGTCATTGTCACTTGGTTAATTATTTGTTTACGTTTCTGTTTGATTGATTGGTCAGCTTATTTAAGTCATTATTTGTCTACTTGAATGGCTGGTTAACGTAATACTAGATTACCTATTTGCTGGATTCGTGGATTACTGCATAAACTAGTTGCTGAATTGAATATGTGCACGATTAATTAGTTAATTAATTGATGGATTGATTAGTCATGATTTTAATAGATTCTGTGGTTGGTTTCTTGATTACCTCCTTGCTTGATTGCGTTTCTATTCACATGTTGAACCTCTTCCTTTCTTGGTTGTCTGATTAATAGGTTGTCTGCATGATTTGCTGTGTGTATACCTGATCGGGTTATGCTGTGTTGATTATTTGTGGGATTAGGTGTTCGCTTGGGTGACTCTTTGCTCGCTTTATTGTTCACTCGATAGACTGTCCGTTGGTGTGATTGGCTGCTGGATTGAGATCGTGTGCTCATTACATCGCTTGAGTTGTTTATTGCTTTATTGGCTGATTGTGTGCTTTTTTGCTTCGTTCATTAGTTGTGTATAACTTGTTTTGTTTTTGTTTGCTTATATTTCCGTGCTCGGGTATTGCTGGATTTGTGATTTGTTTACTTGATTGACTAGTAAAATTTTGCTACCGATTTGTTAATCGCATGCTTACCCGTTTGCTTCGCTGGTTATTTACAGGGTCGGTTGTTTTCTCAATTGTGTGTTTCACTGATTGCTTGTTTGATTGATAGATTGGTTGTTGTTTACTTAACTTGTTTGTTGCTGGTGTTTGTTTATATCTGCTTGGTTTAATGGTTGTCTAATGGTTTGACAGGTTAGGTGTTTGCTTGCTTAGTTACTGGAATAATTTCATGTATGCTGCATTGGTTGTTTACACGATCTGTTGTCTGCTCTATTAGCGGTTTCTTTGATTGCTTGGATCTTTGATTGAATTGGTTGTTGTATATTTACCTTGCTGCTTTCTTGATTGTTTTTCGTTGCGGGATTGGATGTTTGGTGTGTTTGCTGCTTCCTTGATTGATTATTTACTAGATTGACTATCTGCTGGATTTGCTGTTTGCAGGAGAGAGCTGTCATTGCATTCCATAATGTGTTGATTAGCAGTGTGTTGTTTACTTGCTTGATTTATTTATTGGTTTTCAGATTGATTGGTTATTTGCTTGATCGGTTGTCTATTGACCATACTGGTTCTTAGTTTCTTTCGTTATTCGTTTACCTGATGGGGGTTTGGTTGACTGTGTGTTTGTCTACATGAGTTGTTGTCTGCTTGCTTGGTTGTTGCATTATTGGTTCTTTGTTTACACGAATTTCTTTGATCAGTTGCTTGATTGTTTGCTTACTGCTATTGTTATGTGCTTGACTGTCTGTATTAGAATGATAGTTTGCTGGGTTTGGTGTTTGGCTGGTTTGTTGTTTGCTTGACTTGTCCTTATCTTGATTTCTTCTTAGCATGATTGGTTGTTGATTACATGACAGGTGGTTGCACTCGAGTGCTTGCTTACTGCATTCGCTGTTTGCTAACTTGTTTGATAACTTGATTGAGTCTTAGTGTGTTGTTTGTGTGCTTGCTTGTGTACTGGCTTGCTTGCCTTCATGCTTGCTTACTTACCTTCTTGGATTTGTGTGTGCTTGTTTATATTTTTGATCGTTAGTTCAAGCGAGCGAGCGAGCGATCGATCGATCGACCAACCGACTGATCGACTGACGGACTGATTGATTCATTAATTACTTCATCGATTCGTTGATTATATGTTAACGTTGTGTACATGCTGACTGATTCTTTACTTGCGTGTTGCTTGCTTGATGGGATTTTTATTTACATAATTTATTAACACATTGCTTGGTTTTTCGACTGGTAATTTGTTTACATGTTTGGTTGTTTGACTGATTGCGTGTTTGCTTTATAGGTTACTTGTTTGGTCTTCTTGGTTGGTTGTTCGTGGTTGTCTTCTCTTACATTCGCGGTTGTTTGATCGATTGTTTCTTTTCTTGATTTGTTTACAGGTTCAGTTGCTTCCTTATTTGGACGTTTGCGTGATTGATAATTTATTTACTTCATTGATCGTTTGCTTGTTTATTCGATTGGTGTTCGTGAATGATTGTTAGTTGATTGGCTGTTTGCAGGATTGGTCACTTGCGTAATTGCTTGTCAGCTGATAGACTGTTTTCTGGTTTCTGTGTTTGCTAGGTTCATTGGTTGTATGCTTCTTTTCCGTCATTTAGCTCTTATATTAAATGGCAGCCGGTGATACGACCCGCTAAATATGTTATGTTTGGGAAAGGATAATAATTCCTAATAATTTACCACCTTATCGATAATTTGCATAATTAAAATAATGTGTTTATTCTCTTTTAGATTAGCCTACATAAGACGTGGTGAATGAGATAAGTGCAGTGATGAAGATACTAAAAGCAAATTTATCGAGCTATTTACCAAAACATATATTCTAAAGAAAGTCAACACGTAATACGACATTTTTCCATCAATATAAATAAACGCATTACAACATTACTGTCCATATTTGTAGTATTACCATGCACACACATTTCACAAGGGATGGGCTGTGTGGGTCGTATGCTTGGTTTCAGTGACGCTAAGCGACCAAGTATATTCCTAACCACACACCCGCCCCCTGACACCAGACCTTATACAGAATGGCAGATCATTGCCCATCGGTGTTGGGATGAGGGTGGGGGAGTAACTGTCTTAAGTTACTGCACATGTACACATTTGAAGACTTTTGTTAAAAAAAGTATTCTCTTGGTCTGCAAATGGGCATTATCAAGACCACTGCAGAGGCCAGTTTTTAGTGACTTTGTCATGATATGGTCAAAACAGTCTTGGGCGGGGGGGGGGGGGGGCGAGACCTCCACGGCTTCCAACGATTGTCGGGCGGCCGACGACAACACTTTATGCTAATCGAAAACTGGATTGTATTAGAATTGAGATAATCCCTTTAGAAGATAAATGTAAAATGTCATCCAAATTGACTCAGAAGTTATAAAGCTAATTTAAAATGTAAGAAAATTCTACAAAAACACGAATTTGTTATCAGACTGGCAACTTCGCATACATGTCTATTCTGGAGGTCAAGCGATCCGCTACCCACAGTCACGCCTCCCCATTATTTTACAGAACAGGATTGTAATTCCTTCCTATTTAGAGTTCATGTCCTAAACGTTGCCAGGCAAGCGGATGGATATTTTGAATACAGTTTTACAGGAACATGTAGGTTTGCTTTAAACATTATTTATTGCAAAATATTTACAATGAGATCGAGTCACACGTCAAATTGGAGTTAATTACAAATCTCGCACTGCAGAATGATATGGCTGTATAGAATATGCGCAGCAGATTAACATCACAACACATATATGAAGGATCTCAAACAGAGTTGAAACCATATGTTGCCAAATGAGTATAGGTGCCTTTGTGATATTACGGAATTCTTACCCGCGCGCTAGGCGTAAGGGTTAAGTGGGGGGGGGGGGGGGGGTAGGGGTGGGTGGGGGGGATGGGGAGGGGGGTATAGGTGGTAGCTGCTTGTTGTTTTTCCTGTTCCTAAGACATTTTTTTATAACTATGATTCTACTGAAGTGATATTCTCCAAGCTTGGAACTTTTCCCTTGCCGCTCCGAAGATGTGGGCCAATTTGGGGGTCGAACGCGAAAATACAACAGCAACTGCTTTCAGAACATTATTTTCAAAATGGCCACTTTTGTCTCATTTTTCAATAACACTGGTTTTGCCCTAGTGATCGTCTCTAAACTCTGATGGATGCATGTCCTTTGGGTCCTGAATATGCGTGCCAATTCTGAGATAAAAAGCTAAAACGCAACAGCAACAGATTTGGCAACATTGTTTCCAAAAATGCACGTTTAATTTGACCTCACAGCATCCGGATTGAAAAATGTATGAAAGAGGCGGGTATTGGACACATGTGTCATTGTTATTAATGAATTATTCACACACCATGAGACTCATCAACTTTACGACTGGCTTCACACGTGTGTGTTCTCATCGTGTAAAGACAGGTTTCAAACCCACAACTTTTGGTTAATGAGTTGCCCTTGTTACCAGAGGACCACGGGCGTCAGATGGTGTGTAAGTAACTGATAAACTGTAATAAGACAACTGTCCAACCAGCATTGGCTATGCGCCCATGATATGCCAAGGTGTCTTTAGCCTGAACGATATGACACAGAGACCACAAGTTTATTCAGCCATGTTACCACGTACAATTATGCGTATCCGCGTTTCTAGTCATTTTCTATATGTCCCGCGCAGTCAACCGGCCCAAGATTGCTGCATTAAAAGCGTCAGTCAAATCGACTGGACTGAACTCATTAAGGGAGATCAAAGATGAGAATCGACCATTCCCGTTTATCCATCAATAATATGACGGCATAATAAACTACGTAATGTCTAGGATGACGTTATAATCATGGAAGTCATGAGTGACGTAGATAAGTTCGTTAAGGACGCGTAATTGATAACGGGCTAAGCGTTGTTGTACGAATTGTATGTCTTTAATAGTTAGTAAACATTCTGTTGAATATTTTGAAACTCATTTGACTGGGCGCTATTGGTGCCATAGCTTACATATATATGTTTCCGCAAATTGATAGTCAGGGAGTTCAGGGATCGATCGCTCCCAACACGGGCGAAGTGTGGTTAGAGCTTAGCTAACGATGGGCGAAGCGTAGGAAAAACTAGGTTTTCCATTGGATTTCAATAAAAACGGCAAACACAGATGTTTGTGTCAAAATTTTAAAATTAAAATGAAGTTGACAGAATTTCACAAACTTTATCACTGCTAAAATTGTGTTTATAGTTATGAATCTTTACACGCCATACAATTCACGAGATGACGTCATTACGTCAATTGTCACCCATGCACGCGGATTTAGAGTCTAGGACAACTGTTATCAAAGTAGACCAAACCGGCATCTAATACAGTTATAAAGCAGGGTATCAGCTCCAATCCAAGGTATAGTTAAAGAAACACTAGCAGCAAAATATTATTCTCGTGATGACGCCATACCACGACTATAATCCATATACACTATCCCGAATGTGACTAATGTGAATAAGGAGCCAGGTTCAGCCTAGTTAATATAAATCAAATCGCAAGCCATTCCAACTGGGTGCTTGGCATTCTCAATGCTAGAAAATTATGATTAAAGGGGCATATTCAGAGCAGAATGGTTGAAAATATAATTGTTAAAATTATATATACTTTTTAGGCTTAAATTGTGTGCCTAGATGTAATGAAACGAATTGTCGTCTTTATTCATTACATATAAATTAATATACATTTTTCAAGTTGTCAAAATGAATTAGAGGCACGAGTCCCTAATTCCAATTCACCTAAACCTACGAAATTTATTTATATGTAATGCAATCAGCATATATTAAGATTTATTTCGTTTCATTACATTGAGGTACACAATTTAAGCCTCTAAATTATATAGTTTCAACAATTCTATTTTCAAGCATTTTGGTGTGAATATGCACCTTTAAGCAATTGCTTCAAATACATCAAACCAAGTCACCGCCCTGCTTTCATCCAGTATTTTGTGCTTTGGTAATTATTCATTAACTGTCCTTTTATCGCCAAAAATAAAAGGAGAACAAAGCTGGCTACCCGTTGGGCAAAAAACTACGTTCATTACTTGTGCATATGCAGCCACTACAATAATGCAAGCCAACAACTTGTAAACGAACAAAACTCTAACAATATATACACATTAGCTGAAAAACTGCTATGGAATGGAGACGTCGCCTAGAAAGTAAAGGTACTACATTTATTTTCGAAATGTCTATATGTTTAACCGCTCGTGTGGGACAAGTTAACCTTTTAATTGTCAAACTGGCTAAAAGGCCTATTATGTGTGTTGAGAAAAGTCCACTTGTAGGCCAAGAGTGTCCTATTTTTGAAAATTTGCCACCGGAATCCAGTGGTAAATTTTCAAAACTAGGACACTTGGCCTACATATAGACACTGGCTGAATTTTCGATTTTCTTGATGAGTAATCCACGAATCGTCTGGCCCGCCAAAAACAGAACCGGTAGTGGCCATAAGGAATGTCCGTTTGCAGGAAAGTTAAGTGCGAAAATCATACTTTTCTTGGTATAATTTTCTTGGAAACAATCTTGACCATTACATAGTTAATTAATATGGGTAGCATTCTAAGCGCATTGAGGCGCTGTTGGCACATGAGGAGTTACCCTTCAACGCTCTAGAAATTAAAGAGAATACATTTATTTTCAAAAAGCTCTAGCTGTTTAAACATCAAAGCAGTTTGAATGGAATGAAATATTCACATGGGAAAATACAGATTGCTGTTACACAAACCGCCTTTACCATTGTCTACTCCTGATGTAGATGAAGAGAGCGTTATGGGCAGACGGGCAGATTTTCACATCTGATTGTCTGTCTTATGTATGAATCTATATTTCGTAAGCATATTTTCAAGACTTCATCCATATTGACCGAAATGGACGACCTATTATTTTCATCGTTGTATGTATCATGTTATTATCATTGTTGTGAATAGAAATATCATAGCTACCATTGTCAATATTGCTATATGTGTGTTATTTAACAACGATGTTATTCTAATGAACCGTTCCAGTTGTAGCTATGCCCCGCCCATCTCAATCTAAGCTCCACCCTCACCACGTCCGTATTGGGATCGATCGATGTCTGAAGTCCGTGACTATCAGTTTCCAGAAAACTATACATGCACGCTGTTGAATATTTTGAAATTAATTTGACTAATCTCTCTTTTCTTTCTCTCAACCACCCCAACCCCACCCATCCCCCACCCCTACCCCACCACCCCCACTATCTCTCTCTCCCCCCTCTCTCTCTCTCCCCTCTTTCTCTTGCTCTCTCTCTCTCTCTCTCGCTCGCTCCCTCCCTCCCTCTCTCTCTCTCTCTCGCTCTCTCTCTCTCTCTCTCTCTCTCTCTCTCTCTAATAATCACCCACTTGCTCTCTCTCTCTCTCTCGTTATTGTATATAGGTTTAGTTAAGTATTTGACCGTCTTTGTGATGGCCGGGAGACAAGTTGTTAGAACGCGTCCCCAACCCCTTGTTAATACAATAAAATATGTTTAAGATAAAAGGAAGAAAGTTGAAAATAAGTTGATAATACCTATCCTCTCGAATCGCATTGTTATTATGAAAATTAAAATTGTAATACAAATTTATTCATACGTGTAGGGACATGTATATCTTGTAGAATCACGAGTGGCTAGCATGGGTCTGATCTTCATCTCGGCAGCTGACCGAGAGCCCGCCCAATAAAGGCCAGTATTGAAATGCGGGTGATTTAATGAAGCTGACCGGCATCTTCTGTACCACCAAGCACCATACCGCATGGCACATGCACTCGTTACTGTGAACTCGTCTGCATTGTAGTCCGCCAATCCGTCTGATGCACCACCATTAAGAAATGACCCAATATGTAGACGAAAGTTGTCGTTCCGATTGGCTATTGAGAACTCATTGTATTCCGAATATGAGCCATGTAGGTTTGTTCCGCGGCAGACATCGACCCTTAGAACCAATGGGATGCTGTGTGACGTCACCTGGTAGACATGGTCTAGACCAAGCCAGAATTCACGTGACAGGTCACCAAATCCTGTAGTAAATAAAAGCAATTAATATAATCAGTCAGTCGGTTTGGCGGGCTTGTGATCTGGCGGGGCGTAGAGGCAGGCCTTTGGGAAAGCAGCCGACCATGGAGGTGGGCATGTGATGTGGGTGGGCAGGCAAGCAGGTGATCTGGTGGTCGATCGGGCGGGCAGTCGGTCGGTTGGTCGGTAGGCAGGCAGGCAGGTGAGTCGGTGGTGTGTGCCTGTGCGTGCGTGCGTGCGTGCGCGCGCGCGTGCGTGCGTGTGTGTATGCGTGCGTGGATCCAGCGGTTTGGATAATATGTGCATTCGTTATTGATTCTGTTATTTTCTGTCGAAATGACATAATTTCGCATCCGACACTAAATAGCAGAAGATGTAGCGCATAGAATATAGTGTCATGGTGATAAGCTAACGTGTTTTGATAAAAACGTGTCTACGCGTAATATCCTTCCATCGATGAATCGCTTATAAATTATTCAATAATACATTGCCAGTGTCTGAAGCTATCGGTCACGCAAAGGAGGCCACCGTGTCCACTTCCTAAGTGTTCTGAGATCAGACCGCAAAGCACGTAATCTATGCCCACTAAAGAAATGAGCATTTCTATTTTAGCTATACCCCGCCCAGCTCTAGCTAAACTCCAACCACACCACCGTCCGTGTTGGGATTGACCTTTCTCTGAACTTCCTGACTATCATTTTCCTGAAAACTGTACAGGTAAGCTGTTGAACATTTTGAAATTAAACTGACTGGATGTTGTTGCGTCTTGCACCATGTGTTTGTTTTGCAATAGAACTTTCCACTTTAGATATCCCTCATATGACGTCATAATTAACTATGCGACGTGTAGAATGATATTATAATCAATGGCGCCATTATGACGTCATGAATGACGTATATAAGTACGTCACGAACGCATAATTGAAGACGGACTATGCGTTGTTGTAATAATTGTATGTCTTTACTACTCAATAAATATTCTCTTGAATATTTTTAAACTAATTTGAGTGAGAACTGTTGGTGTCATAGGCAGCATCAGTACCCAGTCAAATTAGTTTCAAAATATTTAACAGCTTATCTGTATATTTTTCTGGAAATTGCTAAGACCGATCGATCGCAACGCGAGCGATTTGTGCGCGCAGCTTAGCCAGACGTGTGCGGCACATAGAAAAACTGGAAAGGTTCATTGTACATATTCACTGGCGATCAACAATCAAGCGTAGAGTAACTCCTTTCAAGTCACCGATTTTCTTATCATATTTGGCTGTTACGCTGAGTGATGTTATTGTGCGCAGTTGTCCAGATCGAAAAAGACTGTAGACCCCACAAGACACTCAATTAAAGGTGCATATTCACAGCGAAATGCTTGAAAATAAAATGGTCGGAATTTATAAATTTAGAGGCTTTTAACAGTTTTATTTTTCAAGTACTTTGCCTTGAATATGCAACTTTAAGGGTGGGTGGCCCCCAATCGAGCTCCATAACGCTATTTATCATATAAACACGCCTTCTAGCCTGTTCCATATTTTCCGATATGAGCACACGTGCCATATTCAACGGAGTATTTCTTTTGGCTGTTGGGTGCGCAACCCATTTAAATCGACCAATTAAAACATCGATTGATGTGAGAGCGACGCGTAGGGATTACTACGCGGTACTGTTTTACTACGATTTGTTTACTACGATTTGTCATTCATGAAACGTCATCGCAAAATGTCATCGTTTGACAGTTTATCAGTCGGCAGCGAAGTAACGATTGATGGCCGTGGCTCTGCGATAGATAGTCTTAGAAGAAAAGTGTAGTTCACGGCTGACATCGCCAGATTTTGTGTTTGTCACTATATTTTGCTGCGCATTCAGTATCTGTTATCAAGTAGTGGTGCGTCACAGAGGCGGTATCGATTTCACGAAAATCAACAATGAGAAATCAGATAAAAGTCACATCAGCAACTATTGGCAAATGTTTCAATATTACAGTTTATATGATAAATACAATCTCAAACTCGGTCACTTTTCATATCACTATTATGAACCTCGCTGAAAATGATCAATTTTGCACTCGCTAAAGCTCGTGAAAATTGATAATTTTCAACTCGGTCCATAATAGTGACATGAAAAGTGACCTCGTTCCATATTCTCTAGATACAAAATGCATATTAACCCTACGTACGCGAAGGCCAAAACACCAATCTCTTTGATGGTTTTTATAAATATTTTATTGAGAATTTTGAAAGTAATTTGACTGGGAGCTGTTGCTGTCTGGTTCCTGTCAAATTACCTTCCAATTACTCAACCGCTTACCAGTATAATTGTTTAAAAATAGAGATATTTGGAAGTCAGGGTTCAAAGGGTAAATCTGCGTAATTTGGACAAACTAGCTCACACTGCATTAGTTACAGCACGCCTTCATTTACCTACCTTCTGCATAGTCGTTGAGCGTTCTGTTTGCAAAACTTAAGGATCCATCATATCGTCGGTGAAACACAACCCAACCCCCTCCAGCCGTGGTCATATCACATCTCACACGAATACGTGCATTGCCTAGTGGGGGGTAGATGTCATACACACCATCCTGTGTAAACCCACCCCGGGTACGTAAGTCCCAGCAGTCAGTGAATATAGGGACACTAATAATAATAATAATAATAATAATAATAATAATAATAATAATAATAATAATAATAATAATAATAATAATAATAATAATAATAATAATAATAATAATAATAACGACGACGACGACGACGACGACGATGACGCCGACGACGACGACGGCGACGACGGCGACGGCGACTACGACGGCGACGATGACGGCGACGACGACTACGGCGACGACGAAGATAATAATAATAATAATAATAATAATAATAATAATAATAATAATAATAATAATAATAATAATAATATTAGTAATAATAATAATAATAATAATAATAATAATAATAATAATAATAATAATAATAATAATAATAATCAGAGATTGCAGATCTTAGCCCACACACGTTTTGTCATAAATCTTTTCCAAATTTACAGATCTTTCCAGATCACAGCCAATGTTTCGGAATCCTGGACTGTGGCCATGTGTTAAATTATATCCGACTGATAGTTTCCGAAATATCCATAAATCTAGAACCTAATCTGATCCAGATGCAGTTTGCTTAGTAAGATCATGCTCAAATCATGGGAATTATCTTTTACAGTACCATTCTTTGGCGTGTTAAGATTTGAGCCAGAGATTATTAGATACAGCTCCTGACCTCAAAGGCACACGCTCGCATGCATGAACGCACGCACGCTCACACACGTACGCACTCACGCACGCACGCATGTACGCAGGCGCGCACCAGATCAAAACAACTAGCGTGCAACTTAGAATTGTAGAACTATAAAAATCACTAAAAAAACATATGGTTTGATCGAAAAATTAGAATTCTTTTAGTTTGGCAAAGATATGATAAAATCTTACACAGTGCACGCATGCGCATTGCACCCATCAGAATTGCAACACTTCTGACAGCTGCCATGCGGATTGTTATCGGGAATCGAGTGGCAAAACAGCTGCAAAATATTAACGTATTATTTATGTGTTAATCATTGATTTCGTTTACAATTCAATCACTAATATAAGTATATAATTTCAGTTTGTAGCGTCATTTCCTCTAATAGGCGCGGCATGACGTCATAACCAACTGCAGCACATGTAGGCTGACGTTAAGTATGTCATAAATGACATAATTAAAGTCCATCATAGACGCTTAATTGTTCGTCAAGTTTTACGAATTTTTTATTTTTCTATTTAATAAACAGTCTCTCGAATATTTTGAAACTAATTTGACTAGACGATGTTGCTTCTATAGGCAACACCAGCACCCAATCAAATAAGTTTCAAAATATTTAACATTCTTTTGGAAATTGATGCTAATGGAGTTTAGTGTTTGATCGATCCCAAGCGTGTGTGGAGCTAAGCTAGAGATGGGCGGGACATAGATAACACTGGAGTCATCCATTCGGTTTATAATCCAGCAAACAAAACAGAGAAAGTCTATAACAATGTGCCATATTAGGCAAAAGTGTGACGATTTCCATTTGATTGTACTTATTATCCCTTAGACTAATGGTACCAGAAACATTATGAATGAATCCAAAACAGAGTTCACCCACATGTATCTATCTATAAAGCGTGACACTAAAGAAAATGACGATCCACTTCCTGACGGCGAACCGTAGAGGAAAAGTAGAATCCTGGGCTCACTGCTTTGCAGTACTGCTGACACTGCCGCACCTGGTTCATTGGGAACACAACTTTCCGGTCCTTCTGGAAGCTATGGATTCGTAGATCGAAGATGCCCTTGATAAAAAGGCTACGTTTATACAATGCAACCTGCGTATTCCTGATGCTGTATAACTGTAACAGCTGGGCAGCTCCAAAGGCAGCTCTAGACAAACTTGACGCCTACCACCGCAAACATCTACGCACCATAACTGAGCACCGATGGCCAGGCAGGATAATTTCCAATGATGCACTATACAAGATGCGCAATACGTCGCCGCTGTCTGTAAAATTTAAATCAGCAACTTGGCTTATTCTGTCTTGTTTACGTATTCGCAGTCGTCGTGGCTAGGAAACATGTGGGGTTATTACACATTATCTACCATATGAACATATTTCTTATGCATTATCTAACCAATAAAGATCTTTCGTTGAATATTACTTTTGTGTTCATATCGAGAAGTATTCGGCGGGGTGAGAGCATTATCTATATGATAAGAAAGTATATCAAAAGATTTATTGAATGGTAAGCAATGGAAAATGCATGTTTATGGGATAACCTATTGATATCAGCTTGGAATTACTTATGTGTTGTGATGTAGGGATTCCAATTTTGCTTGAACTACATGGCGTATGAATATATGGGGACGCCTTCAAAACATATTTGTCCTATCATATTTACAATAAAATAGCCAAACCAAGAAAAAAGAACACATTACAAATGATATTATGTTTATACACATTAGTTTTTTAATATTTCAGCGAGCAAATTACTGAACATAATCTATTGGCTTATATTTATCTTCTGCTAATTGTTTTAAAATATCTTCTTATGGTTAATTACCTGTGACACACAATCGTATTGAAACTGGCCAGGCCTGGAGTGAGCTGACTGGCTAACATAGCACAATTCACCATGGTTACAATAACCTACACTGGTGTCAGGAGGGTGACCTATTGCATCACCTCTTAAACATGCCAGAGCTGGGGACAGAGAGTCGTAACATGCATCGTAGGTCAGTTATCCGACATACTTAAGAACATCGGAAAAAGGCATATCTGTCAAATACACGTGTACAGTTGCACATATTAGAACTAAGTTTTTAATCAAGATAATCAATTTCAAATTATGCCCCGCCCATTGCCAGTGTGGCCCCGGCTATTACCAGCGCGGCTCCGCCCATTGCCAGCGTGGCTCCAGACACGTTGTATGTGTGTTGAAATCCATTAAAAGGTTTGAAACCTGAATTTAAAAAAAGAATCTAAATTTCAAGGTAACCACACAAGTAAGCTGTTGACTATTTTGAAACTAATCTCCCTAGGGGCTGTTGCTGCCTATGGCAGCTACAACGTCCAGTCATACTAGTTTCAAAATATTCAACAGAAAGCTTATTAGATTGTAAATTCATCAAAGATCTACAATTCGTACACTACTGACGGACTATTCGATGCTCATGACGCAGCTAGATACGTTATTAGGAGTGTGACGTCATCAACCTAGTGCGGTAATTGGCTATGATGTCAGATACTTGAGGATCTAGAGCGAGGTCGCATTTAATTTCACTTTTATCACCGAGTCGAAAGTTATCATATTACGCACGCGTTAGCGAGTGAAGTGTGATAATTTTCGATGCAGTTGATAATAGTGATATTAAATGGGGTCGAGTTTGAGATTATATTTATCACATGAGCTGATATTTTGACAAATTATCAAATAAAGTCTATCTCTGAAATCCGTTTTAATCCATCATTTTCCCTGTTCGTTTTCATTGCTGTGATGCAACCCATGCTAAGAGTGCTAACAAATGCGCCGCAAAAAATAACGGTAAACAAAATATTGTTATTTCGGACTCATTATTTTGAATCCAACTTTTAAAATTTCTATTATGCAAATTTACAAACGTATTCCATAACTATGTAGTATATAGTATATTATTTCCTAGGCGTTATCTAAACAATACTAAATTTTCGTTCAATTTACCTTTCCAGAATATCCATCCATCATCTGACCTCGTATGACGTCATAATCAGCTCAGCGCGTGTATGATGACTTCACAATCATTACGTCACAAAAGGTTCCATATAGACCGTCATCAAATCTCAAACAGCCCGACACGTTGTATGAATTGTATGTCTTTGTAATTGTTTGCTATTTAATAAACATGCTGTTGAATATTTTGAAACTAATTTGACTGGGGGCTGTTGCTGCCATAGGCAACAACAGCATCCAGTCAAATTATTTTCAATATATTCAATAGCTTACCTGTAAAGTTTTTTGGAAATTGATAGTCAGGGGGTTCAGAGATCGACAGATCCTAACACGAGCGAGGTGTGGGTGGAGCTGAGCTAGAGATGGGCGGGCCATAGCTAAACCGCAACGATCCATTCTAGACGTGTGTACATAGGAAGAAATATTAAACGAGCTGAAGGCTATGTTTAAATAATAAATTCAGTTTGTACTGGCAAACAGTAGAAATCTGTTAATGATGCAAATATGAAACGCCGTATAGACATGCGCAGGGAGATATAAATAACTTACAATTGTTTGATATGGATCCACATAGATTGTGGTTACACATGTCTGTATAACAGCATTCGTGGCATACTGTGACATCAATTGTAGAGGCTCGGCTGGCCCTCCTTCTTCGTGCTGGGATGATCTCATCCCCGTGGCATTGTGCTTCAGGTTCATATCCCATAGTCCACACGGTCGTTCCATTAAACAAGAGGAGTCTCTCCGTCGTGCAGACTTCGTGTTGCCATACTTGTACAAATTGTGTACACTCGTATGGATTCTGGACGTTTTGACAAAAAAGACAAAACTTGTTTGCTCCAGGACTATATGCTGAATTAGTGACCTTTAGTAATGCTAGAAAACAAATAAACACGCATGGTTTACAGTGGTTTAGCCATTTATCACTCATATCAGCCAAAATGGCGGCATAAACACTGGCTTTGAGAAATGTCCATTTGCAGAGCAAGAGAAGCCTATTTCTGAAAATTTACCACTGAAATAATTGGCTCGATAACCGATGGCCACCACTACTACTACTACTAGTACTACTACTACTGCTGCTGCTGCTGCTGCTGCTGCTGCTGCTGCTACTACTACTACTACTACTACTGCTGCTGCTGCTGCTGCTGCTGCTGCTACTACTACCACCACTACTACTACTACTACTACTACGAGTACTACTACTACTACTACTACTACTACTACTACTACTACTACTACTACTACTACTACTACTACTACTACTACTACTACTACTACTACTACTACTTTTTGGTAACATGATCAACGGATCATAAAAATAACGGATCATAAAAATGTTAATGTATATGTAAATATCAAACTGCATGTTATTGTAAAATTATTATGTAAAATTGTAACATACACCTTTTATAATCTTATAAGGAAAGAGTTGCATGTAACTCAGTTTGATTTGTGACTCAATCTCATTGTTATTAATTGACAATAAAATATGTTTAAAACAAATTATGTGGAAAGCCTACCCAGTGTGTGTGTGTATATATATACTGACAAAAACCATTAAACTCAAGTAAGCTAAATTAAATAAACAATTTACGTTAGTATAATGTAGAAATAAACGCAATAAGCTAATTTATATATATTTCTAAAATCAAATAATATCAATGTTAATTATATACACATCTTTTCTTCATCTTACATTCAAACTTAAAATTCCATTTAAAACAATTATCCAATACATTTTCCATTGCTAAAATTCCCCTAGTGTGAATATCCACACCTAGATGACTTATTACTAAAGTACATGATGCTAGTATGCAAAATCATTTTACTTCTGCTCTCAATTTCTAAAATTTATCCTAATACAGATATCCCGACTATGAACATTTGCCTCACTATTTCCAAAATTACCCTAGGATAAGGATATTTACTAATATCAAATTCTTGTTTACCTTCTAGTCTTACATTCGAGAATTATTCTGGCACAGCTGTTCAATTCAAAGCATGCCACAACTGTATATTAAAATACACTCAGGCATAGGCTAGGCAGCAAAACCTACCATAATATCTATTTAGCTAGAACAATATTATGGAAAATCCAATAATATACTTAATGTGGTACTAGGCACAATCTATGGCAGATCGGCGAAAACAATGGCTTCCTGTACAATTGATTTAAGCCCACCTCTACAACATATATCTTGAAATGTTTCTGTATTTTGGGATTTCACTGATTTGTTAAATTCACCATTAATATTATGTGATAGTAGAGAAAAGAAAACTGTCTTCAGTACATTAATATGTGTAACCGTGTCGTAAGTGTTGCAATTCTGAACAATTGAGCATCTACATTTCCAATATTCCAGGACACTGACAATAATTTCATCATTCCGTGATAGAAACAAGTCACTAAGATCATGCATATAAAGTTGTCTTAGCTAGTATTTCTCTTCTGGTTAGCTTGAGAGTGGCGAGAATATTCTTTGCATAGCCCCTGCATGTAAATATCTTGGGGCATACAGTAAACAAATGGGTCAATGTTTCCTCTGAGTTGAAACAAAAGATGCATTTATCATCTTGATCCGAGCATACGTTTGCTTTTATCATTACGTATTTCACCAAGAGTCGCCTATGTATTAATCGCAAAACAATATCTCTTGCTTGATTTGGAATGCTATGCAAATGTAGATCAAACAATTTCCCAATTAATAGTGGTTTATCCATGCTGTTCCCACATAACTATGCATTGAAATGGCTTTATTTCACCCCTTCTGATTAGGATATATCACACTTTTGTGGCTGCATTACTTGAAATTTCTAAATCATCACACTTAATTCTCAAATCAGAATCATGTTCATCAAAGATCTTAGCAGGTAAAGATAGCCATTCTTCTGGTATTAGCACTACGAACCCGGCTTAGCATACGTCCCACATCTATTGGACAACCTTTTGCTATACGTTTAATTTCAGATGGAGGTTTCCAGCACCTGTTAATTGGGTCAATGATATCATATACAGATTTAATTCCTTTTTGTGCCAAGGCTGGTTAATATAGCATTTTGTTTTGGTACTGAATTTGAGTATTGCCCCATATAGTAAGAGCCAACACACATTCCCAAACCACAGGGTTCCTTTATTAACATTTACAGATGTTTTTCAAATCAAGAAAGTGTTGTGGAACATGAGAATA
Source organism: Chaetoderma sp. LZ-2023a (assembly GCA_034401795.1). NCBI lineage: Eukaryota > Metazoa > Mollusca > Caudofoveata > Chaetodermatida > Chaetodermatidae > Chaetoderma > Chaetoderma sp. LZ-2023a. Next base: position 54,691,646 of record CM067359.1, on the reverse strand, counting down.
GTTAACTGTAATTAACACTAATGCAATACTCTGTTTCTATCAAAGGTCTTTTTCATTATCCAGTTCTATAATTGCACCTGAGATATTATCTTTACTGATAAGCTGTATTGCATCTCGTATAAAAATGTATTAGTTAGTATGCATCGGCCATATATGGAGCAGATTCGGTCTGTGTGAATAAACACCATTAAGCATTCCTGCAAGAGTTTTGGGAATTATCTTATAATCGACAAATAGAAGTGAAACAGGCCTGTAGTTTCCCAAGTTTCCTCACTCACCCTTTACAAAGACTAACCTTACATAAGTTTGGGACAAAAAAAGTTGGAGCTTGACCTGCTAATAAAATCTGATGAACTACATTAATAAATTCTGGGCCAAGGAGGTGCGAACATGGTAAATACAATTCAACTGTCAGCACACCAGCTTATTACGGGACGTAGTTAAATCTCCTAATGTTAAATTACATTCACAAAAGTCCTTGCAACTTTCCACAAACACGTTCTTTACATTATCTAGGATATCAGCTGATTTCCTCTCATCACTGCTCTCTGATCAATATAATGACTGGTAAAATGCTTCAACAGTTGACATAATCTCATTTTGTGATGAGCAATTATGCCCATACCTATTTAAATTCCTAATCAGTTTTTCAAAACCTCTGTACTTTTCTAAATTGTAGAAAACTGTGTGGGTTCTCTCCTCCATATAATTGCATCCTACTTCTTACGATTGCACCTTCAGCTTTGTCTTTTTTAATTTGTACTAGATTTTCTTTGATCGCCTTTACCCATTCAGTTAGCTGAGTATCACCATTAGCAACTCTTCGAGTAGTCAAAATTAATGATCGTTCCAGTTTTTCTTTTCTTTACGCAATATTTGCGTATTTATGATGCCATATGCTTTGGATATATGTGTAAACCCCACATTAACCTCCTCCCACCACGATATTACACTTTCATATGAATCTTTATTTAGTAATTCCTACTGCCATAAGCTACATACAGAATGGTGATACCCAGTGTCACCTAACAGAGAATTATTCAATTTCTAGAAGCCTCGGCACGCTTACACCAATCCTTATTATCTAACTTTACATAAAACATTCTATGATCTGAGAAGGCGACGGAGTGAACACATACAAACGTAAGACTCCCCTTCAAACTCTCACCAATATAGAGTCTATAAAGCCGCAGTGCAATACGACTATCATCAAAATACCATGTAAATTCAAGACCATCTGTTTGTAATATACTATAACTGTCCATTAAATTATGAGTATCACACATCTGTTTCAACGCCACATAAGATGTATCACTATATCCGCCAACCATGTTCCTATCTCGTTCATTATTAAAAAATACAATTAATATCCCCCACTCAAAATCAGGTTTTCGGATTTACGGTGGAGAACGTGTGTAATATTATTCTCTGTGAATATATCGATATCAATCTAAAAACGGCCCCTTCAAGGTTAAAATTAACTTTAACCCGGCGTCCATCGTTGTCTGTTAATGATGAAATAATATTGACACAGCTAAGAGCCTTTGGTTAAAATAAAATTACAACACCGGTGCTTGGCTTAGTAGCAAGTGAATCGAAAAGCTCCCTGCTAGGTAATTCTTTAAGCTTATTTATGGCATTATGACTTCTAAATGTGTTTTCCTGAAGAATAACACTGCCAGCGTTCCTCAAATGCAATTCTTCTATTAGCGTATATTGTTTTATTTCATCATAATTTAATGTGCAGATGTGCATAAACAAGAAAGAATTAATCAAACCGAACATGAATTAAATTGCCTTATTACGTTTGCTCTTCTTTGCCAACTTATCTATCTTTTCCGTGAACTCAGACGCGTTAAATCAACAACAGCCAAATGCGTATATTTAGAAATGTCTGAATCACTGCGCAAATCTCGGTAGCACCGCCTTCTTTGTTACATATGGAACTAAAAACTGTCCTTTCTCTGAGTGGTACATAACCATTTCACTATTTTGTGATGGCTGAAAACTAACCGATATATCACAATCAGCAATAGACAGGTTATCATCATCATCATAACATAACTTGATCATCTACATCACCAGTTCCAGAATCTGAACTATACTCGTCTTTGTGTACTTTAAGACCAGATACATTTTTTTGATGATTAGAAGGCAAATCTGTGTCACTCTCTGCTGATTTTGTCACATTCCCTGTTAAGTCTGGCAAGGGGTCAGTCATGCCATCTCACACAGAAATCCAGGTACTGCCAGCAGAATGCGATCTAAACCCTGTCTGTCCAGTGGGTAATCTGTCAATGTCAGACGTTACAACACCATCCTTAGCAGCTGGTATAGGAGTTAGCGACAAACCATAATCTAAAACACCCATTCTGTCCACGACTTCCACTACCACCGGATTGGCGTGTTGTTGATTTCTGCTACGGTCTCAGTATTGCCATTTCTTTTAGCACCGACTGAAGCTTGACTGTCTGGCACTGCTTTTTAGTAGCCTCCTTACAACACCATTTAAAATGATCACTAGCCCCACATATTATGCATTTCTTCCTATGGGGGCATGCACTCGCAAAAGGATCAGTAGCAGAGCAGATCCGTCAAGTTTTGATCTGACATCTTTATCACAGATGGAGAAAGAAGGCATTGCCAATAGACAGGGTACTGGGATTTGGGATTTTGATATCCTTCATCAATACCATCCTCACCCCATTTACCAACATCCTATAAAATTCATATGTTGCATGCTCAAGTGAAACAACTACACCCTATTTGAACATTTCATAACCAATTCAATCATTTGGAATTTCCAAAAGGACGCTTTACTTCGAACAATAACTTATCCCAGACGACTTCCTGTCTAGTACACATCTCTCCATTAACCACCCACCCTCAAGCAATTTAGCATTTGCTTCTTCTCCACTTACGGTCATGTGCTGTGTATTTCTCTTAATACTAAGAAGATCCTTCAAAATTTTGGGCCCAGCCCCGACAACATCTTTCAGGCCACGATAACACCTACGTTCCAACACGCCATTGTGACCCGAATAGTCAGCAGTTGTCTATACATGCCTGACATGTTAAATGCATGAGGTTAATACGCCCTGATTTAAATGCCGCAATGATAATCATATGGCTTAATAACACGCTGGCCGCTAACAGGGGAACAAACTGCTGAGAAATGAGTGGGCAGACAAGTGAAATAACAGCAATCCATTAACAGTAAATGCGCCATTTAAAACCGTCATAAACAATGAAAAAAGTACACCTAAAGAATGACAATAAACATGAACATGGGACCCGTGAGACCCATGCAAAATGACTATCACGGTAGAACAAACCACCGTAAAAGTGGAGAACCTCGCTGCAAAAACCACGACCTCCCACAAGCTAGCACAATAAATAGAGCAAAACTAACGTATATACACATATACAAGATCCAGAAAAAAATAAATCATATAGGCATATCAGACTTGATTAATAGTATACGAATACCAATTAACATTTTGCATATCAAAACGGTGAAAGCTAAAATAATCTATTACTATATAACACAAACATGGCAAAAAAACATAGAAAACAAGCTCCATAAAGAGCGGATAACATAGCATAATTCAACAAGGCCATTACTATTTGCACACAGTGTATTAGTAAGCCCAAATGGTGAGCATAGTTTACCAATAAATGTTGAAGTGTCTCGTTAAAAAGTGGCGGTAAATTGCCACTGCTCAATGACGCCATTGAGGCGATTCAAGATTGTTAAGCTAAGTAGATTGTATATAGTTTAATGAAACACACAGCGCAGAAGTTGGCCCACAACTGGTGAAGGGACTTGTCAATAAGTAGCAGTAAGGAGCTGCTGCTCATTGACGCCATTGAGCCAATTAATGACCAAGCAGGCTAAATCAATTTTACATAGTTTAATGTGTAGAGCGGCATAGATGGCGCTCTGTATTCACTTTCAGATTTACTTTACCCTTGGGATTTGTAAATTACCACGGAGCAAATGTGTTTAAAGTATTAGATTACAGTATGATGTGATGATATGAGCCAGCCAAACAAGCAATAATTAATGATACTAATGTAACAGGGTAAATACATTTTGCAATATGGTTGTACTACCCGGCTACGAGTGACAAAGTTCTTATATGTCACCTTAAGTTCGTTGAATTGAGGAATAGATGAAACATAAACACTGGCTGATGAAATGCTATATAGGCGAATTTATTTACAGTGATGTTGCTTTGAATACCATGGTTTTCAGGTTAAAACTCACGTATCAGAAACCCTGATGTATCATACATAGTTAAAAGAAAAGAGGATAAACACATTAAGGAATAATCTTAATATATGGCAGGATATGGAAACCCATGGACGATTAATTGTGACCCAAATTAATCCCATTGCAATATGCGGTCACATGGACGCCTCTTACTGGGTGTTCATATCCATAAGAACAATACAATAAAATACCAATATTATATATCATAAAAGTATAATCAAAACAATCTAAATGTCTTCATAAAGTTACACCATGCTTGCATAATCCGACTATCAGATAACATTTCTTGATCTTATCATTCATCTACATTCTAGCTAGGTCTCAATCAGCGATCCTAACTAGTTTATCAAAGCATAAATATATAATAAACAATATACTTATTCTATTAGCTTCCAGTTCCTTAACTAGATTATATTTTTCTTTTAATTATTATTGATGTTCCTTTTTCGGCAACGTCCCATGATTACATCAACACCATTGGTTAGTAACCATCTTGTCCATTCAGATGACATACCGGATATAGGATAGTAGTAAAGTCTGGGTGCACAACTTAATAGGATATGGAATAGCTTCTAAGATCACACCAGACATCCATACTTGGATGTAATTACATTTCCTGACACTCACCCCATAGCTTACAAGACAACATTTCGGATGCCAGATTCTCTACAGCAATCCCACCGAATAGCCGTCATTTGAATCCTGAATAAAGTAATTACTACATGGTAACAACGTCATCAAAACGCCCAACAAAGTATATGTAAAATATTAAGATAGTCCACTAAGCTACTTTTCAATTATGGTAAGGTATAATGTATATATGGAACATAGCCTGTTTATAATGGCCCATTTACGCTACAGCATTGCAAATCTCATATTAACCCATTTCCTCCTTAATATAAGTATTAATTAAAATGTAAACAAAATAATATCCAGTGATATTTATTATTGTTATTATTATTATTATTATTATTATCATTATTATCATTATCATTATTATCATCATTATTATTATACAGGGTAAGCCGATTAGTCCAATAAGAAATCATCCACTGTATTATTTACACCAACTAGATGCAGAATAACGCATTAGATATACACTAGGTAGTAAGTCAAGAAAGGGAAATAAATATGTCTAGTCAGAGCCCGGCACAGTTTATTACTGACAGCAGTCCTCCCCCTTGATTTCTACCAACATCTAAGGGTGTCTGGTTGTGCAGCCTCATGGAGGATAATTAAATCAACTGACCGGCTAGCCATATTAAACGCTTCTACAATGCACCTGCAGCTGCATGGTAATTGTAGCAGGCAGTATACATAGCGTGTCTAGCTTAAATCCCACAGTTCATGACGCTAATATGTGTGTGCACACTGCCCAGTTTCATCCCAAATTCCCAGGATCTACAATTCAACAAACCAGCCCATATGATTGGTGACTGTTTTGGATGACCATCTAATGAGCAATATCAAATAGTTTATTCCTGCTGAAATATTCCCTGCTTTCTGTACAATAGCTGAATACTAATATTATTGTATCCTGTTCAGGCTCTGTGTGTTGGGTGGGTGTGTGTATGCGTGCCTGCACGTGTGTGTGTGGTGCATGCGTGCAGGCGTTCATGCATGCATGTGTGTGCTGCGTGCGTGCGTGCGTGCGTGCGTGCGTGCGTGCGTGCGTGCGTGCGCGCGCACGTGTGTGTGTGTGTGTGTGTGTGTGTGTGTTGGATTACATCATACTTAATTAAATGTTAAATTTCACTTACCATGAAGCCTGGTTATTCAGTTCTCATCCTTTAATTTGCCATACAATGCCGAAAAACAGCCATGTCTATATTTCTAGGTAAATGCCATGCAATTCACTGTGCTAACCTTTATAGGTTTTTACTCTCACTCCTGCTATGCACAGTCCGGTCCTATTAAACACAGTTCTGACTTCCTCTCTCTCACTCAGCTGTTCTCCCTGCCTCCCATTACTGCAACCTGATCTGGTCAGATTTTAATTTACGCCAAATAGTCCTGAACTATATCTTAGTTACTAAATTACACCTATGGGATAGCCGGATTAAACCAACTCAGTTTCACATGGATACCTCAAGTTATCTCATGTGACACAAGATTACTATCCAAGATGCACTCAGCAACCAAGTCCAGCTCCTCTCTTAGCTACATATTCATACACCAAGCATGCATAAATTAGCTGGGAGGGTGACAGGTTAATTAATATGACCAGCGAATGCTGGAATTGAGCATATACCGTGTGGCTTAAACAAGTACATAGGCTGGGTGGAAAGTTATTTATTCATTAATTAAAGTCATGTAAATTCACTCTCTCACATTCTCCCCAACTTTCATTTTGTCGTCCCGACAATTATTTATCAACTGGGCTAAGTTGTTTTGTTAGAACTAGTGCTAATAAACGTTGAGCCTTAGCTAGGTCGGCTATGATTCCTGATGTGCTTTCACTCATAAACCCTTCTTGTTTCACCACAACTTGTACGGCTTCACTGGTGAGTTGACTGGTATCTGTATACCCTAACCTGTCGCTATGCTTTCCCGCTGTGATCCGTGTAGATCGCCTAAGAATTGGAGGTTCCCCAATGTTCTTAGAGACTTTACTAGCATCCTGGCATATCCTACCATGTCCAATGGCTAATCCATCTGTCACTCCTAACCGTAGATCAGGTCCAATATTATCCAGTGACTCTGCTATTTCCTGAACCGTTTTACTTGTCGTACTCCTTAAGCGGCTTGCTGATTCTAAATGGTTACTTTGATGATTTGTGACTGGTGTTCGATTAATATCTGCATTATTTAAAGCAGCAGCTACATTAGACAAATCAATATCTTCATTCTCTGAGGTAGATATATCTGGTTGATCATCATCTATGTTGTCTTCACCTTGCTGGAACTCCTCATCACAAGAATTCTTATCGTCACTGGGAATAACATCTCTGTCACACATACTAACATATTCATGCACATTTAACAATTCAGTCCTATGTACTCGCCTAATATTGCCAATGCCAGTTATTGGTTGAATCTCATAGACATGATTTAATGGATCTATTCGTCTAATTACTACATAGGGTTTATCACACCACCGATCTTGAATCTTGTTCCGCCCTTTTATTCCTCTATTCTTGATGTAAACTTTGGTTCCTGGGGATATATCAAAATCACTAGCCTTTTCATCACATCGTTTCTGACGTTTTTCTGCTTCCTCCCTGAGTTTGTTTCCTGCTAATTTCTGAGCGATCTCCATTTTCTTTTGATGCTGTTCTATCCAGTCATGCATAGCCATGTCCTCATGTGTATCCGTGCCACCTGACAACATACTATCAATGGGCAACCAGGCTTCTTGGCCAAAGAAAAGAAAATGAGGTGAATAACCAGTTGATGCATGAGGTGTCACATTGTAAGCCCAGACCAACTCTGGAATGTACTTAGGCCATTTCCGCTTCTGTTCTGGTGTTAATGTCCTCAACAAATCATGAAATGTCCGATTAAACCTCTCAGTCTGTCCGTTTCCCTGGGGATGGTATGGTGTAGTTCTGGTCTTTTTGATATTATACATGCTACACAATTCTGCAATAACGGAAGATTCAAAATTCTTGCCTTGGTCACTATGAATGGAGCGTGGTATACCATATCTTAAAAACCATTCCTTAACCAATGCTTCTGCAACGGTATGTGCCTTTTGGTCACGTGTTGGAACACACAGGACTAGTTTTGTAAAGACATCAGTCATCACTAGTACATTTTCACGTCCATCACTAGATCGTTCTAACAGTGTAAAATCAATAGCCAATATGTCCAATGGTTTCCTAGCAATCAAACTTTTCATGGTAGTGTGAACCTTTGGCTTTGATTTGGCTAACAAACAACGTTCACAATGTTGACAGTGACTTTCTATTTCGGCAAACATTCTTGGCCAATAGCACCGTGCTCTGATCAACATCCAGGTTCGTTCCTTACCTTGATGTCCCATCTTGTCATGAATGGCTTCCAGAACTTGACTCTTCAATGAGGAGGGTAACAATAATTGGGTCACTTCTTGGCCATCCACCCAAATGATACGATATAGAACACCCTTAATTTCCCTCAAATGATTCCATTGATTGACTAATTTCTGAACGTTACTAGATTCATTGCGAATCTGGTTTCTAGCAGGTTTTCCATGTTTCCAAAAATATACCAGTCTTCCAACCTCACTATCTAATCTCTGCAGTTCAGCTAATTCTGTACTACTGTATGACGGCAAGGTATCTGAAACACTATGCGCATCCGTTGATGGGCTTGATTGACCCGAGGTCTGCATTTCCTCTGCTGATACATCCAATCTTTGCAACTCACTGATTTTCCTTCTTAATTCCACCGGTACGACTATTCCCCCAAAAACGGTTCTACGATCCAGGAACAATTCTTCTGCTTTAGCATGAACCTTAGCATGTAACCGGCTAAGAGCATCTGCATTCCGATTGGACTTCCCTGAACGGTATTTAACAGTAAAATCAAACTGAGACAACTGTGCCATCCATCTAGCTTCTGTCGCTCCTAATTTGGCTGTTTGTATATATGAAAGAGGATTACTGTCGGTGTACACTAAAAATTTGGAACCTAATAAATAGTCTCGGAACTTATCTGTTATGGCCCACTTCAAACCTAACATCTCGAGTTTCATAGAACTATAATTTGCATCATTTCTTTCAGCTGGTCGGAGTCCTCTACTTGCATAGGCAATGACAACACACCTACCATCCTGTTGTTGCGAAAGAACAGCACCGAGGCCTCTGTAACTGGCATCTGTTTCCACGATGAATGGTTGCGAAAAATCAGGGTATCCTAATAATGGACTGCTGGTTAGCATTTCTTTGAGGTTTTCAAAGGCTTTGTCACAGGAATCATCCCATCGTTCACAAAATGATCGGCGGTCTTGCTTAGACTTTAGCTGTTTCTTCTTTTTATTATGTCCTTCAAACAGTTGATGGAGAGGTTTGGCTATCTGTGCAAATCCTTTCACAAATCTTCTATAGTATGAGGCGAGGCCGATGAACGATCTTAACTCTGTCTCGGTCTTTGGAGTTTTCCAATTCTTCACACACTCTATTTTGTCTGGATCTGTGGCAATGCCTTCTTCTGAGATTTGGTGTCCTAAATATTTTACTTTCTTCTTGAATAGATGGCACTTCTCTGGTTTGAGCTTGAGACCAAATTTCAATAGACGCTGAAAAACTAGTTCTAACCTCTCTATCATTTCCTCAAATGATTGTCCATACACCAAGATGTCATCTAGATAAACAATTAATGTAAGCAGATTTTGATCACCTAAACAAGCTTGCATAAGACGGGCAAATGTTGCAGGAGAATTGCATAACCCCATGGGCAATCTTGTATATTCAAAGAGTCCAAAGGTTCCTACACGTATAGCAGTCTTGGGCATGTCTTTTTCCTCCAGCGCACATTGAAGGAAGCCATGTGCAAGATCGATTGTGGAGAAATATTTTACACCTTTTAAGGCATCCAGAGCTTCTTCAACACGTGGGAGTGGATGGGCATCTTTCACAGTCTTTGCATTTAATAACCGGAAATCTCCACACACCCTGATGGTTCCATCAGTTTTCTTAACTACCACTATTGCAGAGGCATATGGCGATATACTCGGCCGAAGGATTCCAGAAGCAAGTTGTGTATTGATGTACCTAGTTACTTGCTCCATTTGATTTGGAGGAATTCGTCTATGTGGCAATTTAACTGGTATATCATCTGTCAGCGTAATTTTGTGCTTAATCAAGTCACAGTAGCCTAAATCATGATCACCTTTACTGAAAATCCTTTTATGCCTGAAAACTAAATCATTTATCTGCTCCCGCTGTTGTAGTGTAAGGTCACTTCCAATATCCAATTTTGAAACAATATCTCTAGTAGATAAATCTGCTTCTGCTTGGTTCACTTCTAACTTATCTATTGAGGAGTCATACTGTTTGGATTCTACTTCAAATGTCTCTGTGTTAATAAGAAGCCCTTTGGTCAAGATTCCAACCCATTGGTGCGGTTGCAGATATACGTCGTCCTCACTAAAGTTGGCAATACTTACGGCTAGACAGCCCTGCTCCACTTTTACATATGCTGGTGTTACTACTACTCCTTTTGGGAGATGAGTACTTACCTTCAAGTTCTCCACTAGGGCATAATAATTTGCACAAATATCACTACGACTTGTGGCTGTAACAACACGGGCAGATCCGGCTGGAATTAAAATAGGTTGTCTACCAGAAATTCTAACATATCCATAGGTGGAAAGTTCTTCATGCTGATACATGATACCAGGAAGCTGACCATATAAAGATAACACTTCCAACCATGGTTTCGCTCCTGGATTCTGAGAAATGGATTGACTCATCTTTTGGTTTGCCCCCAGTAGCACATGTAGTTTCTGTAGGATATTACTTCCAACAACTCCTGGTAAGCATTTTTTTCTAGTGACAGATGGCCCACTAAAAGGATCCTTAACAATTAAAAATCCTACATCCTGAATACACATGCCAAACAGGTCAATATTAACCTCAACATAGCCAATGAAAGGCAGTTCTGTTCCATTAGCTGTGGACACCGTTATTTGTGAACCTATGTCAACTAATGAAACATCCCTCTCTTTCAAATGTGTCAAATAAAAAGACTCAGTGATAGTGGATATCTCTGCTCCACTATCAATGAGACATGGTATCTCTACAGAGCCTATCTTAATTTTACTCTCAGGACAACGACCAATTGCATTACTAATTATAGCAGGTTCTCCTGTATTATAATCGCCTACCGTCTGGCTCGCAACGGCAGGCGAAACTAGTTTAATGGTGCCTTACCTTGCTGTGATGGGTTGTAGTCATATCTTGCCAGACCCTGATTCGACGGATTTCCCTGATGTCCTAGTCTAGCTTGAGGACAGTCACGTATAAAGTGCTGAGGACTTCCACACTGAAAACAAGCTGGTACTGATTGCTGTTTCCTGACTTGACTTTTATTGGGTGTTGACTGGTTCCTGGTCTGCTGCATCATCAGTTTCATAAGTCCATCCATGTGCTCTTCCATTTTCTGGGTTTGTTCTGCTTGCTTGTGCAACTGTTGCTCCCACAACTGATTTTGCCGTTTCATTAGGTCAATGAGGGGAAGATCTCCATCAATGCTGTTGGCTGCTGCTTCTCTAACTTGTGCTCTTCCCTCATTTCGCTGGCCCCTTCTGCACCACTCAATGGCCCAGTCACGCACTTCAAAGAAAGTGTCCTCTTCGTATTCTGAAATCCGCCTGTGAAGTTCTCTTTTGAGACTGATATCGGCAACACCCTCAGCAAATTGAGATTTCAGCATGTCATCCTTTTCATTTTTACTTCTAGGGTCAAGTTGTTCAATGGAGCGTATTAACTTTAGTAGCTCATGGGAAAACTCTAGTATTGTTTCTCGTGGATCTTGTCGACGCCGATAGAAAGCTTGTCGGCGCTGGTGTACAGTTCCAGACTCGTTAAAGATTTCCTGCAACACGTGGAAAACTTCATCTACTGTTTCTACCTCTTCTCTGCTTTCAATTTCAGCTCGGGCTGGTCCCACAAGGTTATTTCGGATGAAGCAGTAAGCTTGGGCACTGGACATGGGATGTGATGCTATATAATTTTTCATATCTGATATCCATTCCTCAAGGGTTAACCTGTGATCCCCTGGCCCACTAAATTTCTCCAGACGTTTCTCTGGTGCTAGATAAACTATGCGGGAGGGTTCTGCTTGTTGTGACATTTCACTTTCCCCAACCCCACCTGTGGTGCCCTTAGGATCATTACCCCCAGTTAGAGTAGGTTTACTTTTCTTAACCCTTTCCCTTAGTTTCGTGTTCTCATCTTTGGCTTGGTCTAGTTCTAGCCTTAATTTGGCCACTTCAGCCTGCAACAATTCGGCATCCATTTCAAAGTTATTTGTTAGAATTAATTTATGTTGCAATTGAAATCAATTTATTTTGCAATTGAATTTAATGTATGTTGCAATTTAAATTAATTTATGTTGCAATTGAAATCAATTTTATTGCCATTGTTTATATGATTAAGGAGTCATACAAATGTACACGATCTTGTAATTTCCAAGTTTGATAGGAAATTCAACACTCAATCAAACAGACCTGTATGAACTTTGGCATCTCTACCGACAGACTGAAAGACCGCCAAATCTTCACTAGCTGTGTCCCACAGCTACCAACATGGGGATTTCCAAATAGATGTTCCTTGCATCGGCGTAAGCAGATTTTCATGGACTGTATGGAACATGAATATATGCTATAGGCCTATGCCTCTATGCAGCTGCAGTCACACAGACACCAACATTAGCGTAACTATCAATAGATACACACTTAGTTTAGGAACAAAGCAAGTGTGAAGCACAATACAAGCGACCACCATATACGATAAAAACAAATATATAGTACATTTCTAATATAATGAGCAATTAAGGAGGTTATGCAACTAATTGGTTAACAGCCAATCATTATGAACCATGTATCATCCTTCAACACCGTGATGAACATATCAACAATAAACAACATGTCTCTTAAATATATCTTGGAGATGAATCTGGCTAAGCGTCACAATCATGGTAATAGTATGAGTCTATAATGTTACCGTATCGGATAGCAACTTGATGATGTTCTTCCATAATAACGGACCATTGCATATGGGGGTTTCTGATGCTGCTGTCGTATGTGTGATGCTGGGATGTCCCTTTGCCTCTCAGCCTTCACTGTACTGCTCCCAGGTGCCTATTATGATGATACATCAGTGTCTATGTCCCTAACTTAAATTAATAAAGTTCTACAGTGTCCTCAACCCTACTCGCGGCGCCAAATTGTAACAGGGTAAATACATATATATATATATATATTTCGCAATATGGTTGTACTACCCGGCTACGAGTGACAAAGTTCTTATATGTCACCTTAAGTTCGTTGAATTGAGGAATAGATGAAACATAAACACTGGCTGATGAAATGCTATATATAGGCGAATTTATTTACAGTGATGTTGCTTTGAATACCATGGTTTTCAGGTTAAAACTCATGTATCAGAAACCCCCATAGCTTACAAGACAACATTTCGGATGCCAGATTCTCTACAGCAATCCCACCGAATAGCCATCATTTGGATCCATGAAGCCTGGTTATTCAGTTCTCATCCTTTAATTTGCCATACAATGCCGAAAAACAGCCATGTCTATATTTCTAGGTAAAATCCATGCAATTCACTGTGCTAACCTTTTAGGTTTTTACTCTCACTCCTGCT
>CM067359.1:54658298-54677562 GCA_034401795.1 Chaetoderma sp. LZ-2023a | reverse complement strand
CGCATGACACGTGTGTTGGCCCTCCACGCGTCCACCCACCCACGTACCCACCCACCTAACATTAGCGGAGCTAATTACTACCCTTTTTCTACATGTATGAACAAAGGTTAATTATAAACATTGGATTGGCCTTTCGGGGGCAGTGAAGAAATTTCAATCAAATGGCCAAATATGTCCCCCAAACCTGATTCATTTTTTCGGCATCAGATGATCAAAATGCATGAAAAGGCAAATTTGATTATCCCAACAAAATTATATAACACCTTTAAATATCTGTTTCATGATCTCGTGAAGGAAACACTGCTCACTTATCAATCCATTTCCGAAGAGTAAAATTTCACGAATCTGTGTGGAGTGAAACCAGTCCACTAATCCTTGGCTTTATTAATGATGTCTGTGCTATACCCAGGTCAAAGGGAAGGCTCACACCTTGCACAACGTTCAATCCTTTGAAGTAAACCATAGAGTAGTTTTCAAAGGAGTTTGAGTAATTCAGTAAAGGTATAAATATCTAATAATATTGAGTAGTGTATTGTTGCATCATTAAATATTACATATTACATGTTAATTCTATAATTTGTCCTTCAGGTGTAAGTAATATATTGGTTAAATTTGTAGTTGATGTGTATGATTTTGTCTGCTTGAATTTGACTTTGCCTGATTGAATTTTTCTTGCCTGATCAATTGACTGTTTGATTGCTAGTTAGATTGAACACTTGCCTGTCTGAATGGCTATTGTGAGGAAGAATGATCGTAGGAAGAATGGAGATCGCCAAGGAGGTTTATCTGCGCATGTGTGCTTGAAAAAGCTGTATTACCAAATAAGTTAGTGTTTCCACTATATTGCTACGCTACGTAGGCATTTAGATGCCGAAACTCTCCCGGATAGGCTTAGCAGGAAGGTGGAAGAACTGAATGGATTGTGTTAGCCAGCTATGCCAGATGATGACCGCTACTTTGTGATCTGGAATGTGAATTTTGAGTGGGAAAAATCTACCATTCGCGTCATGCTAAATCACTATAATGAACAACTTGCTAGCGCTAGAACTCAAGTAGTCCTCACACAGACAATGACACATTTAGACCTAGGTTGTGGTAAATCCAATGCTATACGCCGGGCCAAAAACAATTAATTCCTTTTACGATTGTGCGTGACCAATAGATCCGTTCAGGAAACCAACTCAATATCTCGCACACCCTATGCCTCTGATCATGATACGAACTGTTGCACCACAATCACAAATGAAATAAACGTCTCAGATCACTGAAAGAAACATCGCCGCCAGTCACAAAACGAGTAGACAACAAGACATCTCCATTGCTACCATTAGATTCTGGCCCTAGGGATCTGCTTTTTGAAGCATCATTAACCACACTACCTGATTCTACACTAGGCAATCTAAATAACCCAAACTAATATCCGCCCTTGCCACAGAGGGAAAGAGTTAATGGTAGCAAATCTGGCCCACGGACCAAGGCGTCTAAAAAGTCCCCACAGAGCAGTCAACCATCGGGTCTCAAGACCCCACCCCAACAATGAACCTGCCACAGCTCAGCTTCTCTTAAACTCCAGGTCCAAATAATGCACTGGAGATGCGTCCCATTAAATTTGCAAATATGTCAAAACAACCAAACCATGTTGGAGAGAAATACATTTTGGAAATTTCGTCATGAAATCGAAAATAAAATGGATTGGCGGCTACCTGTTCTCACGAACAAAGTACTCATCTTTGGAGCTTCCAACCTGAGTCACATTAATGTTGAGCCCATCCTGAAACACAAGTTGTCTGCTACACAGGAGCTAAATTGTGTCATGCTAGAGGACTCGTTCAAAAGTATACAGGATCATGTAAACCAGAGAAAATAGTGCGTAGGTATTAATGATATGAATGAGCCCATCTCTAGTTCAAAACATAGATTAATGATGCTTTTCAGTGCGATCAAGTCAAAATCTCAAAGGCCGTGATTTATTTCGCAAAGCTTAACTATTCAAGTCGGTTGACAGCCCAGCAGAAGCTGGCGATTGAGTCCCTTAATTCGACAGCTGAATCCTCAAGACCTGTGCCTGTCATTCCGGCACTTAGACTCTCCGAATGTAATGTTGTTAAGGATAACACAGATTGGACTGATAAGACAGCTAACTCTATCTGTTCTGCCTGGCTTAACTTCCTAACTTTAAAATAAACAGGGGCCAAGCTAACACCCGCCTGGAAATAGGACTGGGCACTAAAATTTTCAGCAGAGCAGCCACTGCTTAATTTTTGCCTAACGTGTCTCCCAACACCAAAAGCTAAAGCAGGTTTGGATGCTTTTTTAGATAATAGATATATGGAAATTTAGTCACCTTATTAAGTTAGCAAACTTCTTTCGTAACTGTAATAGTAATAACATTCCACCATTCATTAAACCCCCGGCTGGGCACAAACAACGTACAACGCATGTATCCAGCGATCGATCGATGAAAGCATAGAATTCCACATTTCCTAATCATCAACCAAATTTTCCCTATGAGGAACGCCAGGCCCTAATTGAATTTTCTAAAAACAGCAAAATTGTCATCAATCCTGCAGATAAAGAATCGGCTACTGTAATAATGCTTAAGGAGAACTATACACGTAAAGCACAACGATAACTCCGTAGCCTAAAGCATTACCAGAAACTAAAGGAACCACTTTGGCAAAACAATTTCAGCAAATTTAATGAGATTCTACAAAAATTGATCGATAGCAAAAAGATCACTGAAAACCAACATAAGTATCTCGTTGCTAAGCTTGAGTCAAAAATTACAGACTCTCTATCTTTCGCCACTCGGGTGCCCTATGATCTCAGATTGTTGTTCAGAATCCTACATAATCAATGAATATATCGATTACCAGCTACAACCAATAGCAAATAGATACCCCAGCTTCTTGATAAATACAGAAGACTTCTTATCACAGGTCTCTGAGTCCTGGATACTGCCTAGTTCATTCCTGGTCATGCTTGACACCGATGCTATGTATACAAACATTGACATCCAGAATGGTATAAATTCTATTCGTAAAGCATTCACGAACTACCCAGATACAAACATGTCAGACAGAAAAGTAATGATGTATCGTGGATCGACCAGTTGTGTACGAACTGTCCCAGTTTATCTGGGTATGGAACGGCCGGATCGTGGACGCTCTAAGCTCGCCCAACCCCCTTTGTAGCATGAATAAGTGTATCTAGCCATATTCGAGAGGCTCAGAATAACAATGTCAGTGAGATGGCCCATTGCGCATGCGCAACCATAGCAGATAGCCTACATAGGCGCGTTAGCATGTGGAGAATGGCAACTTACAAATATTCTGTAACTGTAGTTCTTTAAATACAGGCCATCCTCGCTCTTCTTGGTAAGAATGCTTACCAGAATTAAACGAGGAATCCAAAAGTGATTTAAAATCGGTTCAGAACTGGCTGAGATATCAAAGAATAATCAGGCAATAGTTTGGGCTCCCAACTAAAATAAACCTCGCCATTGGCAGGTGTGCTTGGAGGGATGAAGCCCAGCTAATCACGTGGTCAGTACTGGTATCTTGAATACAACGTGCGCTGATTGGTCGAGACACTGGTGTGACGTCACCACATACTATAAAAGGAGCTCCTAAATTCCAATCGACATACAGTTGGGGCGTGGGTCTGCCAGAGACAAGGTGTGTAATACTGCTTACAGTACAGCATCGGTGGGGTGGCCTTGCTAACCCTGAACAGTGCCATTCGGTTTTGAGTTCGAGTCTCTGGAGAACACGTGCCACACCACAAGCTAATTTTTGGAGGCTCCCGGACGATATCATTGGG
This sequence comes from Chaetoderma sp. LZ-2023a, assembly GCA_034401795.1. Taxonomy (NCBI): domain Eukaryota; kingdom Metazoa; phylum Mollusca; class Caudofoveata; order Chaetodermatida; family Chaetodermatidae; genus Chaetoderma; species Chaetoderma sp. LZ-2023a. The sequence goes on along the minus strand of CM067359.1, from coordinate 54,673,740 downwards.
TGCAAAAATCTAATTCAAAGAAAGGTTCCCGACTACCAACAACTTCCGTGGGACCTTCTCTACAGTGCATCCCTTTGGCCGTAAGTTACCATCCTAAACAGTATGTAGGACATATTGTGTTCGATGATATCTCTCCAGCTCTGCCGTACCACTTGGAAATAGTGCTAGAACAAACTGTGCACATGTCTAGTGCTCCAAATTAATGTTTTCGACTGCAGTCCAGATGAGGCCATGGCTTTACACACTGAACGACCTATGTGGTGTGTATCGTATTGTGGCGCAAGTTATGTATCCAGTATTATAATAACATTTCATATAGCCTCTATATTAAGAGAGACATCTTCAATCCGCACCATCACGGATATTCTCACCTCAACATAATTGAACTTTAAAATCGGTGCGGGAATATCTACTAGCCAACAAGAGTGAGTTCTGTGTTCACTGTTCCTGAGTATGAGTCACATCAGCTAGATCGTCTGTGGCTAGCCACCAAGCAGCGACGACGGAATCATGCCAGCTCATGCCGCAATTACGTGATACTTCAACAACAGTGACGTTTAAGAACTAATAGGTGTTTCGTGATATGTATTCAACTATTTATAATTAGGTATTGATAACTAATAGGTACCGCAAGGTCGTTTGCGACCTTTACTGCTATATTCATTTATATATCATGTTCACTTGTAAGGTGCAGATGACTATCGGATGTAACCTCCATAATATTTTTACTGTATATACTTATTTTCATTCATAAAGTGCTGATGACTAACAGGCAAGGCAAGGTCGGATGTGACCTCTCTATTTTTACTGTATTGTATAGGTGTGTAATATGGCAGTTGACATCCAAGTTACTAATGTTTGCTTAGTTAGTTATATATTATATAATACACCACACGTTGCTTAGGTTACACTATGCACCAACTGCAAACGCACCACCTTGTTTCTCTCCTACAGTAACAACTTTTCACTAAGGTCGCTGCTTATGTCTTCACTAGCGAACATGGCAAGTGGCAACTAAACGTAACTATGATAGCTCAATAGGATATGCTAAAAGTAGCTAGGGATGACTGCTCGCCAAAGGAGACTTGTTTGTGTAAAGCCTCTTTTCCGAGTGCAATGGCTCCGTTACATTACACGCACCAGCAGTTTTCTTAATTGTCACTTATCATAAGACCTCCCAAATTCAAATATGAGTCGCTGTCTCTTCATACGCTCCTCCGGCCACCTGACCTATTAATTGTCTGGATTCCATCAACCACTTTGGTTAGGACTGATTTAAGAAACTATTTGGGTTTCTTGCTGGTCAGAATCAAAGCATCGATGCCCATGCACTCACCCCTGGATCTCTGGATACTTATTATCTAAGCCTTTTTGCCAAAGTAGGAATCACTATAAAAATATAATTATTGTAGCCTGACCCAGCAGTGCATTCTTTTGGGCAACCTTCCATAATCCTAAAGCAGGTATACGTTAGCTCCAGGAAGCAGATCTCACATGGCCCGCTTTCGAAATGCTAGGTGACGATAAAGACACAGATCGCCATCTAACTCAACTGTGAATTGGATGCAGCCTCCAAGCCCTCCACGCCTTTACAGGAAGGTCACCATAGTTGGATATATGTTTCTTTCTCCACGCCGCAAATAAATACATGCTTTCTAAATGATTGTGTAATGTGACTTGTCCTTGTCATGTTATCGGTGGTCGTGCTGCGGTATACAGAGGGATTGCTTTTCGATTCTGAAACTACCACCAGATGACATGTTTGCACGCTCTTGGTCTGAGGGGAGATGCTCCATGACGGTACCCGAGATGGGCATCAAGTATCCTCGCCAGGAAGGCTTTCTTGTTAAAGTTAAGTAAGCTCTAAGCCACTCGTGGCCTATACATTACATGTTTGGAACTAATAACTAACTGTTAGTTTAGATCCATTAAGAAGGCCCGCAGAATAATTACACTAGGTTGATTCATTTTCTCAGTCTTAGCATTGTTTGAATGAGAGACCGGCCCTTTTTACTGCATCTCCTCCTCCGCTTCAGCATTGTAGGCATTTTCCTGTGACTGAAACCCACGCGAAGCACTTTCCTCCCAGAACCAATTTTTTTTCCGCCGGCCTGAGGCAACTATTGCTTATATTAAATCCACTAAAGTAGCTGCACTAGGACCCGCTTTTACAGGGATACCTTACAAAATATACAGATCAGAGATCGGTAAGGTACCTCTGGCGAGATATAGAACAGAGAACACCATTCCGTTTTTACATACTTATCTCCTTCAGCAGCAGACGAGTACGATTGTTTGACAGCTTTTATAGATTTTCATTATGTCTCACTTCTAAATTAGCGAAATAAACCGACACACTGGTAACACCAACAACGGGGACGAAACGGTGCTGTTCAACTTCTGTGGCAATGGTCGCACGTGATCGTTCCACAGACTCGAAAGGTCGGTCTTTGTGGACACCAGAGAGACACGGTAATCCTTAAATATCCCCAAGGCCAGCTAGCCAGCATCATCGGGCTGACGTACCGTACCTGTATAGTACATATGTACAAGATGATTATATGGAGTAGCGTGTACCCATGGAGACTACAATGGCTCTATTATAACTTAACTTAAAGGGAAATGATTTTGAATTCGATGGCGAAATTTACCAACAAATCTGCGGCTGTGCGATGTGCAAGCACTTTAGCCAATATTTACGTAGAAGAGTTGGAGGAGGAAGCGTTAGACAAGTATCCAAAACAGTCCCTCATTTATCGTAGGTACCTTGATGACATTTTTATGATTTGGCAGCACACAAAGGCTGAGTTTGACGAATTTTCCGAAATTCTGAACAATCACCAGCCGAATATCAAATTAAAAGCAAACATTGACGATATTGTCTGGAGATTATGGCAGAAGAATCTGATAAACAAAGAAATCTTCGAGAATTGTTTTGGATTAAAGAACCTGAAACACAAGGCCAAGAGACATAAACTCGGACCAAGGCTTATGCAATCAACGTGACAAAATTCCATTCATTATGAACTATATTCGGAAAAACCTTGAAATTTGTAAAGTCTTGAACGATGAGTATCAAAACCTAGGGGAGAAACTGAAACAACCCTTCAACAAGCGTTCAGTAATTGCGTTTAAGAAAAATCCGAACCTACGTGACATCTTGGTAGAAATTATTACTACTACTACTGCTACTACTACTACTACTACTACTACTACTACTACTACTACTACTACTACTACTACTACTACTACTACTATTACTACTACTACCACTACTACTTTCTTTTTTTTCTTGAAAATCCGACGCTGACGCAGTCGGATACACTTCACGGAGGAACGCCTTTAAAAAAGGCTTGCAAACCCCCATAAAAGATCTGATGAAATAGCAGGCTTTATTAATAGAATAACACTACAAACCTAACATATCAAAACAGTGCAGGCTAAAATACTCTATTATCATATACCACAACCGTGGCATAACTACATAGAAAACACACTTAATAAAGAGCTGCTAACATAACATAATTCAACAAAACCATCACTATTTGCACACCGTGTAGCAGTAGGCCCAAATGCCGAGCATAGCTAACCAACAAGTGGTAAAGCTACTGCTACTGATTGGCGCCATTGAGCTGATTCATGACCGGCAGGCTAAGTAGATCATATGTAGTTTAACGTAGCACACCGTATAGTAGTAGGGCCAACTGGCGAGTGCAGCTCACCAACAAGTGGCGAGGTCACTCATCAATAAGTAACAAAAAGTCACTCATTGACGCCAGTTAGCTGATTCTCAAATGCCCGGCGGACGTAATAGCCTTTATGTAATATAATGCACAAAGCAAAAGTATACAAACTATAACTACAAAGATGGCGCTTTGGGTTCACCTTCTAAATTTACTTCATTGTAAGTGTTTGCAAATTACCCTGGAACAAATACACCTACAGTAAACATTTACAACAGGAACCTAATTGAAAGATATCACACTCCGTTAACTTGAAAATCGATTCACCTTTAGAATATTGACATCATTTGATATTTAAATATACTGATTCGCAGGGTTAGGATATTCGTCAAGATTAGAGTCTTCTAAGGCACTACAATTTTAAAATAAAGGCAATTCAATTAAATTAAAATAGCATTTATCAATATACAGCAAGCAGCGAGTGTGCTAGCTTATATAAGCTCCGCTTCTGATATTTTAGACATCCGTATTCAATTGATACTAGGCCAGTTTTGCACCATGCATCTTTAAATCTACTTTCTCTCCTAGCCTGTAAAATTAACAATGGATGCAGTTTATCAACAATGATCGAAATATGGCTCTATGGCTCGTTGATGGTTGTTGCCGGTTTTATCTCTGGCCTCTGAACACCGATGCTTCCAGATGGCCCACACTCCTACAGATAACAGGGTTATTAACAATTCTTTCTCCTTGCTATTAATGATTCGTCTGATAGTTGAGCAATATTTGAACAAAATTGTTTCAGCTACTAAATTCACATATTTGGTTCCAAATTTAGCAAGGAGCATATTGCTATATACCCAAAAACCCGTAGTTATGCGACACTGAGTAAATAGATGGTCTATCGTCTCCTCCTCTGTATTACATAATAAACACCGGTCTGTACTTGTTATTTTACACATATAAGTAAGATGGCCGACCAATAGCCTTCGATGGAGTAATCGCCATGCCAGGTCCCGTGCATTTCCTGGTAGACAAGGTAGATGTATTACTTTCCAGGGATGTTTCCAGTTCTTCGGCGCGCATCCTAAATTGTTCCAATGCCTAACTACAATAGGAGTCTGTCTCCGACTTTGCATTAGAATTCTATACAAGTCTCTAGATGCCATGTTGTATTTTATATGTTCTGACATAAAGACTAATGTTGGTTGCAACACATCAATGTTGCCACATACTTTTGGCAATTTGAACCATACAGCAGGTATTGCATTCTTTATTCTAACAAATAAGCGCTGAGCATCAATATATCTCATTGATGTTGATTTACCAAGTCACATAAATATTGAATACCATTTTTGGCCATAGAGGGCAAATATAATACATCATCCTTACCATGAATCAACTCGTTGCCCCAAAGACGTTGCTCTAAGGCATCTTCCCAACAATTTGGTTGTGGCATTGATCGTGTAAATATTTTTGAGGCTTCGAGCTGTTCTTTATATACATTTGGTATCTTTTGATGATTAGGTAGCAGTTTATTGCACATAAATAAACATTCTACTGGAAATGGGTCTACGTAGCTTTGGAGAAGTGCCCTTGAAACACTTGACCAAGATAAGTTTGAAGTGAGTAACTTATTCAAGAATTTCAATTTTAAAGAAGCACACTTTGCTGAAACATTAACCAAATCCAGGCCTCCGGCATGCTTTTCATTGGTGAGGATTGACTGTGATACTAAATGGGCTTTGTCCTCCCATAAGAAGGACAAAAGTATGTTGATCTTTGACTCTACTGATTTGGGCATATGAACTTTAGAAGCGGTATACCACAGTCTAGATAAAATTAAATTAGTAAGGACAAATGTCCTGCCAAAGACAGTTAGGCGACATCGTTTCCAATTTAGTCATGCCCACTTTATCTTGGATAGCCTTTCATCCCAGTTTAGTAATACATTTGATTCTCTACTAAAGTAAATACCCACAATTTTTATGACATCATTTGACAACTTAATATCCATCACATTGTCAGTTCTGCCCTTCCAATCGCCCAAAAATAAGCCCTTAGATTTGTCTTTATTGACTTTAAGCCCTGATGCCTTTTGAAAATCTGTTAATACTCCATTTAAAATTCTAAAATCCGTATTTTTACCTGCAAACACAGTCGTATCATCTGCATATTGAGAAACCTTTAGTGGCCTTTCTACGCCATGTATGCATATTCCTTGAAAGTCATTGCGTTGCCTCAATGTGGCCCCCAACGATTCCATAGCTATGACGAATAGAAGTGGGGACAGTGAGAAACCCTGTCTGACACCTTGTTGCAACACTAAAGGTTCGGATATCTGATTGTTTACTAAATATATCAGTATATAAAATATTTACACATTTAATAAATCTTGAACCAAAGCCAATATGCTCTAACGACTTAAACAAGAAATCCCATTCTAGTCTGCCAAATGCCTTCTTGTTATCAAGTGCTATTATTGCTGCTGGGATACAATCCTTTTCAACTAATTGAATAAGGTCCCGTATAAGCAAAGCGTTGTTTAATATTGATCTTCATGGCACAGAGCAGGTTTGATCATCATCAATGACTTCGCCTAGGACTGCACCAAGTTTTAATGTTAGTGCCCGAGTAATAATCTTATAATCTACACAGAGTAGAGAGATTGGTCTATAATTATGTATTTTATTTCTGTCACCCCTCTTGTATATAAGGCGAACATATGCTTGGGCCATTGATGGCGCGAGATGCCTTGCTTAAAAATGCTGCTTGCTATTTCTTCTAATACTGGCCCAAATATGCGCCACAATCTTTGATAAAATTCAACTGGAAGTCAGTTGCATCCAGGAGACTTTTCGAACTTCATACCTTTGAGGGATTTTGTCAAATCATCAATTGTTATTGATTGGTCACAGCTTTCGCGACATGAATCTGGAAGTATTTTCGTTATATTAGCTAAAACATCTCTCGTTGCAGTTTCATCGCTTCCCTCAGATTTATACAATGATTGGTAAAATTCGGATAAAGTTTCCATCATTTCTGCATTTGAGCACACTGATCCTCCATCATTAGTCTTCAGTGAGCGCATTAATTTCTCTATACCTCTTGCTTTTTTCAAGTTACAAAAGTAACGTGTAGGCTTTTCGCCCACGGTGTGCATTTGTGCTCTTGAACTTATTTTGGCGGTATCAAATTGATATTGCTCTATTCCATTTAGTCTATCTTTTAATTTAACTAATAGTTCGTAATAATTATATTCCACATCATTAATTTTCTTATTAATTTTACTCAACGACCTCTGAAGCGCCTTTTTACGCTTTCGTATTTCTCGTGGTTTCCTGATGGAATACTGCCGTGAAATATATTTCACGTCTGATTTAGCATCCACCCACCAGTCTGTTATACATTCATACGAACGTCTTCTTTCATCCCAATGCCTCCAACAACTTTCCACACATTTGCGATTGCAACTATCTCGTAGCAATGCTACATTAAGTTTCCAAAATCCATCTCCTCATTTGACCCAGTCAGCATTGTCTAATGTGATGGAAAACATATTGTGATCAGAGAAAGTTACTGGTTTTATGTTAGTTTTACACATGTAACCTTTCAGTGATCGTTCTACATAGATCCTGTCTAACCTTGAAGCTAACCTTCCATCAGTTGAAAACCAAGTAAAGTCATGGCCTTCTGGATTGTCAATCCGATAAGTGTCTACCAAGCTTTTATTTTCACAAATGTGTTTCAAAGTATTATGCGATGTGTCATTAAATTTAGACCTAGAGTTTCTGTCTTTAGCCTCATCTAATATGCAATTAAAGTCACCTCCCATAATTAGGTTTTCAGGCGTTCTGTCTTAAATTATTGTGGAAACATCATTTAGAAATTCACGGCGCAATTGATGAGAGGTAGGTGCATAAAGGCACATCAAATTTAAACTTGTGTTTAGTACATCAAGTGAAACACAATTCCATCGTCCATTTGTATCTGACGACGACGATATAACGTCAACATAGTTGAGACAGTGGGGCAGGATAAGAATGGCCACACCCGCACTATTATCTTGTGATAAAGAATAAAGAATCTGCCCTTTTGAAATATCTTTGAGAGATTCATACACTTCAGTTTTTTAATTTTGCTCTTTTGTAGAAAAGCAATATCAACTCTCTCATTTGCTAATTCTTCAAGCAACTGGCGCTGCTTGAATTCGGTATTTAATCCTCTACAATTGATGGTGCAGATAATCATAATTTGTAAAATTTGCAGCTATCAATTTCCGCACCCGTACGGAACTTTCAAACAAACCGTTTGAATTATTAACTTTTTACGTAGACATGACTAGCTACTATCCAGCCGCTTCCGTAAACGTTCTTCTTTGCTATTCCTGAGAATGAGTCGCATCCGACAGTCGCCTGCAGTTTTTCCTAGCAGCTAACTTCCACATCGTGCCATCTCGTGTTCTAATTGTGTTACGCCTCAACTATTGTGACTATAGAACTTTTTCAGTACCGATGACTAATAGGTACTCTGTTATTGTCATATTATTATTGTATTACTTTTGTGTAACAAGTACTGATGACTAATAGGTACCTCCAGGTCACTTGAGACCGCATTTTTATAGTTTATTATTATGTATATATTATTCTTATTTTTGTGCCCATAAGCACCGTCAAGGTCGTGGTACCTCCTACTTTACTGTTTTGTGATAAGTCATGGCAGTCGACATTCTAGTTATATGTTTTCTTTATTTTATATTTTTAAAAACATTGGAAGCGCAGTTAACTAGGCTACATAATCTAGCAACAAGAACAACCGCACCACCTTGTTCCTCTACAGCATTACTTTTTCACTGATGTCGCTGATCATTTTCTCATTACGTGAACATGACATGCGGTCGACTAAACCTGGACTATTTTAGCTCGATAGGATAGGTTTTTAGTAGTAGGGACGATTACTCGGTTGGAGTCATTTTGTGTGAGTCTCTTTTCAGGGAGTAGCAGATATTTAACACTGCTCATCCAGCCTTCGGGCTTATTAATTATCTGGCTCTCCCGCCATCATGTTATCTAGCGCTGACTTTGGAACTACTGGGGTTCCAGCGCGGCTAGAAATAAAGTGACGATCACCGCATACACCTCCCTTGTATCTTCGGATACTGGTTAGTGAGAAAACCCCGCAAAAGTAGGAAGCAATGCGAAAATATATTATAGTTACTGGCCTGCAGTGCATCACTGGGCGAAATTAAATAACCCTAACGTCAGGTAAATGTTAGCTTCGCGGGTACAGATCTCATATGATCCCCCCACCCCCACCCCGACACACTGGTGACGAACACGACTCAGTTCTCCATTTAACTTTACAAGTGACTGGGTGCAGTCTTAGAATCCACCACGCCCTCACAGGAAGGTCGCTAAAGTTGGATAGTTGCCTCATTGTCCCTACCCTAAACTTATATGTGCTTCTCAATGCGTATGTACTGGGACTTGTCCTTGTGCTGTTATATGTGATCATGACGTGATGGTGATGGGATCGTTATATGATGCCGGAACGTTCACATCATGGTAATTCCATAGGGTGAACATACGAGCACCGAACATTCTCGCCTGTCGGTCTTATATGTTAAAGATAGTTAGCTTACTCTGCCATTTGAGGCTTAACTTAGAGCTGGACCCAAACACTAAATGTTAGGATAGGATCTAGCAAAATGACCACATAAATAAAGTGGCAGCTACTAATGCAGTATCTTTGGACTTACATAAGGTGACTGTGTTGAATTCTGCAGAAATCATCCACCCCATCTTCATGTAATACAGCGTGCATCACATTAAACTTATACTTTCACTAGGTTGACTCTTTTACATAATATGGTTTGAACAAGAGAGAGGCCCTTTTTGCCATCTCTCTTCCTCAGTTTCGCTGTTGTGGGCATTTTCCTGTGATGGAGGCCCGTGCGAAGCACTTTCCTCTCGCAACAAATAATGTGTGTAGGGGTTAATTTTGTTTATATTAAACTTGCTAAGTAGCTGCGTTAGGAACCTCCTTTGCGGGATGTCTCATTGATCTTACTCTGTGAGGTACCCCTGGCGAGGGCCATGATGACGAGTCATCTACTTGACCCTATGTACTAGACCTCTTCCAAGTAGCAGCACACGAGTACCATTGTTTGACTGTTACAAATATTAATTACTGTATGTATTTATTTATGTCCCCGCCCTAAATGGAGCTGTGGAACCGTCACACCAGTGACCCAAACAGCGAGGATGAGACCGTGAGGTTCAACTTCTGCGGCGATGGTCGCATGGCCCCACTGGAACATCAACGTTCCACCAGCTCTAGAAGTCCGTCTTTGTATAATCCGGCAGTACGCAACACCAAATCCACAACCCCGTGATCCGCAGCTAACCAGCAGCCTCGTCCCAACGTACGACGCACTGGCGGTACAGCGGAAAGAAAGTATCCGGTGGAACAGCGCGCTTGCCCGGAGGCTACAAGAACCAATGGGCTGTTGACAATTGGGCTGTTGGACCAAAGTCATGGTACGTTATTACGTGCTTATAACTCTGATGCAATTATGGCCAGATTCAGTATAACTTATGTAAACACGTCCATCATCCCGTAATGTTTTACAGTAAATGGGATGAAAGATCACAATAATAACGCAATGACGGAGGTCATAGTACTGAGCAATAGGATGCAGTTTTATAATGATTTATGGGAGCAATAATGTACGGAATAAGGTGATCATGCTAATAAAATAGTTTGTCAAGATGACTTAAGTAAAAGTGGTTGTGGCCAGAGGGTGTATGTGGTTTAAAGAGCTATTTTAGACATGGTCTGATTTGTCAGGTCAATTGAATCCTGTTTGAATGATACCAGACTCGGTGCTAATCGAGTGTAGTTTAGCTGTGGTATATTGGCCAACGATGTGGTTACCCACCGTGTGGTTTTGCGTGCGTGCGTGCGTGCATGCGTGCATGCGTGCACGTGCTTGCGTGCGTGTATGTATGCATATATGTCGGTGTGCATGTGTGTGTGTGTGTGTGTGTGTGTGTGTGCGTGCGTGCGTGCGTGTGTGCGTGTGTGCGTGTGTGCGTGCGTGCGTCCACGCGCTCACGCACGCACACACACCGCCCACACTCGCACACACTGTATGCGTTTTTCTCCTGCCACAACAATTTAAACTTGCATTGACTTCGAATTCAGAAATATCCTAACATATTCTCTGAAGTGACACAGCTGTTCATATACCAAACACCCGTAAAGTTGTGTCACAGCCTAATATCGCATGGACAAACTTAATGCTGTTGGAGACATTGTATCCAAGGCCCAAGGATCTCTCTTGCCTTGATCATGTTCAAATACTTGAGAAATTTGGAAGACGTTTTTGGCCCTGGCATGAAGTACAATTTACCATCCTTTGCATGATAGCAAAGTAAGACAATGAGATCTGTATCATCGCCGACCAACACAGTCGTATACATCTCAGCTACAGCAACAGCAGTTCTTGCTATCAATAAGTCTGCATCATCTGCATGGTGAACTTCATAACTATATCTCCCCAAGTCTTCGACAAGGAAATTAATGAAGCGATGTTTGTTGTTAGAATTAGACAGGAATTCTTGTTTTTTCGTCTTCAAGACCATGTCACCAGTAAATGTTACCATCCTACCAATTCTGCTATTTGGTTGATGATGTGTCACTATAGCCATCGAGTACTATAAGGGCAGACTTTTCAATACTTCTTCTGTATGCAGCCGATGTAGCATTTCACGATATCGTCTTGCCAGTCTGCCATGGGATTCTCTGGAAAACGGCACCTCCATCTAGGACATATACAGAATCTGGGCCTGACCCATCCAAAGGCGGTACAGCATCCCATATTGATTTCTCGAGTTGGGGGCTTGTTTGCAGAAAGACGCACCTCTTTTGAATCTAAAAGGGGATACGATACCCACACAATTCAAATTTGAAAGCCTCGGGTAGTTCTTATGATTGCGTCCCAGTAATGACTCACCTCTGGAATAACAACTGTGGGTCGATTTGCACTGTTTCTCCATCATGAATTCTCAGAGTGGATTTAGATCCCATAGTTATTGCCTGCGATTTCTATCGAAATGTAAAGCCAGCCACATTCTTTCCGTCCGTTTCTCTCAGAATAGTGCTACCTATGCCATTAGCACTAGCAACGTTCACGCATCTATGGACTGTAACACCATTCACAATATTTTGTAGATGTTTATAGAAGTCAAATATTTCTAAGCTATCAGAAGTGTGACTGTTTTGTCTTGTCTGGGAAAGATCTTTATGCTGTTCACTGGTCTGATAGCTGAGGTGTGTCAAGTACTATATAGCAGTTTATTTCGACCGAGCCTGGGCTGGACCTCACCCATACCAAACGCCGTGTCTCACTCACGCCCCTTCCTCGTGTTAATTCACCTGTCGTCTTGATTCTTCTCATTAACGCATGATCGATGACAAGGGCAAGTGATTGCCCTGCCCAGTATTGATCTGCCCTACGAACAGCATGGAGCCCGTGATGAATAAAGATTTCATGAATGAGAGGATGCTGTTCCTCCAATTTGTACATATTTTGTAAGTATATGTTCAGGGATTTGACATACAAGTTATCCCCAGAAGCTGCCATGACTGGGACCATGTCAGCCAATAAATCAAGATGCAAATGCCAGTTCACATGCCGTTCTGGTCGCAAGTGGGCCAAGTCGATCATGTTCATGTACTGGAACCATAATTGAGCTGTGCAGTGTTCTCTGATTTGGCTTTTCACCTCCTGTATCCGTTCAGCTACAATTTAAAGGCGTCCATAGCCGTTAATTCCCGCTTCTGTACCTGCCATGACATTATCATGCAGGTCAGCTTCTGCAACAAGTGTATCAAGGAGATCAGACTCACAATGGTTCAAACTTTCACAGGAAGTCGTCTCGTCTTCATTTGGTTTATTTGGCGAGTTTAATGCAATGCTCTTTGACGTTAACAAAGTGTTCATGCCGCATCAATGAGAAAATCAATCACGACCATCTCTGTGCACCACAAAGATTGGTCAAATATCTCAACATTGCATCATAACGCATGGCATATGTGGAAACAAATTTTCAAGTTTGATGCTGTCAAATCACGTAAGGTTCATGTCAATCATGGGTAAGAAAATTTCTGAGGATCGACCAGGATGTTCGCCTTTGCTGATCATTGTCATCATGCTGAACGATCCAGATCTTGGACATTTACCGAGAGACAATGAGATCTTCGACGGCATGTCTGCAGTTGATATCTGTGCTTCCTATGATGGTCCTGACATGCTGCATACGTCAATGCTTCATTTGCTGACACGGCTACACGAGGTATCACAGAATGGTTTTTTGGTATAATGCACACTATCACGCCTGCCATGGAAGGTGTCATGTCCATCAATATTCCGGATGTTTTAATCGACATTATCAGTGACCTATTGCATAAAATGGCCCGGTGTAAACCCCGAAATATCAGTTCCCTGTGCAAGGGCTGCACTTCTCTCACATTTCTGAACTGCTGTATAAGAGCAGCGAAACCTATGTGTGTCTAGGGTATTGATAAGGAACCTCGATGCAAAATGATGATGCAGCTCAACACCAATACTAATCTGAAGAGGTAAAAGAAGTGCATGAGGCTTGCAAGCTTACATAATGGACCTTTTCAGCGTAATGACGTCATAAACAGATAAGCGGCGTGTAGGATGACGTCATAATAATTACGTCATAACGGATTCTATATTGCCCGTCTTTAACTCTTAATAGTCAGACACGTTGTAAGAAGTGTATGGCTCTACTATTTAGTAAACATTATGTTGAATATTTTGAAACTAATTTGACTGGCCGCTGTTGCTGCCATAGGCAGAAACATCAGCCAGTCAAATTAATTTCAAAATATTCAACAGCTTACATGTATAGTTTTCTGGAAATTGATAGTCAGGGAGTTCAGAGATCGATCGATCCCAACACGGGCATGGCGTGGGTGGAGCTGAGCTAGAGATGGGCGGGACATGGCTAAAAATGGAAAAGTACATTGCCTGCCGAAGGGAACACATTTTCATATCTCTGTTTTTCACAACAACTAGTGAGGATAGCAAGTGTTGTAAAGACTGCGGAAGAAATGGCATTGATTTGGTCACAGTGAGCATGTCCAAGCTAGTATGATGATATCTGATTTTTTTTAGTCCAGCAGCTGCTTTGATAATTCTGTCTTTATCAGCACCATCAGAGCACGGTTGACATGGAGGATTGTTGATGCTGTTCTTCTGAAACTGACAATGTTTTTGTTAGCGCACACTTCACTGGTGATAATTTCTTCTCAGAAATGTTGCAAAAGTTGCTTCTTCATGTACCGAAAGCTATATGGTTCCTCACTGCCTAGGAAATCGCTCATCCTATTAATGAAGTCGCCAATTGTGATCTGTTCGTCGTCATTTTGACGGATATGCTCCATAATATTTGCAAATGCATTTGCGCCGCACATGCCTTGTGCCCCCGCCTGTCTTTTTTGGATGGTGGTGGGAGGAACGATAGTGTCATGATCATGAAAACATGTTGGAACTTGCTTTCCTGATCTAAAGTTTCCATTGCATAACGTGCGGTAGACGGCATCAGTGGCATGAAGGTCATTTAGAAAAGCAAGCTACCCTTTCAGAGTTTCAGACCATCTGTCTGGCCGACCTGTGTAAATTTCAAGTAAATAATATTGTGGAGTTTTCGTTCGCACTGTTATTAATTGGAATTCCTTTTTCTTGCCTCTGTATGTGTCTGTCATCCCACAAAACAAACCGTTATCTTTGTACGAAAATGGACCTGTAGAACGTCGACTACAGCAGATTGCTTCAGATTCCGACATATCCCAAGTTCATTTATTTCGTTTGAAATTTTCAGTTTCATTGCGATTAATGTATTTACGCTGACCCTCTGCATGTACCACCTGGCCCCTGTGGGTGAGGTGTGGGCGGGGGAGACAGATATGTTTGAGTTGCGTTCTGCATTTGCTTTAATGATATTATCGCATCCCTTATGAACAGAATTAATATTTGAAGTTACATTTCAGGACGTTTGCCACAGAACACGCACTCTGCCATCTTTTCTATGTGCGCGTGCGTGAGAGATAGAGGGTTTGTGGGATGGATGGAAGTCAGATTTCCTCCAGTTGAATTATTATTTATGAAATGGACAAATCAGACATTTACCAGAATCGTGGACATAGATAAATAATAGATATGAAATGCAGTACGATATAAAACATGTGCAAGTATTCATTAACAGACGATATAAACATTGTCGTTATATGTACAGTCGAATAAAATAATCGTTATGCAGTTAATATGACGTTTGCAATTTTATCCTAGATCGGTCATTTAAGAAAAATCCATTATCTTCTCCAGTATATATCGATGTTGTTACTTTTATACATAAACCCTGCTGTATTTTCATGAGATTAGGCTTTAGATGTGTGATTAATGTGTCTGTTGAATTGAGCATGTATAAGTATTGTGTATATAGGCTGGTAATTTCAGTGGCTTATGGACTATAAGCGAACGTGGTGAAAAAGCTTTTTGGTGTAGAGATATACACAGATTGGGCTCTAAGCATTACATTTAACCATCTAAAACCGGTTTATGTGAAAGACAGGCCCGAATAACATAGGTATAGAGATAAAATAATTTATGGTTTTAGTTCAATGTATACCAACGATATCATATTTTGAATCAGAATAATTTACTC
>CM067359.1:54613298-54653298 GCA_034401795.1 Chaetoderma sp. LZ-2023a | reverse complement strand
TTCAGATAATCAGTTCCATTCACCATCAAGCGAGTAGTTTATAATGAATTTATTCGCGCAAGCTTGATTAATTGATTAACTATATGGGGCGTTGATCTGCCCTCGTATTATTCCCTGGATTGTAGGCGATTCTGGCTGTCCTGTTTATTGCACGAGGAATGAGGTAGAGAATAAGAAACAATGGAACATAACCCTGTAATGTACATACATAAAATGGTGGTAGACATTTTTGGGAACCGCATTACCAAACACCAACCATAAGGTAGCCCTAACTACAAATAACATTAATTTAACACGGGCTCTAAAGGAAGAGTACCCTAAACAGGATATCCCAAGGTCCCCTAGCTACGTGCCTAGCTCAAGATTGAACGTGTTCATCTGTCAATGGATCTTTTCACCTTATCCGTCCATCATCTGGTGTCATATGACGTCACAATCAACTAGGTGACGTGCATGATGACGGCATAAGTATGGCATGGATGACTCGATTTAGTCCGTCTATAACGCGTAATAGTCCGACACGTTGTACGAATTGCAAATTTTTACCATTTAATAAGTATTCTGTTGAATATTTTGAAACTAATTTGGCATAGGCAGCAGCACCGAGCAGTCAAATTAGTTTCAAAAATATTCAACACCTTAACTGTATAGTTTTCTGGAACTTGATAGTGAGGGAGTTCAGCGATCGATCCCGATACGAGTGAGGTGTGGGTGGAACTTAGGTAGTGATGGGCGGGGCATTTAGAAATACCTCAGGGGAAATATTTTACCATCAAGCTATTTCAAGAAATGTATTCACACTAAATTCTGCCTGCAGATTATCCTTAGGGACGGTACCCCTCCTGTTCCAGCAACTACCCTGATAACGTATGCTAGAATGCCGGCACGTATTGTCCAGGCATTGGATCGGTTGCGGCCCAGTAACCTACAAAATCAGGCGCTTGCACCGATGCCACAAACAGCTTATTCGGGACCCTTACCTGTGCGAATATCGTTACCCTGGCCGGTTCCTTAGCGAGATATCTCAGATTCACATTATGGTACTAGTACACTTAGGTCGTGTTCTAACTAGAGACTTAATCCTGACTAACGCCATATGTCTGCATGGCGTTATTCAGGATGAAATCTCTAGTGAAAACACGGCCTAAGCCTAGTTGGGCTCAGGTTGGACAAATGTCTTTCAGCATATCTTTGCGTTCTGAAGAGTAAAGTGACTAATAGTTGTTGGTAAAATAATCGTTGTGATTCCAATTCTAAAGGCGTTTGCTACACTACACCATAATGTATATGTGCATGGACGGGGCAATAGATTGACTGAGCAGTCATAATTGTAAAGCTATAAAAGAAATCGCTGTGAAGAATAAAAGATAATGTTATCAATTTATTAATTAAAATACAAGCGCGCGACGTAAACATAAATGAACGGAATTAGGGCTAGATTATTTTATATCAGGTTTTCTTTTAATCTCGAGTATAATCGTATTAATTGCATATTCGTGTGGGTGCGTGCATGCGCGTGTGCATAAATGTGTATGTGCTCGCACGTGTGTACGCACAAAAGTGTGTGTTATATCTTTGGCACATTGGGTTTAAGCATGATATACGTTTAGAAAAAATAATCTACTGAGATTCTGAATGTATGGGCAAGGCACAGGTTTAGAAAGTACTAACTGGGAGTCACTTTGACGGTAGCCATTTTGGAATCTAAGACAGAGACCACGACCACTGTCTAGAAACTCTAGAACAATTGTATTTGCTGTAAGATTCATTTCCCGAATGGCGATATAGCTGACATTAGGTCCATCCTATGATAACGGCATGTTATCATACATGCAAATGGCATAATGATACAGTGCAAACACGTAATTGTATACACTTTTTATACAGTTTCCCTCAAATGACATAATTGTGTTCCTGATTTACAGTAAATCTAATGTCCAGATATGAGGTCAGCGTTAACTGTTTGCCTGCTGAATGGATGCAGACTAGATTTTCCATGGGGTTTTACCTCTGTATATGAGGACTATTTCGAAAATAATTTGACTGGAATTTGTTGGTGGCTAAGCCACCAACAACTTTCAGTCAAATTGTTTTCAAAATATTCAACACGTCTAGAGTTACTGGCCATTGGAATTATTGTCTGGTGGTGTATAGCAGTCAGACAGTTAACAGATTTTCAGATTTTTTATTTACACCCAGGCCACATAATGGCATATTGGGAATATGAATTTACAGAAATTATAAATGTTATGGCGATCAGACATTATATATCAATTCATAATTACATATTTTGGTATTTATCTAGTTATATAACCACTGTTTGTGCTTTCGGTGGTGGTAGTAGTAGTAGTAGTAGTAGTAGTAGTAGTAGTAGTAGTAGTAGTAGTAGTAGTAGTAGTAGCAGTAGTAGTAGTAGCAGCAGCAGTAGCAGTAGCAGTAGCAGCAGCAGCAGTAGTAGTAGTAGTAGTAGTAGTGGTGGTAGTAGTAGTAGTAGTAGTAGTAGTAGTAGTAGTAGTAGTAGTAGTAGTAGTAGTAGTAGTAGTAGTAGTAGTAGTAGTAGTAGTAGTAGTAGTAGTAGTAGTAGTAGTAGTAGTAGTAGTAGTAGTAGTAGTAGTAGTAGTAGTAGTAGTAGTAGTAGTAGTAGTAGTAGTAGTAGTAGTAGTAGTAGTAGTAGTAGTAGTAGTAGTAGTAGTAGTAGTAGTAGTAGTAGTAGTAGTAGTAGTAGTAGTAGTAGTAGTAGTAGTAGTAACCTAGAATTATTATGAAAGTTACAGTTATTATTTACACGTACTTCATAATTAGTAATGACAGAATTATACCGTTATTGTACCGCCATCTCAATAACAAAGTACTAAAATTGTAGTGGTCATATTGTGGGGGTCATCAGGATTTAGATTATAATAAATATATAATAACTGATTATAAAAAATGTCAGATTGGTATTCTTAGAAATGGGTTATTGCTGTACATAAGGTAGTCATTTTTTAAACTAAAATACAGAACAACCTTATTTTCAACAATAGACAATTATATCCATTCATATCGCGATAGAGACTATTTTGGGTATTCACCACCGGAGTGACTTGCTCGATAACCGAACCAGTCATTCCAGTGTTAAATCTACAAAACAGCCTCCCTCTCATCGTGTTACTCTATAGTTTTTCTACAATTAGGTTTCTTGTTATTGTTTCTTTGATAGCCACAGTGTGGGGCAGCAAACTGGTTGTTAAGGCAGGTGGTTGTTTGCATTATGTAATTTTGGCGTCGGCTAAAATGTGACCTGTTTTTTATGACATCAGATACTTGGGTAACAGACGGGTCAGTTCTTAGTTGGTGTAAGGGAAATCTTTAAGAGGACCACATTATAACGTTACACTATAACGTTAGCCGACAACTGACGCATTTCTATTATGACATCAGGTACTTGGGTAACGAAGTAAGAACAGGTATATGATTACTAATCATCACGCGTATATCCTGATGCTGCAGTGTAATACATCTAGACCATTTTACATCAAGGTCAGGATGCCTCCGATACTATTGCTACTACCATCCGTAAAAAACGAGTTCCATATTATAGTCTTTATTTATACAATCCGCCTTTGGCTGCTGCAAGTTTTGATGTTACCATCAAATGGCACAATTAAAGAATACACACACTCACGCACGCACGCACTCACTTACTCACTCACTCACTCACTCACTCACTCACGCACTCACTCACTCACTCACTCACTCACTCACGCACGCACGCACGCACGCACGCACGCACGCACGCACGCACGCACATATATATAGAAAGAGCGATAGGGGGAGAGAGGGGGGGGAGTGGAGGGCGGAGAGAGTGAGAGATAGGGAGGGAGGCAGGGAGGGGGGGGAGGATGGAGGGAGGAAGATGGAGAGAGAGAGAGAGAGTGAGAGAGAGAGAGAGAGAGAGAGAGAGAGAGAGAGAGAGAGCGAGAGCGAGAAAGAGCGAGAGAGAGAGATTGAGAGAGAGAAAGAGGGAGGGAAAGAGGGAGGGGGGAGGCAGGGAGGGGGAAGGGAGGGAGAATGGGGTGGAGGGGAGGGAGAGAGATAGAGAGAGAGAGAGGGGGAGGGAGGGTGGGATGGAGGGGGAGGGAGGGAGGGAGAGAGAGAGGGAGGGTAGGGGGGGGGTAGGGAGGGATGGAGGGAGAGAGAGGGAGGGTAGGAGGGGGAGGTAGGGAGGGATGGAGGGAGAAAGAGAGGGAGGGAAGGAGGGAGGAAGGCAGGGAGGGGCGGGAGGGGGCCGTGGAGGGGGGGGGGGAGAGAGCAAGAAAGAGCGATATGGGAGGGAGGGAGAGAGAGGGAGGGAGGAGTGGAGGGGAAGGGAGGAGAGAGTGAGAGGGTGAGGGAGTGAGAGAGAGAGGGGGAGGGATGGAGAGAGAGAGAGAGAGTGGGAGCGAGGGATGGAGGGAGGGAGGGAGGTTGAGAGGGAGAAAGAGAGGTAGAGTGCGGGAGAGAGAGAGAGAGAGAGAGAGAGTGAGAGAGAGAGACTAAGTGAATTAGTGTGTGTGTGTGTGTGTGTGTGTGTGTGTGTGTGTGTGTGTGTGTGTGTGTGTGTGTGTGTGTGTGAGAGAGAGAGAGAGAGAGAGAGAGAGAGAGAGAGAGAGAGCTGGCATTTTATTCTCGTACACCTTAATGCAACAACTTGCAATACAACTTTTCTCATTATCATCAGCAGGAGATAGTAAGTAATACTTGCATAAGATATTTCGAACAATTTGATTAAGGCAGCAACAGCTTTGACAAGTTCTTGCACGACAAATTAGCAACGGGCTTTCAATATCAGTAGCTAGCAAATTTATGTACAGGCAGTTAGGACATACCATATACGTCATGGGGAATTCACACTGGACCGCGATAATGTATAGGGCACATGCAGTAACATGCAGTAACATGCAGTAACATGCAGAATATGATGACCCCGCAGAAGCCATTCATACACCTTTACCACATTGACGTCATTACGCCGGGATTCCCCTAAATCAACGCTCAGAGCAAAACTGCTGGCTGGTACCGCCGCCAACAAGCCGCTGACCCGCGTTGAGTTACTTTTGCACTAAAATACACCGTAATCTAAACGTTCCTATGATACACTAAAATCATTAAATTATTTAAATCATATATCATTGGAAAGCGCATTCAATTTTCGAAATATTAATTCATTATTTTGTATAATTTTGTAACGTTTTCACCTAGTTATTTGCGTATATAAAATACACCATTCAACATAGATTCATTAAATCAAGTGGACAATAGGAGATATTTTAAAATTGCAATCAACTGTATTAAATTTTAACAAACTATAAAAACTAATACACAAATGTATAGAAAATTGGCTTAGCTTTCCAATGACGTATGACTTCAAAAATATTACGGACCTAGTCTTTCATATACACTGCCTAAAGTGCGCTCTATCTGATTCACATAGTAATGTAATGCTGTTTGCGAATCGGCTATCGCGGTTACCACCGGAAGTGGCATGCGCGATGCATTCCGGGAAGGTATTTTCCCAAAATACGCTAATGATGTGTGAAAGGTGTATTCTGTACTAACAAAATTGGTATTGGACGCTTAGTCTATCAACAGCACATTGCCCATTTATCTATGTCAAGGCGTCAGTAAAGTTTGATAATTGATTCTTATGTAAAATGTGTTTTGATTGAAGATTTGCAACTCTTAACTTGGCAAACGTGTACGTTATTTGGGAACGTAATTATATTAAATTACAAAATGGCCAGATGGTATGCGAATATTCTAACAAATAATGTCATATTAAGCGGTATGGACTTAAAATCTACGCATATATCAATGACGCAGGGTAGTTAACGTCTTTTAAGACGCTTTTGCAATGTATACACATACTTAGACAATGGTATCGATAAGGTATTGAAAGTTATTTTAAGTTACTTGTGAAAATATAGCAATATGGTAAATGTTCCTCTTACATTCTGAGATATTGCTCAGTCCGATTACTGGTACCATAATAACATGACACATATTAAATCGAGTGTGGCATCGTTTTTCTCGTGTCCAATGAAGTGGTTATACCATTGAATTATCTTTATCTGAGAATGGATCTTTCCAATTTATCCATCAATCATATGACGGCATAATCAACTACATGACGAGTAGGATAACGTCATCATCAATGGCGTTATGAATAACGTAGATAAGTACGTCAGAAACGCGTAATTGACGGACTAAGCGTTATTGTACGAATTGTATGTCTTTACTAATTTATTGAACAATCTGTTGAATATTCTGAAACTAATTTGACTGGTTACTGTTGCTGCCATAGACAGTAACCGCACCCAGTGATTTTATCTTCAAAATATTCAACAATTTACCTGTATAATTTTCTGAAAAAATGGTAGTCAGGGATCGATCTCAACACGAGCAAGGTGTGGGTGAAGCTTAACTAGAGATGGGCGAGGCATAGCTAAAACTGGAAAGGTCCATTGGTCGCAGGTCCAATTGTGACTGTTCTGGACAGGTTGTGATGATGTGGTTTTTTTAATCTTTTATCTTTTGTGCTATGCACTGGAGACAGATACTATTGTGCAATCAAAGCGGACAGACCTGGCACACGCTAATCTTGCCTCACAAATCCGTATCTTCACAAGTGTACATCAAATTATCCATTGGTTTTGGACCGGTTCATATGATGTTGATCTACTTCAAAACTATTGGATATAGTCTTAGTGGTTCGGATGGAGTCCCCGTGTTTGTTGAAATAAGGTGTTCTAGCACTTCGGATCAAGACACGGAGCATTTTATGACAAAGTAATGTGGTTGTAACCAACTTTAGCTGTATGATTTAAAATCAAATAGGTGTTGTACATTTGAGAACACACAATGCACCTGATCTTTACGTACATATATTTCTGCAGCATCTTCTCGGTCATCAAGCACACGCATCAATTTATATATATATGCTTCTGGAAGCTATGGTTTCGTAGATCAAAGATGCCCTTGATAGAAAGGCTACGTTTATACAATGCAACCTGCGTATCCTTGATGCCCTATAGCTGTAACAGCTTGGCAGCCCCAATGCAGCTCTAGACGAACTCGATGCCTGCCACCGCAAACATTACGCACCGCCACTGACCATCTATGGTCAGAGATCATAATTTCCAACGATGCACTGTACAAGACGTGTAATACATTGCCGCTGTCTGTAAAGGTCGCCCAGCAAAGATGGCCCAAGTTCGGCCATATGCTAAGGATGACAGAGGAGACACCAGCACAGAGAGCCTTCGAATTCGCCCAACTCGGGGCCAGCAAATACAAAGCCAGGAAAGGACGCCATTGCATAAATCTGCTAAGCGTGCTACGGGGTGACTGCTTGCAGTTGTATGATGTTTCTATTACTACAGCTACAGAATACAGTAATCATACATACACACATTGTTTGCGATCAGTTAAGCATAGGCCAATCCAATTTAATATGGTTTTGACACACAATGTCTGTGAAATTTAAATTTAAAAAGTGGAACGCTATCGAAGCATTTTTCAAAGTCGAGAATAAAGTGCCCACTTGTTTCCGGCTATTAAAGGACGAGATCCAATCGATGAGTTAGGATGGGATTCTCTTCAAAATGTCTCATTAATTTAGAGCAATTGCTTTCTTCCAACTTCTGAAGCAAATGCATGTGAGCGAAACTGGTCTATGGATGATTGGTATGAAGTGGTCGCTTTTTATGAGAGGCATAAACGTTTGCTGATTTATTTCCCTCCATTATCTAGGACTTAAAATGTGATAGTATGTCTGACAGTTCTGTTGACAGTTTTTGAGTATTCGCAGATGTATTTCATCTGGCTCCATGGCCTTTGATGTTTTCAAACCATTTAATAATTCCTTAATTCTAGTTGTTCTGAAAGTAATATTTTCTGTTCTGTCTTGGATTGTGTATGGTATTTCGCTGAATGGTGTGTCAATGAACTAGTATATTGGTTGGTTATCGCCGAGGCTTTGCTGTGGTCGGTAGCTGTGGTCCATTGGTTTGTATTGGTGCGATTTTGTCAAATTTGGTTCATTAATTTAAAATCGATTTGAGTCAGCTTTGATGTCACCGAGCACATTGTTAACATAGTTGTTGTGTGTATGCAGAACATCCTCGCAGAGCTCTACAACTCTAGCTTAGGCATATGTTGCCAGCCATTTTAAACTGGGCCGTGTGCACTTGATCAAAGCCTTGATCTTTTTGTCTATCCACGGTAATGATTGTTGGGAACGAGCTTACTAGGCACATTTTTTCTAATGGTTTCATTTAGTATTCCACGGCTATTCTCAAAGCCATTGAAGTAGATTAAACTCCAAACCACCGGAAAACTACGCCACCACCGCCGCCGCCGCCGCCGCCGCCGCCGCCGCCGCCGCCGCCGCCGCCACCGCCACCAGCACCACCACCAATGCCACACCCATCACCACCGCCACAACCACCAACAACAACACCAACACCAACACCACACCAACACCACCTCCACAGCTACCGCCAACACTATCCAACCACCACCTCCGCCACCACCACCACTAACACCTCCACCATACCAACAACAACAACAACAACTACAGCAGCAGTATGAATTGCTATCACCATCACCACTAACGCCACAACAACCACAACCACTACCACCATCGCCTACCGAACCACCACCACCACCACCACCACCACAACCACCATCACCAACAACAACAACAACGATGACAACAACAACAACAACAACAACACTACCAGCACCACCATCACCACCAGCACGACCACACTCATCAACACCACCACCACCACTACCACCATCATCACCACAACAACAGCAACAACAACAACAACTACTACTACTACTACTACTACTACCATCACCACGACCATCACCACCACCGCCACCGCCACCAACAACACCAATATCAACACCACCACCACAACCACCACTAAACCTCCACTACCACCGACACCAACAACACACTTACTAACACAACATCCATCATGAGGCATGATGATCGACAAAAACTAACGATGACAACGACAATGGGCAAGGAATAGGACGACGATTTTCGTGGTGCAAATGACGCAGTCTATGGCAATAAGGACGACGACAGGGGTAATTGTCCTAATCTAAATGATCAGACAGCATTAGTGTACTCTCGAAATGTATGTTGGGTCTTTCTCTACACATTATATACTACCAATAAATTACGAAGAATGAATTGCTAATAAAGATTTTAAAATTCCTCCAATTCATAGTCCTTGCTAGCCAAATTATTTATAAACGTTTTTCAGTTTTCGTGTGCTGCAATTTCAGCAATGAAAGCGTGTTCACCGAAGAACATCGTTATACATTACACGCACACGCGCGCACGCACGCACGCACGCACGCACGCACGCACGCACGCACGCACGCACGCACACACACACACACACATACACGCGCGCACACACACACACGCACACACGCACACGCACACGCACACGCACACGCACACGCACACGCACACGCACACGCACACGCACACACACACACACACACACACACACACACGGCAAGACTAATTAAAGGAGAAATCATCTCATTTCAAATATTATAATAGACCGATCGATAATAGGCAGAGTGATTCTATATCATTCACCTTCAGTCACATTCCGCTTTTTAATCACATTTATTTGTGTCTTTAGGATTGTAGAACATGTTCGGTGTACATGAACAAGTACACTGAGAGCGTTGCTAGAACTAGTACTTGGTGTGGTCAGCCAAAAGCGGTCCCTGTGGTCATCTTGGGCCATGCCCATTTGCCGGCAGGGATTGGAGTATTTTTTTTAATTTACCGCTGTAATGACTGGCTCGGGAACCGGGACAGTCATTCCAGCGGCATATTCTCGGGAAAGACCTTGTCTGTGCCTGCAAATGTACATTAAAAACCTAAGCGCATATTTGGATTTTATTGACCAAATTTAGCCGGTAAAGGGTTAACATTAATGCCATATGGCTTTCCTCAAACAAAATGACAAATCTCAGGCAGTAGCATAAACCAAAATATTTTAAATAAATATTTTGACTTTTTTCAATTATTGAAGATTCTGAGCCAGTGCGTTGATAATATTAACTACTACGACCACCTCTACCACTACCTATACCACTACCACTGCCACTACCTCTGCCACTACCTCTGCCACTACCTCTGCCACTACCTCTACCACTACCTCTACCACTACCTCTGCCACTACTAACCACTACCACTACCACTACTAACGACTACCTCTACCACTACTAACCACTACATCTACCACTACCCCCACTACCTCTACCACTACTAACCATTACTAACCACCACTAACTACTACCTACCACTACCTACCACTACTAGCCACTACTAACCACTACTAATCACTACTAACCACTACTGCCCACTACCTACCACTATCTACCACTACTAACCACTACTAACCCATACTAATCCCTACTGGCTCCTACTAACCGTACAAACCCTACTACCACTACAAACACTACTACTACCACTACTACTACCACTACTACCACTACTAGCACTACTAGCACTACTAGCACTACTACCACTACTACTACTACTACAACAACTACTACTACTACTACTACTACTGCTACTACTACTTATACTACTACATCTACAGCAACAACACCAATTAATTTTACTGGAAGGTGAACTGTAAAAAGTGAGATACTGTGATTTCAGGTTCAAATGGGTAAATGTGATAATTGCTTTTGATTTTTTGGCCTCTTATTTTTCAGGGCGTCTGAGTTCTAACACTGTTAGCACTCATAGCCACCCGGGAAAATAAATACAAACCAAACCTATTTATATACTGTTCAGCATACATACCATATATTCGACTGAAATGTATGGTTATTTTTGAAAAAGTGCGACTAGAATGAGTGGCTCAGTACCCGAACCAGTCACTCCAGTGTTACATTTTCAGAAAATTGTCTTCTCTTGGCCTGTAAATGGACATTTATATCTTTTTTACCAGATTCAGTTATTGGAGGGGCTGACATACACCATGCTAGCCGTCAATTTCTGAAGAAACCTGTCACAATGTATCTATTATAACTCTATAGTTTTATTAAATGCAGCACAGACATCTAAAATCCCTGGCATAGTTTAGTTATCGCACATTCTGTCACCTGATTCGTTAGCATTAGAAAAGATCTGTTTTCCTTTTAATATGACACCTTGCGAACTCAAGCATTATATGATTAATGGCCACAAATTTGGACTAATGCATTGCGGTAATCAACGTTGAACATGAAATACAAGTATGGGTTCAAAAGCGAGTTGAAGTAAGTCAAGCAAAACGCTATTGTCCATATAATATCAGGCACACAGGTAGCGCAGAATGATTGTGCTGGCCAAAGCACACACCATGGCAAGACACAGATAAGGAATGCTACAATCAGAATGGATAATTGGCGTGTAGCTCTTCTATTCTGGATGTTCATTCTCTGAGTCTCAGTCATAAATACTGAATTTGACTTGTTGGTTGTATCTTCTATCATCTGTCGTCTGGAATATTTGATAGAATATGTAGAATTTCCGAAGTGGCCTGTGTTTGATGGCTTACTTCGACTCGTTTGCATAGTCGGTTCAGATGTCAGATTTTCGTCAGAAATTTTACCACTTGAATGTTTCGTTCTCTCGATATTTTCTGTGAATACTTGCCTGTTCTTCATATAGAGAAATAGCATCACTGAAACCACAGCCAAGAATAAGATAAGTATGTAAAAGATGGTAGCGAATGCCATAATATAATACTTATTTAGATTAATGGAACAATGATCAACGACGGATGTTGATGATGATGATGAATGGGCATCTTGATAATACTCATCAAATAGAATAAATACCGTCCAGAATATGAACGTGACCAGGAAGAGAATTGCAGATAATTTCCAGGCTCGGCTTTTAGTAAAGGTTAAACGATATTCTAGTGGATTAGTGACACATTTCAGTCTGTCAAATGCTATTGCGTTCATAAGCACCCATGATACAGTACAGAATGTGTAACCGGTGATTTTACGCACAATACATGACACTATCCCGAGACGTGTGAATCCATTATGTATAATAAAGAAAGGTTCAGAAATCGCCCCAACGCACAAATCTGCTAAAGCTAATGTAATCACATATGCACTATAGATGGTTTTATTCAGATGCTTAGATCTGCGCACACAGATTACGATGAGAACATTACCTCCGGTAGTTAAGATGCAGGAAAGAATCATGAGGATAACAGTAAGATTCATAGATACGTCATCAGGACTGTAGCTATTGACATCTAAGGATCCATGCATACTGTCATTATCATCTGCGCCGCTAAGTAACCTGACATTAAAGATGCTTTTACTGTTATTATACTCACTATATGTAAATGCAGATATCGCCTTCACATCCATGCTTTCCGTGCTCTTATTCTCAGTCTCAGGATATCGAAGTCGAATACAGTCTATCAGATGACACTTGTCGTATCATGATACAGTCACTAATTCTATCTGTAGATACAGTCCATGTGACAACTCACGACTGTCACCATCTTCTCTGTCCATTAGGCTCTCACATTAAGAGTTCCGTATTATGATGTCCTCGCTCGCACGCTCTTCCTCAATATGCCCGTATTAAGAACACGCTTGTATTAATTATATGTACAGTAGCCGGCTCTCTTATTCTCTGCAAAGATATATTGTATTATTTATTTGTTGTATCCAGTGCTTTGGTTGTCTTTGATCAAGGGATTTGCTTGGACTGCTATTATTGCAGATCGAGTGTATTATAGCGAGATGAGTACGTGTCCATTGTATCTTCTTACCCGATGTTCATTCTATTTCAAGATTGCTATCAATCTGTGCAAATGGTATCTAAGAAAAACATCAATCTCTTAGATGTAGCTAGATGGATGCTCTGGATTAGTTCAATGGTCTCTGATTCACTAGGGTACCGACACTACATATTATCTTCTATGTAGCAGTACGTTTATTGATCGACGCAGATTTACTTAGACCGCTTACTCATTGGATCGATTGTATTATTTAGAGACGGGTAAATGTTCATTATGTATGCCTGCATGATAAGATCGGGGTGCGTGGCGTGGTGGTGGATGTGCATCAATCACCTTTCTACGCCACGTTCTCTGTCATTCTGTCCAAAACTCTAAGAAAAGCATCTGTTGTCTCCAGCTCCCTCATGGATAGACTATAGTGGATCAGTTGGCTTTGATCTACAAGAGAATCGAACAATCCATCTAGGTTTCTACGTAGCGGTTAGGTTTGTATATACGCATAGGTCGGGGTTTATAGTTTACTTACACGTGCGTGCTCAGCGAATTTCTAAATTACGCCCTAGTCGGTGGGCCTTATCTATGCTTCAGAACTGCCTTCTTGTGAATATACAAACATGCCGTATATATGTGCCCAATAGGTTTTACATTACAGGATCTATATAGTGCAAGTTCTCTGACTACGCCATATGGCGGTTTTGATATTCTTGATGCCCGGCATATCAGATTCGGCATAGGGCCGAGTCAGAGATCTCGGAGTATATTATATCACAAGATTAACCCTTTCAAGCTGAAGTCCAAGAATCTGAAGGAACACATAGATACATCCTTTGCAGGAGATTGCCATATATTATTGCGGAAGTTGGTCCAGTCAACAATATTCAGATTTTAAAATAATTTTAAAAACAAAGCACAATATTTTCCTCCCGTATTGGCTCTCAAGCATACGAAAATTTTAACGGGCGTCATAACTCTGGTATTTAAGATTGCAATAATTAAATTCATGAATCCATTTCCTCACTCAACCATATGATGTCATAATCAGTTACGGGGCGTGTAGGCTGACGTCACAATCATGACGTCAAGAATAACTGGATATACCCGTATATAGCCCTAAATAGTTCGACACGTTGTACGAATTGTATGTCTTTACCCCTTAATAAACATTATGTTGAATATTTTGAAACTAGTTTGACTGGGCGCCTTAGGCAGCAGCAGCACCCAGTCAAATTAATTTCAAAATATTTAACAGCTTACCTGCATAGTTTTCTGGAAATTGATTGTCAGGAAGTGCAGGGATCAATCGATCGCAACACCAGCAACGTGTGGGCGGAGCTTAATTAGGGATGGCTATGCCCTATAGCAAAAATTGGAAAGGCCCGTTGACACCACATACATGCCCGTATGATCGCATTGACTACATTTAATATAAATCGAGCAATGACAGAATGTGCTGACTGCCCATTTTAGTACCTTTGACCTATCTTATAAAGAAAAGATGGTGCAGTGACCGAGTCCATATATAGATGGTAGCATATGGGGAAGGTACTCCCCCATAAAGGTAGAAGTCAACGGAGTTCAAACCGGCCTCTGCAGTGGCCTTATGGAATGCCCATTTGTAGGCCAAGGGAAGACTATTTTGAAAGTTTACTACTGGAATAGCCAGTCATTCCACTGGTAAAATTTCAAAAATAGTCTTCTCTTGGGCTGATACGAATTCATAGGTTTCCTCTTGAAAATAGCAACGAAAGAGGCTGTTTTTATTTCGTCATCCAGTATTATCTGCAATTCTCTTTTGGATGTCAAACCCATTAAAATTAGATAAATTTGCCATTAAATTACCACTAAAATACCACGAACCCATTAAATCATCCCATGAAATCATGTTTCAATAAATTTCAACAGTCGTTGATTATCCCATTAAAAGCACCATTACAATGCAAATCCTACACCTGTCACATTTAAAATACCATTAACATATGCCATTAATTAAAAATAAATTTTATAATGGCCATTATTTCCTTGTCTGTCTGTCTGTCTGTCTGTCTGTCTGTTTGTCTGTCTGGCTGGCTGGCTGGCTGGCTGGCTGGCTGGCTGGCTGGCTGGCTGACTGTTTGTCTGTCTGCTTGTCTGTCTGTCGGTCAGTCGGTTGGTCAGTCGGTTGGATGGTCAGTCAGTCTCACGGTCGGTCTCTCAGTCGATCGTCCTGTCGGTCGGTCGGTCGTTTGGCCGGTCGACCGGTCTATCTGTCTATCTGTCTATCTAACTCTATCTATTTAAATCTATCTAACTCTGCCTGCCTGGCTTCCTGCCTGGCTGGCTGCCTGCCTGGCGGGCTGCTCGCCTGCCTGCCTGCCTGCCTGCCTGCCTGCCTGCCTGCCTGCCTGCCTGCCTGCCTGCCTGGCCGCCCACCCGCCCGCCCGCCCGCCCGCCCGCCCGCCCGCCCGCCCGCCCGTCCGTCCGTCCGTCCGTCCGTCTATCTATCTATCTATCTATCTATCTATCATCTATCATGAGAGAGCTGGAGACAGACATATATATATATAATGAACCAAAAAGGTTTAGCACCACTGAGAATATTAATGTATAAATGTTATTTAACAAAAACAATAAATTGATTCAAATATATTATTTAATTGATAGGTCATTTTCCAATTTGAACAACGGTCTCTTGTTATTGTAATGCTAGCATCGCGCCTTTAACACGGCATCATTCAACGTAAGGGTCCTATTTAAATAATGACATTGAGCTGTCAATACCGGTTGTGACCTCCGCGCGCATTAACCACCGCTGTACATCGATTTCCCATGCTTCGAATTAAGCACCTGGTGTCACGAAGAGAAATCGCATCCCATTCCTGGAGCAGTGCAGCTACCAGCTCCCGCACGTTGCGACGATGTGGATGGTTCTCACGCACCATACGGCCAAGAATGTCCCACACGTGTTCGATAGGAGACAGGTCCGTTGATCGCACTGGCCACTCCAACACCGGAACGTTGTTAGCCTCAAGGAAATCACTGGTGACCCTAGTTGAATGAGGACAGGTGTTGTCTTGCTGGAACATAAAGTCTGCAATCTGTTTTGCCATTTTCATGGATTCCAGCCCACACCATGACACTGCCGCCACCGAATCTGTCGTGCTGAATGATGTTGCCTGCATCACACCATTCTCCTAAACGTCGCCAACCCGTTGCCCACCATCCGCCACATTCACACAAAACCTCCACTCATCACTGAAAAAGACGTTGCTCCATTGTTGAGCACGCCATCGCTGATGAGTTCTTGCCCATGAAAACCGATTCTCGATGTGACGCTTTGTAAGCGGAACAGCAACAAGTGGACGACGAGCATGCAGTCAAGCATCATGGAGTCTGTTTCACACAGTTTGTGCATGCACTGTAGTGCCGGTAGCCGTGTGCAAATCATGGGACAGCCGCGGCGCAGTCTCAAACCTGTGACATCGTGATGTCGTCACTAAGTAGCAGTCTTGTCGTGGTTTGTTGCTCTCGGTCTGCCATGTCATGGTCAGTGATTAACATGTCCAGTTTCCCCGCTCACGTTGGCAGAGACGGGAAATGGTTGAGGCGTGAACATTAAAATGTCGAGCAACAGTGCGAACGCTCTGCCCAGCAGCGAGTCTTCCCATTGCTTCATGGCGCTGATATTCGGGTAGCACTGGGCGGCGGCCCATGTTCGGTAGGGTAAACTTTTAAGCGTTTTCTGTTAACGTTCGTTACCTGCTTTTGCAATATGGTGAATTTTTGCCTTCGCTACCCGCCAATGTGGGCCAGTGCATGAAAAATGTATTTTCACATGCAGTAAGCGTGCGGCCGAGAAATGCAAGAAATGATTTGCATTTCTTCATGATCAGCGAGACATTACATTGCCGAAACATGCCTGCAAATTTTGTTATAAATGGACGCATAGTTTTAATACAACAAATCAAACTTCACTGTTGCTAAACCTTTTGGGCTCCGTATATATAGTAGGGGGGATATGTGGTGGTGGGATGGATGGACGAGGGTTCAAAGGCCTCTGATCTTGTAGATGGTTATTATTGAGCAAAAATTATGAATCTAGGTAGATTCACCGCTATGCTGCACAGTACTTTAGACAATGGATGAATCTGTTCTGTCAGTCAATATATGACATCATAATGAATTACATCACATTTATGCCGACGTAACAATAATTGACAGAAATACTCCGAACTATCCGAAAGTTGTACGAATTGCTTAGCTAGGGATAGGCCATCAGCCTATTACATGGTTCTCACTCTCCCATTCTGCTCCCGTATAGAGTCACGTTCTTACACGCTTTTGATGTCTGCGCTCACAAGCTTCATAAATATTAATGAGCTGGGGTCAGTCAACTTGAAATTGCTGGATAAGTAATAAAGGAAGTACACAAATTTGCACATGCGTGTAAGCCAAACTGACGCGTCTTTTTTAATGAAATACCGTCTACATATTTTCTGTTCCTCAGATGACTCGTTTAGAGCAAAATGATCGCAAACATTTGCAAATATCTCTTTGCAGTTCAACAGCATCGCCATCGTTGTTGTTGTTGTGATTGCAAATTAGGTCACCGGATTAAGTCTCGCCTATGGATTAAGTCTCGCCTATCGTGCGAACTATGCTGAAATCTGATTGTTGGAATGAAAACTCTAGGAATGTTACGTCGCATAGCAGGAAATCAAAGGCCTGCAAATACGACCACATACACCGGAGCTGTGTTAGTATTATGGAGATGGACAGGGCATAGCTAAAAGTGAATTCACCTCGTTACGACTGACTGACTGACCGACCGATCGATAGATAGATACAGGAAATAATGGCCATTACAAAATTTACTTTTAATTAATGGCATATATTAATGGTATTTTAAAGGCGACACGTGTATGATTTGCATTGTAATAGTGCTTTTAACGCGATAATCAATGACTGTTGAAATGTATTGAAACATGATTTCGTGGGATGATTTAATGGGTTCATGGTATTTTAGTGGTAATTTAATGGCAAATTTATGTAATTTTAATGGGTTTGACATCCAGTAGTGGTGGTCGGCTTATGAGGGTCCGAAATCTTTTTTCCGGCGTAGTACTTATTTATGCAGTTAATGGAATAATACGCATAATGTCACTTTCGGCGTCGGGCGAAAATGGCGAGTCCATCACTTCAGGAACTGATGCAGAGGTTTCGGTGCTTTCATGGACTATCTGTCTGCTTGGAGAGTGAGTACATCATCGTTTGGTAGGACGTAATCTGTCCACATTGGTTCCCAATTCGCGAGTTTACAGCTGAGCACTGCCCAACTCTCGTTCTCTTCGCCACGTCTTAAGTATAGATTAGATACAGCGCATTCTGTTTTTTATGCATGTGTTGTACCAAAACAGCGTCTGCCAAATAACTGATCACATTCTGCACAAAAAACACATTGAACATAGTAATCCCTGTCCACATGTTGTTTAAGTTCCGCATTCCACTTAAATGTTTGGCCACATTTTGGCACACCTCCAAAGGGGTCCACGTGTGCACGAATTCAACAGGTGTGTGGACCGGCTCATCATTGGAGTTCTCTGACAATGCTACGTCACTAGCAAACATGGCTCTGGCAAAACAGGTTGACGACATTGGAATGGTTATGGTGTTATGCCAGCTTCATTCTAACTACACCAACTCTATTATAACTACGCCAACTCTATATGGCGTTCCGCCAACTTATGTTTCTTAATACTCCATAAAAATAAGAAGAAGAAGAATAAACCACGAACTATATGACTGGAATTTGGTTTGAGACTTGTCACGAAAGTGGCCTATTGCCTGTGATCTCCCTGGTGTCAAGTGTCAGGGGAAGATGAAGTTATGGGCGAAATTCCTGCCTTTTATACTTTTTGGTGCCATCGCAGGGTACAGAGATACCACACACCGAATTATCACCGGCTACTGCCTGTGTAATACAGTCACCCTATGCATTTATACCAATTTTTCTGTTGAACTCAATATATCCCGTTTTCGAACATAAAAGAAGAGGAAGCAAGTATATATATATATATAGAAAGACAAGAATGCCAACTTCATCAGTTCAATCCTGCGATCATAGGTTTCCAATCAACTTTGTAGCGAGGAACTATTTATTCCTGTGTAGTACCTGCTCCTTCATGGTGTGATGCGGTTTTCGGACTAGATGCTTATAGACCTGCTTAATTATTTCTTAAGCTGCGTCGCGCGTGGGGATGGGTGAAAGTGAGATGTCACAGGCCACAGATCGCCGTCGCATCTCCTCTCCCCCACTCTGGTCTTGCGCATGTGATAGAGTGCGGAGACTGACGACGCTTTGTCTATAGCTTATCTACGAATTTTAGTGGAATTAGGAACTTCAGGTGTCATATACGGAGTTGCATCGTACTAACATACGGCCACTCACATAGCTGCACTGTTCGAGACCGTACGTACAAACCCGTGATTTCTCGCTATGTTGGCTGCCGGTTTCCAGGTAGCCAATCAGATTGCTGTCTACTTCAATCTCACTATAAATCTAAAAATATAGGCGTAGCTTCGTGCCAATATCGGTGGAGAGCTTGCAAGACTTCATAGAGGAGGTCAGTCAACTACTGCCTAATATTTTGTTAGACAGTAGTTGACTGACCTCCTTTATGAAGTTTCGCAAACTTAACAAAAACATCAAAGGCGTGCAAGCACGGGACACGACACAAAAGTGCTAGTGGGATGGCGAGACCGTGTGATAGGACGATGATGAAGTCGGACGTGATCTACCTGATCTATGCCCCGGATGGCCTGACCTCAATCATCCACGTCAATCAACTTAAGCCTTGTGTTGGCGCAGATCCAGAGCCAGAGCTCTAGCTTGGTGATACGCACAACTCGGGCACCAAGACTGATGTTTCTACGGAGACAAGTATTCCCGACATTAATCTCTGGCACAACGGCATGAGTTCGACCGCTCTCCTACCAACAGTTGAGCCAGCATTTGGTTAATGATATGGACGATTACGAGATTCATGATCGGCCTCTCCCTCCACAGCTCATGTATTCTAGCTCTGCTAAGCCATATCTGAAGACCTTTTCTTGTGCACTGCTCAAAGAGAACGGTGGAAGAGTAGTTCCACCGTCTTCTAATTCCCCTTTCAAGTCGTGCGATGCCCCCAATTATCAAGTTGCCGCATGCTAAAGCATAAGTTACTCCCAGTTGTTCTGCTTCCGGTGAGGTGGCACGTATAATAGCTAGCATGGTCAAATGAACCCTCGGCCTGTCATTCAGAGGAGCAAAAACGAGAAATTTGACGCCAACCTACCCATATCCAAGCCAACCCAATCGCACTTGTCATACCCAATCTTTTTCTAATGTCAAGCATACAGCACCCAGCCATACTAACACTTGACCAATCAGCAACCGTGCCATTAACCAGACCACTCCCCACCCAAATGACAACCCCTCCAACTGCATCGAGT
Source organism: Chaetoderma sp. LZ-2023a (assembly GCA_034401795.1). NCBI lineage: Eukaryota > Metazoa > Mollusca > Caudofoveata > Chaetodermatida > Chaetodermatidae > Chaetoderma > Chaetoderma sp. LZ-2023a. Next base: position 54,633,001 of record CM067359.1, on the reverse strand, counting down.
TCGGACATAACATTCCCTATATCCCTCACACTCCACTCGTCATCATAAGCTAGTGATGCTTCTAGCATGAGAGAACTTACATCCCACAAAGAATCAGCCCCCAGTGCACCAGCTACACTTTTGGCAACTGGTGGCAGTCGAGTAAGTAGCCTGATCAGTAAGTTCTTGAATTGCTTATTCCCTGCGCATGGAAAGCATGGCATTGTGCCGACCATTCAACACACACAAGGGCAACCCCCTCTGGTGTGCACACCACTTCCCCTGTGAGCGATCAAGACAAACATCTATACATATCGTAATTTACCTCAACACCACTTGCAACCAAGGCTTCGTTAATAAACCCTTCATAAATGCGCGAAATTCACCACTTACACTTGCCAGAAATACACCTCCTGCCAGGACACGGTATGCACACCAATCATAATTATACCATAGTGATCGCCCTCCTATGTCTCCAAGCAATAAAACCTACACATATCCTGTAACACGCTGGATATGAAATTATAGAAAGAGCACTCCGCCAGACAACAAGAATGGCGCTCATCCACTATACGCGTCGCCACACGTAAAACTAACCATCACCAGTAAGTATGTGGTTACCTACAGAATTAACCTCCACCATGCGCCAAAATGGTCAACACATATTCAACTCATACTTCCCCTGCACCAAACACTGCCACATACAACGAATAACAACCTTCACAAAACCTAACACCAATGCACTGATACAGCAACTTGCCAGCGCGCCAATACGGCAAATTGCCAACACACCGATACAGCAAGTCACATATATGCCGAAATGGCCAGGTATCACTTCGCCAATACAGCCTTACCTTATTTTGCCAAAACGGCTTTGCATCGCTTGCCATTGTGGCCTAACATTATTACGCCAAAACAGCCCAACCTCAATTCGCCAATACGGCAAATGGTTTGTTCACCGACACGGCGGTTCACAAACTCGCCAAGTCATCCCAATACGGTTTGTCATCAACGCTCAGCAAATCGGCTAGACGCCATTTTGGTGATCTACCAACATTCGTGATTTTCCCACTACGTTTAACATATTATGGCAAGCCGTATACGGCAACTTTAACAGCAACACATATCATCGTCAGTCCACGCCAACAAGATACATCCCACCCCCTTGAGCGCGACACCAATTTTATACAAATTAAAAATTAGATTGAACATCATACACGTAATCCCAGGTAACTATGTTAAGAGAGAGAGAGAGATGGCCACAGCGAGTTCGATTTTGCCACCGAAAGCTGAGGCTCGATTACGGTTCAGTTCAAGAACCGCAGTAAGTTATGACAGCATCCATGCTCTAAGTAACTATGTCCCGCCAATTGGCTCGGCCGTAACAGAGCGAACACATGCACATGTTTTACAAAGTTATCATCACAGGCATTATGGCCACACTTCCCGCCATTAAATATTTACAAACTTATTACAGCGCGAGATTCTATCATCATACAGAAAGCCTTGTGTACTATATACACCCACCAACACCCAAAGAACACGGACACGCAGAATGATCGCTTCACTAGCCTTCGACAACGATGCATTGTAAAATTATTATTATTGTTACTGTTTTCTGACCTCTACTGTACCAATCAAGTTCATGTCTAGGTACGACGAGGATGTTTCCTCTTATAAAAAAGGAATGCCCACCGACCCGGTAAACGCTGGTCATATGTATTATGTGGCGCAATAACTTGCTCCTTAAATATGGCCAGGCTTAAACTAGAACATTTATAGATTGTTACATCTCAAGACTGTTAATGATTTTTACAATTGAGCTATCACGCTCGGTGATTATTATCAAACGAGTCAGGCCTACGCCTCGCCAAAATCTAAACAGTCATTAACATGTGAGAATCTCAAATTCTCCAAAATACCTTTTTCCAATAATGACTCTCGGAAGTCAGATCTAGGGAAATAATTAATCGGAATTGAAGAAGGCCATCAGGTAACTGAAGAAGAACAAATATCCAGGCCCAATTACCAATGAAATGATACAACACCTTGGCAACGCAACCCTCCTCAAGCTACTGGACATCTTTAATTTCAGCTGGAGCAAAGAAGAGGTTCCTCCGTGCTGGAAAGAAGCCAGACTGACTCGAATTCCGAATAAATGGAAGAACAAGGCTACGGTCATGAGTTACTTCCTACCAGCCTTAAGAGCTGTGTATGCAAAACCGTTGGGCGCATTGCCAACCAGCGGTTACAGTGTTCCTGGAGTCTGAGAATATTATGCTTCCAGAACAAGCCAGCTTCAGAAGATACAACAGCACAGAAGACCAAACAACGCATCTTGAAAGGTTATAGAGGACACTTTCCAAACCAAAAAGGTGATGCTAGCTGACTTTATTGATCTGCAAAAGGACTTTGATAAGGTATGGAAAGATGGTCTTCTTGTGAAGCTCCAGCGCATAGTCACCAGGAGCAACATATTCCTGTGGACCAAATCATACTGGCACAATCGCAGACCTAGGTTGCTGGTGGATTGGACACTCTGACTAGAAAGTACTGCTGAAGCAGGAGCTGCCACAATACGGCATATTATCACCTATTCTGGCTATACTTTTCATTAATGACCTTGTAAAAGAGATACCCAATGGTATCCGAGCATCCCTCTATGCATATGACCCAGTGCTTTGATGTATGGAAGAGTATGCAACAACGGCAACATACATAATTCAACTCGCCTTAGGCAGAATAATAGATTGGGATAATAGCTGGAGTGTGACCATCAACAAAGAAAATCATTGGCTACACTTTTCTCACGCTTCACAAAACTAAGGGCTGGAAATCTGCCACTGGTAGATATTCCACTGTAGTATGAAGATCAACATACGTACTTGAGAGTCACTTAAGACAAAAGGTTAACATAGAATGAGCACATCCAGAATGCTGAGTTAAAGGCCATAAGAACACTACACATCAAGAGGAAAATAGCAGGAATAAAGTGGGGGTGTCAATGAGAGAATCCTCAAGACCATCGACCAAGGGGCAGTATGACCACATCTTGAATATGAATCCAGCTTATGGATGACAGCAGCTAAGACACATAGACGGAACCTGGACGGAATTCAAAACCAGGCATTGTACCTCATCACTGGTGGAATGAGATCACTGGCAATAGAACAAATTAAACGGGCAGCAAACACAACCCCGCTTAGCAAAAACATAGAATGCAACGCATTGATCCAAGCTGCAAGGTTCACATCGTTCAAAGACCATCGGATGAACATCAGACAGGCACAAATGTGATCTGGAAGAACGATCGGTTTTTTGGGAGCAGGCTTTGGGGAGAGGCAAATGCACTTCAAAAGAAAGACCAAACATTCCAGTACAAACAGAGGGCACAGACCCTGCTCTTGATCCTACATCCTGGGAAAGCAAACTGACGAGCATTGCCATTCACATCACAACACTTCAGCTCGCAAGAAAAGAAGAGTACAGTGATAAAAGCAAGAAAGCCCTGACATGAGCCATGCTGGAAGACATGTACCCCAAGGAAGCCTGGAAACGTATCTACACAAATGGATCAGTTACGGCTGCAATCAGGAGTTGAGATGCCGGGGTGCGCATATTGTATCCAAACGGGCAGCGGAAAGTATCTGCAATACCAAACAGGGTAACACTGCACACACTACAGAGCGGAAGCTGATGCCCTGATTATAATGCATAGATTGTCTTTCTATGTGATGCCCCATCTGTCTTGAGACAGTCACCACAGGCAAAATGCCACATCTTGAAGAAACATTTCGGACCATCATGTGTGTTGGCGAGGACCCCCTCACACTGTGGTGTTCAAGGAAATGAGGAAGCAGACAGGATGGAGAGCTGGATGCCAGAGAGAATCAGACAGCAAACAGGATTGCCCATACAGAAATGAAGACAATCATCAACTCACTGTACAGAACACCATATTCAGGAGATGATCACCATACACTGTCAGGACTAGACCAAGTGGTTATTTTTTCACCTGAGAACTGGACACAACCAGAATAAATCAACACATGTACAAGTGGTTCCACCTTGTTTCATCCCTGGCTTGACCTTTTAGAGAAGTAGAACGGACCACAGAGCACATGTTCCAACATTACAGAAGTTATCAGCTGCTAATGGAGGAGATCTTGGCTTCTTCCACCTCCATTCAAGAACAGATGTACAAGTATGTGGATGCACACCTGAAGACCACAGATTTCATCTCTAGAGATGCTCTCCAAGGGTACTCCCAGCGAATAGATATCGATGTATTAATGTAACATTCGGATGATATATTTTGACGTATATAGTGAAGGTACTACCGCCAAGTATTTTACTCTTATTTATGCATGCCTCATATGCTTTTGTAAGGCCTGAGTAAATAAAAAGTGAACATGAACTTGTCAACGAAACGTACACGCTGTTTGTTAATCAATAATTCTCGGCGAGAAAGCGTAGATAGGCCTCTGCTCACTCTACATATATAGTAAGACTGTGCGTGCGTGCGTGCGTGCGTGCGTGCGTGCGTGCGTGCGTGCGTGCGTGCGTGCGTGCGTGCGTGCGTGCGTGCGTGCGTGCGTGCGTGCGTGCGTGCGTGCGTGCGTGCGTGCGTGCGTGCGTGCGTGCGTGCGTGCGTGCGTGCGTGCGTGCGTGCGTGAGTGAGTGAGTGGGTGGGTGGGTGGGTGGGTGGGTGGGTGGGTGGGTGAGTGAGTGAGTGAGTGAGTAGGTGGGTGGGTGAGTGAGTGGGTGGGTGGGTGGGTGGGGCTAACAATTCAACATTGTTGTTTGTGCCTTAGTAATAGGCATCTTACAGTCAAATTGCTCTTCAAATCCGCAGCGGGTGTTGACTGAAAATAATGTAAATTATTTAAGTATATAGAGACTGAAAGCTGTTGCAGCAACAATTTTCATTCAAATGTGCATCAAATCTGTAACAGGTAATAGTCCCATTACCCACTAATTACTTTTACAATAAATTGACTGGATGCTGTTGCTGTCATTGACAGCAACAACTTTTATGCAAAGTATTATCAAAGTATATAAACGTATTGTCGTAATTTAGTTCTCGTATTTTACCCTGGAAATTGGCACGCTTGCGCTGAACAGTATTTAATACAGGTCGTCCAATGTGGTGTCGTTGATACGACATTACAGTTCCAGAGCTGGCTGACAAATGGTTATTTGCACATGCAGACCAGTTCCTTTTGTTTGAGAAATACGAGCATATGTAGCCAATACTCAACTAATATGGTGTCCAATAGTTACAACGATTATTGAGCCATGACATGGCCTGCTGAAAAGTATTGCACGTTGAGAAGCATTGCATGTTGGGTAGCATTACATGCTGGGTAGCATTGCGTGTTGAGTAGTATTGCACGTTGAGTATCATTGCATGTTGAGTAGCATTGCATGTTGAGAAGCATTGCACGTTGAGTAGCATTGCATGCAGGGTAGCATTGCACGTTGAGTAGTATTGCACGTTGAGTATCATTGCATGTTGAGTAGCATTGCATGTTGAGAAGCATTGCACGTTGAGTAGCATTGCATGCAGGGTAGCATTGCACGTTGAGTTGCATTGCACGTTGAGTAGAATTGCCTGTTGAGTAGCATTGCACGTTGAGTAGCATTGCACGTTGAGTAGCATTGCATGCTGGGTAGCATTGCCTGTTGAGTAGCATTGCACGTTGAGTAGCATTGCATGGTGAGTAGCATTGCACGTTGAGTAGCATTGCATGCTGGAGAGCATTGCATTTTGAGTAGCATTGCATGTTGAGTAGCATTGCATGCTGGTTAGCATCACATGTTGAGTAGCATTGCATTTTGAGTGAATTGGACAGAAATTAACAGACTTCTCATTTCTCATATCTCGTGCAAAAAAGTGTCTTCTTTTCGTTCGCTAATCATACCGCCAGACCTGTAAGTGACTATCGACATGATCATAAGCGTTAAGTGCGTGGACCCATGGTTTATTAGAGTGCGCCGTGCGGCCTGGAACCTCCGTCTTCAGCACTCGAGGTTTCTGCCAGAGTTACCTCACCCTTACCTGCTTTAGTCGCCTCTTACGACACGCAGAGGATACGGAAGGTGTATTCTAAGATTAATGGAACGCGAGAAATGTAATGTTTTTCATTGTCCTTCACAAGTCCATTGTCTGATTTATCCAGAGAGGTTCTTTAAAACAGGTGGTCCTACTATAGCATGGGAGTAGAATGTGGGTCTGGAAGGGGCGATAGCACTCTAGCGTTTTAAATTCCCATAGCGCATCCCCATAGCACCCATAGGTTTTGGCACACCTGCATGTATAGTTTACCTTTCCCTTAGGTTAAAATAGGTTCGTACACCGCTGTCTAAGACCACGTGGCATGGCCCTAATACAACCAGCAGGGGAATGGGGAGGGATGGGGGTTGGTGGTGGGGTTGTGGGTGGGGGGGGGGGCGGTAGGGCTATTAGCGATAGCACCCTAGTGGTTTTCTCTTCCATAGTGTATACCCATATCGTCATCTAGGTGTTGGCCACCACAAAATTAGCCACCACCCCAACACCCGCTCAAAATAGGTACCTACACCCTTGACTAAGTCCACATGTCATGGTCATAAAACGACCTTAAAGAAGCACCATCATTTGACGGAAAACCCCACCACTAAAAAATTATAGCAAATAAGGTGTATAAATTGCCTGCCGACTGTCCTTAGGCGAGCACTTTTTCCTGGCATATATAGAGCATGTTATAGACAGGTTTCGCTGGGTTGTTCGTGGCATTTCAGTCAAATTCGTTTGAAAAGAGAATGTATGTATACTAGTAAAAATTTGGAAAATCTTTCATAATGCAAACAATAGTCTGTTGCAGATTTTGAAAACTAATTTGACTGAGAGCTGTTGTTGCCTAAGACAGCAACCGCTTCCAAGAAAATTAGTTTCAACATATTGAGATACTCAAATGGTTGAGTTTTCATTATAAATTTCTGCTGCTGTCTAGGGTAGCCCGCCTTAGAACATTTCTGGGAACAGTCATTCATAACACTAGGAGCCATTTGTAACAGTTTGAGACTAATTTTAACCAATAACTCAACGAGCTAATCTAGCATATTTAGAGGGTGGGGCTAAAATGAGGGCTGAGTGGGGCATCCCAGCACCAAGAATTTCTTGCTATAAGTATTCCTCACACTAGGAGGCATGCACAACATTTTGAGACTAATTTCAACCCGTAAATAAATCAACGAACTGATCTAGCATATTTTGGCGGCCATGTTTTCCCTTCTGGCTGGCACCTCCCACTGAGAAAAAAATCGTGGCAAGCATGTTTTTGTAATGCATGGATGGTGGCAACTTAGTAGACCTTAATTTTAAGCGGTAACCTTACCAACTAATCTAGCTCAATTTTGGGGTGCTATGTGTGCGCTCCTCATTGCCACACCTACCAACATGACACTGCCTGAAGGCGATATCCGTAAATAGGAATATAAAGAGAAGTTTTCGATGCCATTAGAAATTGGTAACCTTCCCAGCTGAGCTAAACCCTGCGGGGACCCGGTCTATATATAGTTATTATTGTATGTTGTATTTGTATGTGTGGTGGGATCTGGGTTGTTGGCATAGTTAAGTGTCCGCATGGTTTAATTGTGCCTTGTTGCTTCTTCGTAGCTACTGCTTCCAGGCAGGTTGGTCGAAAATATTTAGGTCGTTATTTTCACAGCATTAAGACATGGTAATATCTGGTATATGATCTCGTAGGGTGTATGAATTGTTTAAGATTAAGTCTGTATTTTGCTATGTTGTTTTTTATGTTCTTTTCACAACTGTAACTTGTACTGTGCTGATTAGCAGTAATGACATAAAAAGCAAATAAAGTATGCATTTTTCATAGGTACAAATGCACAACTGATTCGTTACATTCTAGCATAAAATGCAACAAAATCAGGTCAATGAACAGCCCCATGTGTAGCCTCAATGTCTAGCAGTCTGTGGCCTTCCCATGGGCATTGGCCCTCGATATGTGGCAGATTGTCCCGCCGCTCGGCACGTCCCTGGTATAACGAATGCGATTTTTTCAGAAGGTTGATCCCTACATCTTCAGATACATCGTTGCCACGCCTATTTTATAATAGAGTGGTAAAACATGCACGCCTCAACGCATAGTAGACCAGAATATGTCATGTGGTGCATCGATTACGAGAAAATGTTTAAATGTGCGCAATATTACAGGTTTTAGTGACGAACATGGAAAAAAGATCACGGATACAGATGACATCGCTGTTTAATTTTGCAAATTCTGCTTTCAAAACGCATCAAATTAAGCATAATTAATTTTCGTATATTTGTTACATGCTTAAGCAATTAGGGCATTGCGTTGCAAGTAAACTTGCATGACGTTTGACAACTGAATTTTATCAAATAAGGAAGCGCTGAGACGATAAAAAGTGTGAAAATAGACCGGAACCTGTGCCACGCAAGGAATTGTGAGATATTGGCTGAAGACCGAATAGGCCTACTGTAGCCTATAACAAACTAAGCAGTCTTGGAAATGTATACAAAGGAGTGAAGGGAATGCACACAACAATAACAGCAATAGATTTTGATCCGATCATGATCTGCTTTCTGTCCGGATGGATGGATGGATGGATGGAGGGGCGGGCTACAGCATACAACAAGAGCAGACCATCGCCCTCCCATTTTTGTAACATTGTAAGAAGTTATTTAATTATCCAGACTTTTTTCATATTTCCCTGATATCACCCCAAAAGTTGTGGAATCCTAGTGTGTGTGGTCTCACTTTGTTGCGCTAAAATTTGAGCAAATTCATATCGGTATTTGATCCAATGCGACTCCGCGTTCTTTTATTCGGATCACAGTCTAGGAATCCTTTTGCGCAGCAAGTTCCTTCCTCGTGCTAAAGTTTGAGCCAAATCGAATCGATATTCTTTTTTAGCTACAGCCTTGGTCGGACATGCTCTCACACACGCTGACATACGCGACTGCAATACCCCCCCACCCTCCCTTATGGGGGCAAGGGTAATAATAAGTGCCAGGGATTGGCGTGATGATCATGCCTTGGGAGAAATAGCGACAGCTAATACTTTGCGTGGATCTTTTCAAACAATTAAAATACAGGTATCAGATGGTCGGTTATGAAGAAATGATAATAAAGATTATTTTAATATTTCGAAAACGGAAAAAACATCCTTGTTTAATTATCCTCCATTATCATTGCATCCTCCGAACCACAACATTTAGAGGGGATAATTCAAGTGACTTCCTATAAACATCAAGACACTAATGCAATGTGATATTAAATTAGAATTATTTATTTACAAAAAAATATTACAATACATAGTTCTTACCCAAATTGGCCAAATGACTCCATTGCTTGTGACGTGGTTGAAGACGTGATGGGCCCATGACGCAAGAAGGCTGATGGTGATCCTCGGTACACCGAGTGTAGCATTCGTATCTCGCGAGATCTCCTTCGATTCGAGATCGAGAAAAGTATCTCGTATGTATTGAGTAGCCATTGGCACAGTAATTTCCACCATAATATAGTGGTAGAGAGAATTGAAATTTAAAAGAGCACTAACTCTTCTTCTTCTTCTTCTTCTTCGTCTTCTTTTCGAACGCTGGTATCACAATTGGAGAGCCGTTCTCAAGATGAAATCTGTGATTTTCTGCAGTTCTTCCACGGGCCCATACAGCTTTTCAAGAAAAGAGGTTGACAAAGGCCAGATCTCTTCTCTCAGCAGCTGATACGTACTGCAACATTGAAGTATATGCTCTGTGGTATGTTATGCTTCCCCACAAGGACAATGGGGCGATGTCGCAAGGTGGAACCGCCTGTACATGTGTTGATTTAGTCTGTTAAGTTCAGTTCTGAGACGAAAAATGGCCACTTGCTCTGGCCTCGAGAGATGATGGTAGGCATCTTCTGATTGAGGTGTTCTATAGAGTGACTTGATGATAGTCTTCATCTCTGTATGGGTAACCATGTTTGCTGTCTGATTCTCTTCGGCACCCACCTTTGCCATCTTGTCTCCTCATTTCCTTGGACTCCACGGTGTGAGGGGATCTACTGCAATGCTATCCGAAAGCATTTGATGGTGTGTAGTGCTTCTTCAAGTTGTGGCAGCTTACCTTTGGTGATAGCCTCAAGGACGGAGCAGGCATCAGATAAAAGGACAATATGTGCAATAGGGTCTGCTGCTCTGCTGATGGTATTAGCTGCATGAACCAGTGCTTCGACTTCAGCTCTGTAGTTTGTGCAGTGTTTGCCTGTCGGTATTGCACCTGACTCATGTTGTCCATTTGGATACTGTATGTGCAGTCCGGCACCTCCGCTCTTAATTGCTTCTTTGGCTGATCCATCTGTGTAGATCCTTATCCATGTCTCCTGAGGGTACATTTCTTCCAGCATGGCTAGGGCCAGGGCCTTCTTGCTCACATCACTATGTTCATCTTTGGTTGTGGGATGAAGTACTGTGGTGCGAATAGCTATGCTCTCTAGTTTGTTTTCCCAAGGTGGAGGATCAAGGGTGTGGTTTGGGTCTTCTATTTGTGCTGGCAACATTTCTTGGTGTTTCCTTTGAAGTGCTTTTGTCTCTTTCACAAAACTTGATCTTTTAAGTCTTCCTGATGACAACTGTGCTTGCCTGATCTTCATCGAGTGGTTGTTGACCGATTTTAACTGTGCAGCTTGGATCAATGCTTTGCATTCCCCTCCCTTTGTCAAGTGGGGGGGGGGGGTGCCTGCTGTCTGCTCCAGTTTCTCTATTGATGTTGATCTCATTCCACCGGTGATGATGCGCAGTGCCTGGTTTTGTACTCCGTCGAGGTTCTGTTGATGAGATTTAGCTGCTGTTATCCATGAGCTGGATCCATACTCAAGGTGTGGTCGTATGGCACCTAGGTATATGGTCTTGAGATCCTTTCATTGGCACCCCACTTTGTTCCTGCCAGCTTCCTCATGATGTTTAGCTTTCGTCTGGCCTTTGCCTCTCATAGGTGACTCCCAGGTATGTCTGCTGGTCCTCGCACTCGAGTGGAGTACGGCTTAGTGTCAGATTGCCAACCTTGGTTTTGGTGGACAGTGAGAATAGCATGGCTGATGATTTTGGCCCAAGCTGTAATTCTGTCCAAGGCGAGCTGCATTCTGTACGTGGCAGTCATTGTGTTCTCCTCGGCGCACCAGAGTACGAGATCATCTGCATAGAGGGCTGCTTGGGTCCCATTGGGCAACTCTGCTACAATTGCATTAATGAAAAGTATGAACAGAGTTGGTGATAATGCCCCGCCTTGTGGCACCCGTATTCTCAGCAATACATTATGTCCAGATTGTTGATCCACCAGCACCCTAGCTCTGCGATTGTGTAGGTATGACTTGGTCCATCGGAACATGTTGCCACCGACGCATGTGCGCCGGAGCTTCACGAGGAGGCCATCCTTTCACACCTTGTCAAATGTCTTCTGAAGATCAATAAAGGCAGCTAGCATCACATTCTTGGCTTGAAAAGTGTCCTCTATGACCTGTGCAAGATGTGCTGTTTTATCTGATGTGCTCCTGTATCTTCTGAAGCCGGCCTTCTCTGAAACTATAATGTTCTCCGACTCCATGTACCACTGCAACCGCTGGTTGATGATGCGCTCCATGGTCTTGCTTATGCAGCTTGTAAGACTGATAGGACGGTAGCTCAGCGTGTTCTCCTTGTTCTTCCCTTTTTTCAGAATAGGAGTCATTCGGGCTTCCTTCCAGCACTGAGGAACCTCTCCATTGGTCCAACTGAGATTAAAGATGTCTAGCAACTTGCGGAGAGATGAATTACCAAGGTGTTGGATCATTTCATTCGCAATGCCATCAGGCCCGGGATATTTCTTCTTCTTCAATTGGCGGATAGCCGTCTTCAGTTCTGCTAAACTAATGTCAACTTTCATTGAATCGTGAGTGTTGATGTCTGTTCTTTCCTTTCGCTCTTTTCTAACCTCCTTTTTCGCATTCGTGGTATAGAAATGTTGCTTTCTTTTGCATATGCCTTCGGAAAGGCATCTGCAGCCATCTTTTCTGTCAGTGTGTGTCCATCTTCTTCAAGACTAATCTTCTCTCCCCCGAGACCCTCATTATTCAGTGCTTTAGTAAGTCACCATAGCTTTGTGGTGTCTCTCTCTGAATTAAACCATGCCGTCTTTTCCCTCCAGCTTCGTCTTTTGGCCTCCAACTTGGTCTTTAGATACCTGAATTTAGTTTGTTGTAGCGTGAAGTGGTTTTCATGACAGGGATTACTCTCTGCACCTTCTCTGGCCTTGTCTAGTTTATCATGTACTGCTTGCAGTTCTATTGTCCGGTAGGGGCAGTAGTTTTTCCTGAACCCTCGAGGAATCGCTTCGTTGGCAGCCTTGAGGATACTTGAAATTAAATTTCTTGACCACATTGTTGATGTTTCTCCCTTCTACTGCTATATTTTGGGTAAGCTCATTGGAAAGAATGCCGAACAGACTCCAATTTGCCTTTTTGTCGTTCCACCTTGGATGTTGAGGTGAACTTGGCAAAATAATTCCAGAAAGAGAGAGGAGGACTGGATGGTGGTCGCTTCTTCCTAGCTGTGATCCGACCACTCTACTGAGGTTTCTGTGAATGTCTTCTGTACAAAATGCCAAGTCCGGTGTTGTTGTCGAGTGCCATCGGCGCGAGTAGAAGGTAGGCTGATCTGTGGGAGCGTTGACAAGTAAAAGGTGCTTTTCATCTTGTGATGATTCAATGTTTTCTCCTCGTTTGTCAAGTGTGCTGTATCCCCAGCTCTGGGACTGGCTATTAAAGTCTCCCACAATGAGGAAGTGGCAGTCCGGGACCTGTATTGTGTCAAGTGAGAGATTCTTGTCATTAGGGCAGTAATAATTGACAAAGTCAATCACAGAGTTGCTGGTTGTTACCTTGATCTTGATATATTCTGCCTCTTCCATAAAGGTTTTGATCTGGCAGGCGTTCACGCTGTTCCGGACCAGGGTGATCACCCCACCTTTCTTTCTTCCTCTCGATCACACTGGACAATCTGGTAACCTCTGATCTTAAATGGCTTTCCTTCTTGCAGGTGTGTCTATTGAATGCAGCAGATATCAATGTTGTTTTCGTACAGGAACTGTTCGATCTCTGATTTCTTGTTGGTAACCCTTTCTGCGTTCCAGTGCATGATGTTGATACTGAGGTTCTCTTTGGGTTTGGTCTTCTCCTTCGGTGGCCAGTAGCTCTCCATCCTCGTCCCCTGGCTCCACAAGACGAGTTGATGGGACCTCCAGTGGTTGAGGGCAGGCTCTTTCGAGGCGTGGAGTCCGGCGTTGCACCTGCCTGGCAGATCCTCACAGAGCGAACACCATTTCGGTTGATTCGATCTCCAAGTGTCATTTCATTAGCGGTGTGCATAATGCTCTGGTTTGCCCCTCCACATGTCTGGATTGACACCCAGTGGGTTACACCCCTGCGCCACGTTGAGGCCGAGCATAGAGTTTTAAACAGGGGACTAACTATCCTCATACCAGACAATATTAATTCACGTAAAACGAGATGATATGAAGCCTATAGTAGTCTGTATGACAAGTAGTAACAGAAAAATAGTCCCTCTGAATTCGTCGTAAAATTCAAATCTGTCGCACGTCCGTCGCGTACAAAATGAGGTCAAGAATTTGCTGACGTTGCGCGGATATTGAAACCACACGAACCACTGGGATGATTAAGTCCATTTTAATGTCTGTATTATGCTAGTGATACAGAGGTTAAGATGACACCAAACTCAAACACGATCCATAGTGTTCCTTTCACAGTCCGCTAAGGAGATGGACTGAGTCTAGATATGTCTGGTCGCCGAAATGGAGTCTGTGTAACAATCTAGTCATTGTGATGACGTAAGAAGATGGCCGGTCAATACATTAGAGGTGTATTCTCGTAGAATCCACGCCTCTATTTTTAGATTGCGAGTGTAGAGTTGAATTGCTACCCTTGTGACGACGACGATGACGATTTCCTCTTGATAGATGATGGCAATGACCCTGTAGCAGATAACACGACTGGCGGCTGTACAACATTGATCTGTCAATCATCCAGCTAGGGGACGGCAACTAAACACCCCAACACACCGGGACGTACGCCACCGGACTGGTGTTTTCTGTTTTCTCGACAATGGCCGGTTTCATAGCCAGAACTGAGGATATAGCAAGAAAGAGGCAAGCTAAGTATGCATAGAAAATAACAATTTGTTTCGCTCACCAGTATAAGCTATCTCAAAACACCATGACGCTATGACAAGGTATCCAAGCTTGAACATGAATAGAAATTACAAGCCGACTGGTCTGGGACCAACGCTAATGACATACAGTCAAAATGTGTCATTAACAAATTTCTATAATGAAGCTACATAATAGACCAGTTGATGGACAAAATACGCTTTTAGAAATGTGTTTAAATATCAAAAGGTGTGACGTAGAGAACAAGATTAAAACTGTGACATACAGCTTAATTTAGATTATGACATAATATATTATGGATAAATATTCATCCAATTTGACACGATATAGACACAGTTGTATGAATACACAATGACGAAACAACAGGCATACAGATTTAACCCTTTGCATTCCAAGTACCCAAACAAGTGTTAACAGGATGATTATTTTGAAAATGATTTGACGGAAAACGGTTGGTGCCATGAGCAGCGACACAATTAACTCAAATTGCACTCAAAACAATCATGGGAAATCTAAATTAAATATACATCGGATACAAGGTACGGGCATGAAATGAAATTGACTAACGAAATCACATATACTGAACCAAAAAAAATACAGGTATCAGATGGTCGGTTATGAAGAACCAAACACTGAGAATATTACTGTATAAATGTTATTTAACAAAAACAATAAATTGATTCAAATATATTATTTAATTGATAGGTCATTTTCCAATTTGAAAAACGGTCTCTTGTTACTGTAATGCTAGCATCGCGCCTTTAACACGGCATCATTCAACGGAAGGGTCATATTTAAATAATGACATTGAGCTGTCAATACCGGTTGTGACCTCCGCGCGCATTAACCACCGCCGTACATCGCTTTCTCATGCTTAGAATTAAGCACCTGATGTCACGAAGAGGAATCGCCTCCCATTCCCGGAGCAGTGCAGCTTCCAGCTCCCGCACGTTGTGAAGATGTGGATGGTTCTCACGCACCATACGGCCAAGAATGTCCCACACGTGTTCGATAGGAGACAGGTCCGGTGATCGCACTGGCCCGTCCAACACCGGAACGTTGCTAGCCTCAAGGAAATCACTGGTGACCCTAGCTGAATGAGGACGGGCGTTGTCTTACTGGAACATAAAGTCTGCATGATGCTGCATAAAAGGGATGACTACAGGGGCGACAACTTCTTCACAGTAACGTTGAACCGTTAAATTTTCGCGAATCAAACTAAGATCTCTTTTACCATTTTCATGGATTCCAGCCCACACCATGACACTGCCGCCACCGAATCTGTCGTGCTGAATGATGTTGGCTGCATCATACCGTTCTCCTAAACGTCGCCAAACCCGTTGCCTACCATCCGCCACAAAACCTCGACTCATCACTGAACAAAACGTGACTCCATTGTTGAGCACACCATCGCTGATGAGTTCTTGCCCGTGCACACCGATTCTCGATGTGACGCTCTGTAAGCGGAACAGCGACAAGTGGACGACTGGCATGCAGTCCAGCATCATGGAGTCTGTTTCGCACAGTTTGTGCATGCGCTGTAGTGCCGGTAGCGGTGTGCAAATTACGGGACAGCCGCGGTGCAGTCTCAAACCTGTGACATCGTGATGACGTCACTAAGTAGCGGTCTTCTCGTGGTGTTGTTGCTCTCGGTCTGCCAGATCGTGATGCTCAGTTTCCTGCTCACGTTGGCGGAGACGGGAAATGGCTGAGGCGTGAACATTAAAATGTCGAGCAACAGTGCGAACGCTCTGCCCAGCAGCGAGTCTTCCCATTGCTTCATGGCGCTGATTTTCGGGTAGCCCTGGGCGGTGGCCCATGTTCGGTAGGGTACACTTTTAAGCGTTTTCTGTTAACGTTCGTTATCTGCTTTTGCAATATGGTGAATTGTTGCCGTCGCTACCCGCCAATGTGGGCCAGTGCATGAAAAATGCATTTTCACATGCAGTAAGCGTGCGGCCGAGAAATGCAAGAAATGCCTGCAAATTTGGTTATAAATGGCCGCATAATTTTAATACAACAAACCAAACGTCACTGATGCTAAACTTTTTTGCCTCAGTATATATTTTCTTACCTGAGGCAGGACCAAAATGTCTGATGGAACGGCGTTATAAAACACAACACACACACACACACACACACACACACACACACACACACACACACACACACACACACACACACACACACACACACACACACACACACACACACACACACACACACACACACACACACACACACACACACACACACACACACACACACACACACACACACACACACACACACACACACACACACACACACACACACACACACACACACACACACACACACACACACACACACACACACACACACACACACACACACACACACACACACACACACACACACACACACACACACACACACACACACACACACACACACACACACACACACACACACACACACACACACACACACACACACACACACACACACACACACACACACACACACACACACACACACACACACACACACACACACACACACACACACACACACACACACACACACACACACACACACACACACACACACACACACACACACACACACACACACACACACACACACACACACACACACACACACCCCACCACACCCCACCACACCCCACCACACCCCACCACACCCCACCACACCCCACCACACCCCACCACACCCCACCACACCCCACCACACCCCACCCCATATATGATTATATATGATATAAAATATGTACATAACATCGCAACCATGGTACACATACAGTACAAGGCATACAAATCGTGACAATGTATACTGAAACAAATTTGACAGGGAGCTATTTACTACCATGGTAGCATACGGGTGCATGGGTCAGTAATGAGATTAAGTTCTCATCTATTCATAAAAGATACATATGCTAGCTAAATTTAGAACTATTTGTTTCTTTATGAACACTTTAACCAACTAGGAGTATAGCCGCCATTCTAGATAGCTATTTGTAGGCGCCATTATTTTAGCTTCTATTGTCCTCGCCGGGTCGCAATTGTTCGTATAAAACCATTCTCGTAACGCTAATGCTAGTCATTCTTCAATTGACTTCCACAGTGAGCTCTGAGTAAGTGCCTATAGCTCAATACTAGTTTTATATTTCCATTGGTGCAAGTGACAACAAATATATGTATAACAATTAAGTTTACTGAAAACTGTTGCTGACTATAGCAGCAACAACTTCATGTCAGATTGTTGTCAATATAATGAGCTGATAATAAAATTATGACTAAATGAAAATTTGATAACAATTTGGCTGAAAATCGTTGACGCAACACTTTCAATAAAAGTGTTCTCAAAATAATCAACAGGGCAGTCAATGTTGCAAGACTTGCTGCAGATATTTCGAGCAACTTTATTGGGAGGCATTTCTGACTAAAGTAGCAACAGCGTTGTCAAATGTTTCCCAGAATAATCAGCGGGCTTTCAGTTTGGTTAGCTAACAAGTGCATGTCAAACTATACACCTGTGCAAAAGTTAAGCACCACCCTATTTTTACGCACATGCTAGGGTATATTCATGTGCTATGGAGAAAGCAATAGCATAAACATTTATGTACCCATCCATCTTAGTGCAAGAGGTAATAATGCAACTAGAGGAATGCTGATTATGATGGTGGGGAAACACTGTATGTTTTTGTTTGAACGTGAAAACGAGGCCTGAATATGGTTACGTTGACACAACTGACAACTATTGCCCTACAGTTGACACACGTGGCTAGATTGTCATTAATGGTGTCTGAAAACGAAGTTTAACATCTGTGCACGAGTTTGGGACTGTCATTATTAATACCGGGTATATCCACCTTGTGCCTGGATGACGGCCTGGACACGACGTCTCATACTGGTCACCAACCGACTGATACGCCATTGTGGTATTCGTTGCCATTCAAGATGGAGTGCGTCTGTTAATTCCTGTAGGTTCTGCACAGGAGGATCCCTCCTTCTCACCATGTTTCCCAGAATGTCCCAGATATGCTCAATAGGGTTCATGTCAGGGCTCCTTGCTGGCCATGGTAGGGTTTCGATGGCATTCTGGCGGAGGTATTCATGCACAGCTCTAGCACGATGTGGTCGGGCGTTGTCATCCATGAATATAGGGTGGGTTCCAGGTGCATGATTTACAAAATGAGGGACCACAACTCTATCCAGTATGGAATCTTGATATCTTTGTCCATTTAGTGTTCCAAGTACAGTCAACAGATCCAGCTTACAATCAAATGAGATGCACCCCCATATCATAACGGAACCTCCACCAAATGGAACTTCTTCCATGATGTTACGTTGGTCGTACGCCGTGCGTCTGGACCTCCATACACGAGTTCGACCATCTGTGGCATGAAGCAGGAACCGACTTTCATCGGACCAGTGTACCCGTCTCCAGGATCTCATGTTCCAGTGTCTTCTTTCGTTGCACCACCTCAGACGCTCCTCTTTGTGGTGTGCAGTGAGGAGAGGACGTCTGACAGGTCTCCTACCTTTCATGCCAGCAGCATACAGTCTCCTTTTGACGGTAGACATTGACACTCTATTGCGCGTTTCCCATTGCTGGCTGAGCACTCTGCTGTTGGTGAATGGAGATCTCCTAACAAGGCGTACTATGGCTCGATCATCACGGGCAGTAGTCTTCTTCGGTCTTCCAGATCTAGGCCTGTCCTTCACCTCGTTAGTTTGCCCATGTTTTGCAATCAAACGACTGATTACAGTATGGTTAATGTTCAGCTGTCTGCCAATCTCTCTGCATGACATACCAGTGGTATGCATGCCTATGATTTGCCATTTCACACGATCACTTAACCTTCGTCTTGCCATAGCGGTTCACAATCAAGAGCTAATTCTCTCTGTACAAATAAACCACTGTCATGAACACAAAATTCCTAATCTTGTCGCCTAAATCTGTATGTAATGTTCTACACCTCAAACTGGACTTTTACATAACTGAACACGTGTGCTGTTTCCCGCCACGCACGGACATCAAGCGGCGTGAAGTCATGCATGCATGTGCATTTCGTACTTGGAATTATGTCACCTAACGCGGGGACAAAAAGTATGGCAGCCTAGTTGTACCATCATGTTTCTACGTTCTATTGTTTTTGCTGGTGCTTAACTTTTGCACAGGTGTATAGTTAGGCCTATATGATATACGGAATCGAGACCCAATATGCTTGGACAATCTGTTCATTTCATCGTCAATCAGGATGTAAGCGTGTTATTCTAATCACGATAGGTATGTCAGAGGCGATCGTGCCCGTGCTGGTGGATTTCAGGATCTGTGTGAATATATTTCACACGGGAATACACATATAATATAGGTCTAACTAATTGTGTATGCACTTGTCAGCTAACAAAACAGAAAGCATACTGGTTATTCTGAGAAGAATTTGACAACGCTGTTGCTGCCTTATTCAGAAATGACTGTCAAT
>CM067359.1:54542461-54612798 GCA_034401795.1 Chaetoderma sp. LZ-2023a | reverse complement strand
CTATGCTTAAACATGATGGAAATGCTATATGTGTTATGTGCATACAGCTCACTATGCTTAAACATGATGGAAATGCTATATGTGTTATGTGCATACAGCTCACTATGCTTAAACATGATGGAAATGCTATATGTGTTATGTGCATACAGCTCACTATGCTTAAACATGATGGAAATGCTATATGTGTTATGTGCATACAGCTCACTATGCTTAAACATGATGGAAATGCTATCTGTGTTATGTTCATACAGCTCACTATGCTTAAACATGATGGAAATGCTATCTGTGTTATGTTCATACAGCTCACTATGCTTAAACATGATGGAAATGCTATCTGTGTTATGTGCATACAGCTCACTATGCTTAAACATGATGGAAATGCTATCTGTGTTATGTTCATACAGCTCACTATGCTTAAACATGATGGAAATGCTATCTGTGTTTTGTGCATACAGCTCACTATGCTTAAACATGATGGAAATGCTATCTGTGTTATGTTCATACAGCTCACTATGCTTAAACATGATGGAAATGCTATCTGTTTTATGTTCATACAGCTCACTATGCTTAAACATGATGGAAATGCTATCTGTGTTATGTTCATACAGCTCACTATGCTTAAACATGATGGAAATGCTATCTGTGTTATGTGCATACAGCTCACTATGCTTAAACATGATGGAAATGCTATCTGTGTTATGTTCATACAGCTCACTATGCTTAAACATGGTGGAAATGCTATCTGTGTTATGTTCATACAGCTCACTATGCTTAAACATGATGGAAATGCTATCTGGGTTATGTTCATACAGCTCACTATGCTTAAACATGATGGAAATGCTGTGTTATGTGCATACAGCTCACTATGCTTAAACATGATGGAAATGCTGTGTTATGTGCATACAGCTCACTATGCTTAAACATGATGGAAATGCTATCTGTGTCATGTGCATACAGCTCACTATGCTTAAACATGATGGAAATGCTATCAGTGTTATGTGCATACAGCTCACTATGCTTAAACATGATGGAAATGCTATATGTGTTATGTGCATACAGCTCACTATGCTTAAACATGATGGAAATGCTATCTGTGTTATGTGCATACAGCTCACTATGCTTAAACATGATGGAAATGCTATATTTGTTATGTGCATACAGCTCACTATGCTTAAACATGATGGAAATGCTATCTGTGTTATGTGCATACAGCTCACTATGCTTAAACATGATGGAAATGCTATCTGTGTTATGTGCATACAGCTCACTATGCTTAAACATGATGGAAATGCGATATGTGTTATGTTCATACAGTTCACTATGCTTAAACATGATGGAAATGCTATCTGGGTTATGTTCATACAGCTCACAATGCTTAAACATGATGGAAATGCTATCTGTGTTATGTTCATACAGCTCACTATGCTTAAACATGATGGAAATGCTATATGTGTTATGTGCATACAGCTCACTATGCTTAAACATGGTGGAAATGCTATCTGCGTTATGCTCATACAGCTCACTATGCTTAAACATGGTGGAAATGCTTTCTGTGTTATGTTTATACAACTCACTATGCTTAAACATGGTGGAAATGCTATCTGTGTTATGTTCATACAGCTCACTATGCTTAAACATGATGGAAATGCTATCTGTGTTATGTGCATACAGCTCACAATGCTTAAACATGTTGGAAATGCTATATGTGTTATGTGCATACAGCTCACTATGCTTAAACATGATGGAAATGCTATCTTGGTTATGTTCATACAGCTCGCTGTGCTTAAACATGATGGAAATGCTATCTGTGTTATGCTCATACAGCTCACTATGCTTAAACATGATGGAAATGCTATCTTGGTTATGTTCATACAGCTCGCTATGCTTAAACATGATGGAAATGCTATCTGTGTTATGCTCATACAGCTCACTATGCTTAAACATGATGGAAATGCTATATGTGTTATGTGCATACAGCTCACTATGCTTAAACATGATGGAAATGCTATCTGTGTTATGTTCATACAGCTCACTATGCTTAAGCATGATGGAAATGCTATAGGTGTTATGTGCATACAGCTCACTATGCTTAAACATGATGGAAATGCTATATGTGTTATGTGCATACAGCTCACTATGCTTAAACATGGTGGAAATGCTATCTGTGTTATGTTCATACAGCTCACTATGCTTAAACATGGTGGAAATGCTATATGTGTTATGTGCATACAGCTCACTATGCTTAAACATGATGGAAATGCTATCTGTGTTATGTTCATACAGCTCACTATGCTTAAACATGGTGGAAATGCTATCTGTATCATGTTCATACAGCTCACTATGCTTAAACATGATGGAAATGCTATCTGTGTTATGTGCATACAGCTCACTATGCTTAAACATGATGGAAATGCTATCTGTGTTATGTTCATACAGCTCACTATGCTTAAACATGATGGAAATGCTATCTGTATTATGCTCATACAGCTCACTATGCTTAAACATGATGGAAATGCTATATGTGTTATGTGCATACAGCTCACTATGCTTAAACATGATGGAAATGCTATCTGTGTTATGTTCATACAGCTCACTATGCTTAAGCATGATGGAAATGCTATCTGTATCATGTTCTTACAGCTCACTATGCTTAAACATGATGGAAATGCTATCTGTGTTATGTGCATACAGCTCACTATGCTTAAACATGATGGAAATGCTATCTGTATTATGTTCATACGGCTCACTATGCTTAAACATGATGGAAATGCTATCTGTGTTATGCTCATACAGCTCACTATGCTTAAACATGATGGAAATGCTATATGTGTTATGTGCATACAGCTCACTATGCTTAAACATGATGGAAATGCTATCTGTGTTATGTTCATACAGCTCAGTATGCTTAAGCATGATGGAAATGCTATAGGTGTTATGTGCATACAGCTCACTATGCTTAAACATGATGGAAATGCTATATGTGTTATGTGCATACAGCTCACTATGCTTAAACATGGTGGAAATGCTATCTGTGTTATGTTCATACAGCTCACTATGCTTAAACATGGTGGAAATGCTATATGTGTTATGTGCATACAGCTCACTATGCTTAAACATGATGGAAATGCTATCTGTGTTATGTTCATACAGCTCACTATGCTTAAACATGGTGGAAATGCTATCTGTATCATGTTCATACAGCTCACTATGCTTAAACATGATGGAAATGCTATCTGTGTTATGTGCATACAGCTCACTATGCTTAAACATGATGGAAATGCTATCTGTATTATGTTCATACGGCTCACTATGCTTAAACATGATGGAAATGCTATCTGTGTTATGTGCATACAGCTCACTATGCTTAAACATGATGGAAATGCTATCTGGGTTATGTGCATACAGCTCGCTATGCTTAAACATCATGGAAATGCTATATGTGTTATGTGCATACAGCTCACTATGCTTAAACATGATGGAAATGCTATCTGGGTTATGTGCATACAGCTCACTATGCTTAAACATGATGGAAATGCTATCTGTGTTATGTGCATACAGCTCACTATGCTTAAACATGATGGAAATGCTATCTGTGTTATGTTCATACAGCTCACTATGCTTAAACATGATGGAAATGCTATCTGGGTTATGTTCATACAGCTCACTATGCTTAAACATGATGGAAATGCTGTGTTATGTGCATACAGTTCACTATGCTTAAACATGATGGAAATGCTATCTGTGTTATGTTCATACAGCTCACTATGCTTAAACATGATGGAAATGCTATCTGGGTTATGTTCATACAGCTCACTATGCTTAAACATGATGGAAATGCTGTGTTATGTGCATACAGTTCACTATGCTTAAACATGATGGAAATGCTATCTGTGTTATGTTCATACAGCTCACTATGCTTAAACATGATGGAAATGCTATCTGTGTTATGTGCATACAGCTCACTATGCTTAAACATGATGGAAATGCTATCTGTGTTATGTTCATACAGCTCACTATGCTTAAACATGATGGAAATGCTATTTGTGTTATATGCATACAGCTCACTATGCTTAAACATGATGGAAATGCTATCTGTGTTATGTTCATACAGCTCACTATGCTTAAACATGATGGAAATGCTATCTGTGTTATGTTCATACAGCTCACAATGCTTAAACATGATGGAAATGCTATCTGTGTTATGTGCATACAGCTCACTATGCTTAAACATGATGGAAATGCTATCTGTGTTATGTTCATACAGCTCACTATGCTTAAACATGATGGAAATGCTATCTGTGTTATGTTCATACAGCTCACTATGCTTAAACATGATGGAAATGCTATCTGTGTTATGTTCATACAGCTCACTATGCTTAAACATGATGGAAATGCTATCTGTGTTATGTTCATACAGTTCACTATGCTTAAACATGATGGAAATGCTATCTGGGTTATGTTCATACAGCTCACTATGCTTAAACATGATGGAAATGCTGTGTTATGTGCATACAGCTCACTATGCTTAAACATGATGGAAATGCTATTTGGGTTATGTTCATACAGCTCACTATGCTTAAACATGATGGAAATGCTATCTGGGTTATGTTCATACAGCTCGCTATGCTTAAACATGATGGAAATGCTATCTGTGTTATGTTCATACAGCTCACTATGCTTAAACTTGATGGAAATGCTATCTGTGTTATGTTCATACAGTTCACTATGCTTAAACATGATGGAAATGATATCTGTGTTATGTTCATAGAGTTCACTATGCTTAAACATGATGGAAATGCTATCTGTGTTATGTGCATACAGCCCACTATGCTTAAACATGATGGAAATGCTATCTGTGTTATGTGCATACAGCTCACTATGCTTAAACATGATGGAAATGCTATCTGTGTTTTGAGCATACAGCTCGCTATGGTTAAACCTGATGGAAATGCTATCTGTGTTAGCTTTCTTAGTTGAAAGCCGGTCACTTAATAGATCTACACGCATTATATCGGCTTTTAACCAAATGCGAGCATAGCTACAACATTTCTCTACGTGTTTGTTCTAAGCTTTTCTGGATCACACATTTTAATCAGATTTTCGTGGAAGTGTCTTACTGCGGTAGGCTCTAGAACTTATATTAATAATTTTGATTGATATGGTTCTTAGATTTTCAAAAAAGTTTCCAGAAAATCCTAAAATAAAATACATGAAATCAACTTGGTCAACTATGTCAAGTGGAATGATATTGAGGTCAGAGGCCAGAGGTCATTATAATATTTGCTTCTCCTTGGCTCATCTGGCCTTTGATTCAGAATTGGCAAAAGTATTGAAACTAAGCACCGTCCTATAGTTACCTCAACCGGTAAGAGGAGCACAGACATTCAGACTTTTGATGTCACGGTCATTGTGATCGTGATAGAAAGCTAAATTTGCATTTGGAAATGTGTGCCAAGATTTTTGCCAATGTCCTGTCAGTGTAACAGCGAGGTCTTGGGTATTTTAATTATCAATTCGTCAATACGTTGGTCCGCCCATCTTCAATAACGTATTTTCTTCTTTGAGTATATTAACACAACTTCATCTCCGTACGTTGATTATGTGATTTGGAAGAAACCTATTATTTCTTTGGACAGTCCTGTCAGTATAACATAACGTACTATATATAACATTATCCCCGCATCTTTCGCGTGCACGTGTGCGTGCGTTTGTGAGTGCGTGTATTGCGTGTGTGCGTGCGCGTAGAAATGCGTGCGTGCGAGCATATATATCTGTGTGTGCTTGCGTGCGTGCGTGCGTGCGTGCGTGTGTGCGTGCGTGCGTGCGTGCGTGCGTGCGTGCGTGCGTGCGTGCGTGCGTACGTGCGTGCGTGCGTGCGTGTGTGTGTGACGTCACCCCGTGCGCGTGCACTCGCTCTCTCTCTCTCTCTCTCTCTCTCTCTCTCTCTCTCTCTCTCTCTCTCTCTCTCTCTCTCTCTCTCCTCCTCCTCCTCCTCCTCTTACCCTTCTCTCTCCTTATCTATTATATATTTCCGTCATTCTGTCTGTCTGTCCGTCTAGCTAGCTCTAGCTATCCCGCGGGAAACGTGTGTTGATATGATTAGCTATACATCTGTGTTATACGTATATGTCTGAAGTACGAAGCATAGCCAGATTGCTCTTGACCGCATAACACGATTCGACTCAGATGTCTTGTATTCGTTTATTATGGTAAAATCCTGGTTATTTGAGACAGATAAACTAATGCGCACTTTAACAAGTATTACATGACATTTTACATCCTTTTTCAAATGTAGTATTTAGTGTCTATAATGAAATACATATACAACTACTAACATACAATCATATGTTTTGAAAACTAAACAACTAATCGTTGTCGCCCTGTACAACAACAACCGCTCCAGTAGGACTGGCCTCGAATCCACAGTACCCCCTACCTTTCTGCAATTCAAGTTTTTGTCTGCTGGAGAAAGTGGTCGCTATACTCAGAACGTTACTCAATGTAGCTGTTGACATCGCACAAGGTCACGAATGCGGCAGATCAAATTCCGAAACGAGCGCACTAACATGATGTTCATTTAATATAATTATTATATTAGACTATATTATATACATATATACACCTGTGCAAAAGTTAAGCACCACCCTATTTTTACGCACATGCGAGGGTATATTCATGTGCTATGAAGAAAGCAATAGCATAAACATTTATGTACCCATCCATCTTAGTGCAAGAGGTAATAATGCAACTAGAGGAATGCTGATTATGATGGTGGGGAAACACTGTATGTTTTTGTTTGAACTTGAAAACGAGGCCTGAATATGGTTACGTTGACACAACTGACCACTATTGCCCTACAGTTGACACACGTGGCTAGATTGTCATTAATGGTGTCTGAAAACGAAGTTTAACATCTGTGCACGAGTTTGAGACTGTCATTATTAATACCGGGTATATCCACCTTGTGCCTGGATGACGGCCTGGACACGACGTCTCATGCTGGTCACCAACCGACTGATACGACATTGTGGTATTCGTTGCCATTCAAGATGGAGTGCGTCTGTTAATTCCTGTAGGTTCTGCACAGGAGGATCCCTCCTTCTCACCATGTTTCCCAGAATGTCCCAGATATGCTCAATAGGGTTCATATCATGGCTCCTTGCTGGCCATGGTAGGGTTTCGATGGCATTCTGGCGGAGGTATTCATGCACAGCTCTAGCACGATGTGGTCGGGCGTTGTCATCCATGAATATAGGGTGGGTTCCAGGTGCATGATTTACAAAATGAGGGACCACAACTCTATCCAGTATGGAATCTTGATATCTTTGTCCATTTAGTGTTCCAGGTACAGTCAACAGATCCAGCTTACAATCAAATGAGATGCACCCCCATATCATAACGGAACCTCCACCAAATGGAACTTCTTCCATGATGTTACGTTGGTCGTCCGCCGTGCGTCTGGACCTCCATACACGAGTTCGACCATCTGTGGCATGAAGCAGGAACCGACTTTCATCGGACCAGTGTACCCGTCTCCAGGATCTCATGTTCCAGTGTCTTCTTTCGTTGCACCACCTCAGACGCTCCTCTTTGTGGTGTGCAGTGAGGAGAGGACGTCTGACAGGTCTCCTAGCTTTCATGCCAGCAGCATACAGTCTCCTTTTGACGGTAGACATTGACACTCTATTGCACGTTTCCCATTGCTGGCTGAGCACTCTGCTGTTGGTGAATGGAGATCTCCTAACAAGGCGTACTAGGGCTCGATCATCACGGGCAGTAGTCTTCTTCGGTCTTCCAGATCTAGGCCTGTCCTTCACCTCGTTAGTTTGCCCATGTTTTGCAATCAAACGACTGATTACAGTATGGGTAATGTTCAGCTGTCTGCCAATCTCTCTGCATGACATACCAGTGGTATGCATGCCTATGATTTGCCATTTCACACGATCACTTAACCTTCGTCTTGCCATAGCGGTTCACAATCAAGAGCTAATTCTCTCTGTACAAATAAACCACGGTCATGAACACAAAATTCCTAATCTTGTCGCCTAAATCTGTATGGAATGTTCTACACCTCAAACTGGACTTTTACATAACTGAACACGTGTGCTGTTTCCCGCCACGCACGGACATCAAGCGGCGTGAAGTCATGCATGCATGTGCATTTCGTACTTGGAATTATGTCAGCTAACGCTGGGACAAAAAGTATGGCAGCCTAGTTGTACCATCATGTTTCTACGTTCTATTGTTTTTGCTGGTGCTTAACTTTTGCACAGGTGTATATATATCACCTGCCCCTCTGTATACACGATTACGTTACTCACTATACATTTATCACATAGCGAATGCCAAAGCTGTCATAACTTTGAGCCGATAGTCACTGCTTCGATAAACTACATTGTTGCAGTGAAACATTCAACAAGTTTTGGTCTTTGATCGAAGGTGGGGGGGGGGGGGGGTGGGTGTATGTGTGTGGTGTATCTGCTGGTCCATTGTAAATAGCGCTGTTAATGTTTGTTATGGAGACTATTACACCACGCCCGACCACACCCACCATTACACTACGCCTGGCCACACCACACAATTACACCACACCCGACCACACCCACCATTACACTACGCCTGGCCACACCACACAATTACACCACGCCCGACCACACCCTCCATTACTCTACGCCTGGCCACACCCCATAATTACGCCACGCCTGACCACACCACACCATTGTACTACACCTGACCACACCACACCATTGCACCACGCCTGAACACAGCACACCATTGCACCACACCCGACCACACCACACCATTACACCACGCCTGGCCATACCCGACCATTACACCACGCCTGGCCATACCCGACCATTACACCACGCCAGACCACACCTTACCATTACACCACGCCTGACCACACCACGCCATTACAGCACGCCTGACCATGCCCCATCATTACGCCATGGCTAACCACACCACACCATTCCGGATGGCATCTTCCGTTAACCATCTCTCATAAGAATAACTGCAGTTCAGAAAAGGCCAGGCAACCCAACAATTTTGTAGTGTGACTTTTGAGTTTATATAAAATCACAAGTAAGGCTTCATTTCTATCACCCTGCATGGTATGTTGTCAATGTATATTTGTCTGCCAATAACAAGACAATCCTGAACAGCATAAGATAATGGCTGAACTGTAAAATTGGAACAAAGTGGTGTGTGGGTGAAATATCGCC
Source organism: Chaetoderma sp. LZ-2023a (assembly GCA_034401795.1). Classification (NCBI taxonomy): domain Eukaryota; kingdom Metazoa; phylum Mollusca; class Caudofoveata; order Chaetodermatida; family Chaetodermatidae; genus Chaetoderma; species Chaetoderma sp. LZ-2023a. Next base: position 54,603,574 of record CM067359.1, on the reverse strand, counting down.
CGGTATGATGGTGTGCGGGTGAGCTATTGCCCCATAGACTGGTGTGTGGGTGAGCTATTGCCCCGTAAACTGGTGTATGGGTGAGCTGTTGTCCCATAGGCTGGTGTGTGGGTGAGCTATTGCCGTGTATACTGGTGTATGGGTGAAATATTGCCCCGTATGATGTTGTGTGGTGAGCTATTGCCCAGTATGATGGTGTATGGGTAAGCTATTGTCCTGTATACTGGTGTACGGTTGAGCTATTCCCCCGTATGATGTTGTGTGGGTGAGCTATTGCACTGTATGCTAGTGTATGGGTGAGCTATTGCCCCGTATGCTTGTGTGTGGGTGAGTTATTGTCCCATTTGATGGTGTATGGTTGAGGTATTGTCCCGTATGAATATGTGCGGGTGAGCTACTGCCCCATATGATGGTGTGTGGGTGAGCTATTGCCCCATAGGCTGGTGTGTGGGTCAGTTATTTCCCCTTATGGTACTTACCCTGATGCTGGCCCCGCCTAGTAACTCCATGTATATAATCTGGTACTACAGGCTAAATTTTAATGTTATTATTTGTTTTATCATTTTGCTTATCTTTCTTATTTTTATTTTGTTACTTAGTAATTTTTACCTCACTTAAAAATATGAAGATTCATTGCTTACAATACTATCTGCATTTCCTATGTATTATGCTGTGCTTTGTTTTGGGCCCAGCATTGAGGACAACGAGCTAAGCATGTCACTCCGTATCCCATAGATTAGAAGAAAGCAGCTAGAATAGCAATATCCCCATTTCAATGCAAGAACTCTGTGCCACCATGATGCCACTTATTACTTACAATAATTACCTATGTAGGACATTGAGCTAATCATACCACTCATTATGACATGTATTAGATTAAATCAGCCCCATAACTCTCTGCCACCATGATGCCACATGCTACTTACAGTAATTTACTCTATAGGACAATTGTGATTCCAGAATTAAGCGTAGCTCTGTTTTCGCGTCCGCTTGCACACGGGCTTGGCTTACGTAAACCCCACTCAGATTGCTGTAAAATTTGAACGTACTATTGACCAGGTTCAGACCTAAGATGACTGTAGTAAAGGCAGATTATTAATTATAACGGTCCAAATCGATGTTGTTAACTACAATTGACTACTGCTGCTACTGCCGCTGCTATTGCCACTGTCGCAACTGATGCTACTACTACTACTACTACTACTACTACTACTACTACCACCACTTATTTTTTTTTTTTTTTTGAAAAACCGACGCTGACGCAGTCGGACAAACTTCACGGAGGAACTCCTTTAAAGAGGCTTGCAAACCCCCAGATAAAAAACCTGGTGAACTAGTAAGCCTGATTAATATTACACGAAAACAAACGATAAATAATGAGCATTAATACAATCTATAAATACATATGGCTTAAAAAGTATAGATACAAAACAATAGGCTGATAAAGCTCCGATAGCAAAACAAAACTTAACACAGTCATTACTATTCAACCCAGGTGTAGTAGTAGACCCGTGTGGCGAGTGCAACTATTCAACAAATGAAAAGTGCCTCGTCAATCAATGACAAATAAGTCAATCATTGACGCCCGTGTGCTGATTCTTTAAAGATCAGCGGGCGTAGTAGCATTTGGGTAGTATAATACATATCGTCGGCAGCAAAAATTACAGAAAAATAGATGGCGCTCTTGTTTACATTTTCAATTTACTTTGTTGTAAGGTTTTGTAAATTACCATTCAATCCATGTGTGGTAGTAGGCCCGTGTGGCGAATGCATCTATTCAACAAATGAAAAGTGACTCGTCAATCAATGACAAATAAGTCAATCATTGACGCCAGTGGGCTGATTCTTTAAAGATCAGCGGGCGTAGTAGCATTTGGGTAGCATAACATATATAGTCAGCAGGAAAATTACAGAAAAATAGATGGAAATAGATGGCGCCCTTGTTTACATTTTTGATTTACTTTGTTGTAAGGTTTTGTAAATTACCCGGGAACAAATAACCCTATAAAACCCTGTGCAGGTTTCTAAAATTACCCGGGACGATTGTATAATTCAATGGCAACTTACTTTATCGATTGATTATTAAATTACCCAAGTCTGTTTATTTGTTAACATGAATTATTAAACATAACAATGTCAAAGTACAGACTAAAATGAATTACAGGACACAGATTAACTAAAAGACACGGATAAATCAGCTGTAGTAAGTAAATGATTTAAGCTAGTGCAGGCTCATTTATTTTTACAGTTCCCAACTCTATTGAAACTATGTTTGTTTTGCACCATATGTCCTTGAATACTTTTTCTTTACCATGCTGCTTTAAGCTAAAATATTCGCAAGGAATATGATTCAGCAGCAATGAACGAAATATTGCCTTTATTGCTCTATTGTGATTGCCCATAGATGGATTTTTCGTCTGTGCACACCGATGTTTCCAAATGGCCCAAACACCTATGGTTATCATTGTTATTAAAATAGTCCTTTCAGACTTTATGATATTTACACCGCTTGATCCAAATTCTCTAAATAAGACTACATGCGTTTCTAGAACAATGGGCTTCGCTCCAAATTGTGCCAAGATTTGGCTGATATAGTCCCAAAATTGTGACGATATTGGACATTCAGGAAATAAATGCTCGATTGTTTCCTCGTCTGTTTGACATAAGTAACACCTATCAGAAGTCGTAATATTGCACTTGTATGTCAAGTGTCCCACCCATAGCCGTTGATGTAGTAATCGCCACAATAAATCACGAGCCATATTTGGTATGTATGGAGAATGTAAGGTTTTCCATACATTTTTCCAACTGGATGGTTTAAAGCTTGAGTCATCCCATCTCCTGATTGCTATGGGAGGTGTTACTTGTTTTCGTCTCATAATGTGGTACCATTCCTTGGATCTCATCTTGTATTTTAACATCTCATCATCAAGAACTAATGCAGGTTGTGGAGTCAAACTATTTTTATTTACATTTGTCAGACGAAACCATTCAATTGGTACAGTATGTTTTATTTTATTTAGCAACTAATAATTAATATATGCCTCATATGTGTTTTTCTAGCTACTTCTTGCATTGAAATCCATCTACGTGTTTGAGGGTGTATCATATCAGATAAATGTTGAATGCCATATTTTTCAAAGGATGGTAGATAAAGTACTGCATTGTTATGACATATATTACTATTGCCCCACAATTGCTGTTCTAGTACTTCCTTCCAGCACGTATGTGGAGGCATGTATCTGTCAAATATTTTTAACTCCTTAACTTGATCTTTAAACACATCTGGTATCATTTGGCTATTCGGAGGTGGCTTCTTTGAGGTAAAAACATGCTCCGCCAGCAATGGTTCTACAATTCTCTCCATGAGAGCTCGTGAAACACATGCCCGCGTCTCATCTGATGTAATAAGATCATTCAAAAATGTTAACCTTAAAGAAACACATTTCACTTTAACATTCATTAAATCAAGTCCTCCTTCTAACTTAGCAGTATTGAGAACACGATGGGAAACTAAATGATTCTTTTCTTCCCATATGAATGACAATATCAACTCATTAACCTCCTTTTCTACATGTTTTGGCATGTGTACAACAGATGCTGTATACCATAGCCTAGATAATACCAAGTTGTTGACAACAAACACTCTACCAAAAATTGAAAGACGACGACGCTTCCAATTTGCTAATATTCTCTTAAACTTAGATACTCGTTCATTCCAATTTTGTGTTGTATTCGGTTTCCTGCTAAAATAGATGCCTAAAATCTTAATGGTATCATTAGACCAATTGATTTCAAGTGGCTGGTCATTCCGCTCTTTCCATGGCCCCAAAAATAATCCTTTGGATTTTCCTTTATTGATTTTCAAACCAGATGCATTTTGGAACTTTTCTAGTACGTGGTTTAAAATTGCAAAATCATTGTTTGAACTAGCAAACACAGTTGTGTCATCAGCATATTGTGACAGCATAAGTGGTCTTTCTATGCCACGAATACATATGCCTTGAAAGATATTATTTTGCCTCAACGCTATGCCAGGAGATTCCATCACAATAACAAATAATAATGGCGATAGGGAACACCCCTGTCTAACACCACGTTCTAAGACAATTTCTCTGGATAATTGATTGTTCACTAAATAGCTACTCTTGATATCCGTATATAAAATCTTAACCCATTTAATAACGTTTGAGCCTAACCCAAACGATTGATTTCTTTAATTAAAAAGAAAATCCCATTCCACACGGTCAAATGCCTTTTCGTTGTCCAAGGCAATCACAGCTGAAAGGATGCTATCCTTCTCAACCAATTGTATAAGGTCTCTTATTAACATGGTATTGGTTAAAATTGTCCTCATAGGTACAGCACATGTCTGCTCTGTTCCAATGATTTCTCCCAAAACACTACCTAGTTTCAATGTTAGTGCTCTGGATATTATTTTGTAGTCTACACATAGTAGAGAAATTGGTCTGTAATTCTGAATTAGACGTCTGTCATTTCGTTTATATATTAGCCGTACGTATGCCCTAGCGATAGATGGTGGTAAATGGCCTTTCTCAAAGATTTCAGTGGCTAATTCTTCCATTATTGGGACTACAAGGTGTCAAAACGTTGGGTAAAATTCAACTGGAAGACCATCACACCCCGGTGATTTTTCTAGTTTATACCTTTAAGGGATTTAGTTAAATCTTCTAGTGTTAAGGGTTGATCACAAAATTCACTGCCTGTGTCTAACACCTTTTTGTCTATATTTGCTAACAAATCCAATTTTGTATCTTCATCAATTCCCTCTGACTTGTACAATGACTCATAGTAATTGCATACAATGGTACTCATTTCATTGTTGGTAAAAACGGTTGAACCATCCGGCATGTTTAATGAGCACATCACCTTATCTATTTCCCGTGCTTTTTCTATTGTGCAAACATATCGGGTTGGCTTTTCCCCTTCTGCGTGCATCTGGGCTCTTGCTCGAATTTTTGCACCCTCAAACTCATATTGTTCTATATCTCTTATTTTACTTTGAATTTTAACCAGTGTTTCATAATAATTATCTTCACCATTATTTACTTTAGCATTAATTTTCATCAGTGATCGATGAAGTGTTTTCTTGTGTGTGCGTGTTTCCCGTGCTTTTCTAATAGCATACTTTCGGGAAACATACTTTAAATCCAGTTTTACATCCTCCCACCATTGCAATGTGCTCTTATATGATGCTTTCCTATTAATCTAATATTGTCAACAACTCTCTATATTATTCTTATAAAATTCTTCTCCCAACAGTGTTGTGTTTAATTTCCAAAACCCAACCCCTTTTGTTACCCAATCAGCATTGGCAAAGGTTACACAAACCATGTTATGATCTGAGAATGTGACTGGCTTAATATTAACATCTCTCCAGTACCCAGTCAACAAACTATTCACATACATTCTGTCGATCCTTGAACCAACGTTGCCATCTGCCGAAAACCATGTAAGATCTTTACCATGAGGTTTTGATATTCCATTGGTGTCAACTAAATTTTCATTATCACATATTTCTTTTAAGAGTATATGTGGTGTATCAGTATAAGTTGAAGTTGCATTCCTGTCATTTTCTTTGTCTACGACACAATTAAAGTCACCACCCATTACTAAGCTTTCAGTGATGTTATCTAGTGCTGTTTTAGACATCTCCTTAAATAAAGTACGACGTAGTTGATGAGATGCAGGTGCATATATACACAGCAACGTGATACGTGTTTGTTGTATATCTAGCGTGACTCTCACCCAGCGACCATTTGCACCTGATACTGAAGAGATTATATTTACATAGGCTGAACAACGAGGGAGTATAACAATTGCTACGCCTGCACTATTATCTTGAGAGGCTAGACAGACCATATTGAGTGACCAGTCATTCTCTAGTTAACATGTGTGAACATGTAGAGGTCACTGGACAGACCATATTGAGTGACCAGTCATTACTCTAGGTAACGTGTGTGGGCATGTAGATGTCACTAGACAGACCATGTTGAATGACCAGTCATTACTCTAGGTAACATGTGTGGACACGTCGAGGACACTAGACAGACCATATGGAGTGGCCAGTCATTACTTAGAGCTCACTAGACAGACCATATTGAATGACCCGTCATTACTTTAGGTAGCATGTGTGGACATGTAGATGTCACTAGACAGGACATATTGAACGACCAGTCATTACTCTATAGTATGAATATTTAATGCTGTGCTTATTTCATTTTTAGTATCATATAATTGCATGTTCTCGCTATTTTTAAATGGACATTCGGTCAGTTATAAAACAGGTTGTGACACAACAATATACACTCCTGCTACCCTGATTACTCTACTGATCTGCATATAACATATAGTAATCGGTAGAGCGGCTGTTCCGCCTTACTCGGTGTGAGTGGAGGATTAGCGGGCAAGTTAACCTGTGTCCCCAATTGTTCCAAAATATATATGGACATAAGTGCTGGCCGCTATGCTGGTACGTTTATTTTGAAGCACACTCCTCACGCAGGAGGGGGAGCTGAAGAACGTAAATATTTAAAGAAAATGAAAAAGTAGATGTTTAGCATAATTAAGTAATTGCGTAGACTACATAAAAATAACACTGTTCTCTCTGGATCATCGGCAGAGGCCTGGTGTATTATGATGGACCGAATTGATGAGAACATCGATCCACCAAACAACACCAAACTGAGAGCAGAGAACAACACACATTATATATTATCATGAATATATCAAGAGCACATTAGCAAAGACTATAAAGTCTCTCTCTCTCGCTCTCTCTCACTCACTCACTCACTCACTCTCGCGCTCTCTCTCTCTCTCTCTCTCTCTCTCCCTCTCCCTCTCTCTCTCTCTCTCTCTTTCTCTCTCTCTCTCTCTCTCTCTCCCTCTCTCTCTTATTCTCTCTGTCTCTTTCTCCCTCCCCACACTCGGGCGATCTCCACCCCAACTAGCCCCTCCCATCACTCCTTCACTTCACCCCCTCTCTCCTTCCTTTCTCATCCCCTCTCTCTCTCTCTCTCTCTCTCTCTCTCTCTCTCCCTCCCTCCCTCCCTCCCTCTCTCTCTCTCTCTCTCGGTATCTCTCTCTCTCCCAGTATCTCTCCCTCTCACCCCCTGGCTATCTCTCTCCCCTTCTTGACCTCATGACACGCTCCGAATTGGATGTCTCGTATTTGTTTTCAAGTTAGAATCCTGGATATCTGAGATGGATGAATTAATGCGCACGTGTATCATGTATTGAGCTAGATCATTCGTCTTGCTCCAAACACATTATTTTAGTCTCTCTCATAAAACCATTTGTATTTATAGAGACATGCTGAAATAATATCTATAAATCTGTTTTGAAAACTAAACAACTAAAGGTTGTTGCTCTTTCGAACAGTAACCCGCTCCGGTATGAGCAGCCTCAATGCACAGCGCACCATACCATCCTGCAATTCAAGTCTATGGTTACTTGACAAGATGGTCGATATACTCAGCACTTTACGTAATCCATCTATTGCCATCAAGGACGTAGACACATCAGAAACAGGGCATGTGAATGTTCAACGGCAAAAGCGTATTCTCTCTGAATACACATTAGCGGTATTTACTGTATATTTCATATACACTTACCTGATTTAAAAAACAGACCAATATGACCGAGAGACGCTGCTGTCTATGTCAGCAACAACTTTCAACCAAATGCCACATAAATTATTAGACAAGATTCTCATTTTGGTCACTTGAACACAATCTGATTTTTTCTAACTTCAGAATGGATTGTGTCAACGATTTCTAGATTTTTGCAATATATAGTCCGATCATCATGCCCTGTGCTCATTAGAGTACACGACAACTTTGGTTTGAGAGCATTACTTCAGAGTAGCTGACATTTCATTTGCCTTATGATGCCTGTATTCCAGTTTTGCCTCACATTCATTATCATGTTGTACACGGTGTGGTTTGAAGGGCTGACGATTTCTGCGCAAATGCTTAGAGAAAACGAACTCGCAAGGTTTAAAGAAAAACTAAGCTCTTTGCAGGCTTCCCAATCTATTCTGCAAACCAACTTGCTGAGGATAGCTAGTGACTCAGCTCAAGCGACTAAAAAGAGAATATTATTAGAAGCATCCCAGCTTCAACTCCGGAAAAGTTTGGCTCAGGAGACAGAAAAAAGAACGCTGTTTGAAGCTCGAGTCCATTCATTACAGAATGGTCTATCATATGAGAAACAGATATCGGCAGCATTAGATGATCAACTCAATCAGCTGAAAGGTGGTAAGTCGGCATATCATTCAGAAGTTAAATTATAGAGGAGGGGTAAAGTTTATTCAATAGTACATCAAAGTCTCAAAAGTGCAAATTACAGAAAATCTATTTTCTCTTATTGATTAGACATTTAATGGCTACCTGTTTAAATAATGTCTAAACACCTAGTCTACCGATGTCTGTAACGAAAATATCTGCAGATCATTTTTCTTCCTGGTGGGACAATCATTATCTTCTCATTATCATCATCATCATCATCATTATCACATCATCATCGTCATCTTCATCATATATAGACCTTTATCGATCTAAAGGCTTTACTGGCTGAATAGTTCTGACGGGCTAGGCGGAAGCGCACACGTTAAAAACAGACACGTTAATGACTGATAGGACGAAACTCACCAAGTCATAAACAATTATTGACAGGAGTAGGATATATATTATGGGACAGCGGTATGGCCGCTGTGACACATCAGGCCATATACATATATTTTCAGGAGTTCGGTATATAATAGGAGAAACAGTGATGATGCATTACATTTTGATAGCAATAACGATGTACTAATGAAACATTTGATTGACCTGGCGCAGTGTATAGATTTAAAAACATGCTCTGTCATTTTTAATACTTTTTTTTCGCTAATTGACACATTGCCAGTGTACATTTTATGCCCAATACAAGGGAGATAGATCTTGCTGCCTTAGTTTCTGAATAGTTATTTTTTTGCATTTAGACGTTTCATGTCCGAAATTAGAAGATAGACGTAAACACAACGGTTGTGGTAAGACACTTGTATGTTTTACATAGCACTGTGGTGTTTGTGGACAAAATGACATACTATTCAAAGGGATTAATGTTCATACGTTCTTTTATTAGCTCACATAGCCACGCGAGCTTATGCCATGGCGGCCGTCCGTCGTCCGTGTGTCTGTCTGCGGTTTTCCTGTCGTCTGTCTGTCAACTTTTTTTTAAAAGCGTACTCCCCATTAACCGCTTGACCGATTTTAATGAAACTTGGCCGCGAGGATCTTAGTGTGATAGGTAAAATTTGTGGAAATCAGTTAAAAGCCTAATCCTCATTGACCACGTGGCCGATTCAACCAAACTCAGTGGGAAGGACCCTAGAGTAGTATGCTTCAGAACATGTATACGGAATTTTGATTGCACACATTTTTGGCAGCCGTCTTGAATCTTCCGAAAAATGGCGGGAAATTGTTTAAAACGCAGAATTTTGATTGGTCAAATCTTCCGGCAGCCATCTTGGATTTTCTGAAAATCAGTTGAAAGCCTACTCCTCATTAGCAAGTTGGCCGATTTCAAACAAACTCTGTTGGTATAGAGACCAAGAGTGGTCTGCTTAGGAATTTATTTACAGAATTTTGAAGGCTGAATATTTTCGGTGGCCATCTTAAATTTTCCTGAAAAATGGTGTGAAATAGTTTGAAAAGCTACTCATCATTAACTGCTTGGACAGTTTCAACCAGACTTGGCTGGAAGGATACTAGGCTGGTACGCTTCCGAACTTATACACAGAACTTTGATTGGTTAGTCGGCGGCCATCTTGGATTTTCTGAAAATTTTGGGGAAACAGTTAAAAGGCCACATAAGTTTGCTTGGTCAATTTATTCGGCGCCATCTTAAATTTTCCGGGCAATGGCTGGAAATCTTTTAAAACGCTACACCTCATTAACTGCTTGGACAATTTCAACTAGACTTGGCTGGCAGGACCCTATGGTGGTGAGATTCAGAATATGTATACTGAATTTCGATTGATCAAATTTTCCAGTGGCCATCTTGGATTTTCCGAAATCTTTTGGAAATCGTTTAAAAGGCAGCTCCTCATTAACCGCTTAGCCGATTCCAACCAAACTCAGCTGGGCGGGCCCTAGTCTGGTACACTTCAGAACTTGTATACAGAATATTGACTGATTGATTTTTTTGGGTGGCCATCTTGGATTTTCGGGATAAATGGGAATTCATTTAAAACGCTATTTCTAATTAACCCCTTGGCCAATTTAAACCAAATTTGGCTGGAAAGATCTTATCGTGATAGTCTCTAGACATTTTATTCCAAATTTTGATAGGTCAATGTCGTGGCTATCTCTGATTTTCTGAAAAATATAAGGAAACATTTAAAAATGGTACTCCTTAATCAATAGTCCAATTTCCACAAAACTGGGGTCGAACGATTATATGACTTTAGGCTTCAAAATGTCAAATGAAAATCTGGATTGATCTATTTTTAGGTGGCCATCTTGGATTTTCTGAAAATTATCTATCATGTCTATTTAAATGCAAATGGTTCAATTGCTACTGGTCCAGGCGAGCGTCACAGGCCGTTGAGCCTCTTGTTTATTTAACCCTAAAACACGGAACGGCACCGAATGTGGACATAGCATTTCAAATCTTTAGCTCAACTGGTCAGGATGGCCAAGTGAGCTTATGCCATGCCGGCCGTCCGTCGTCCATCCGTCCATCAGTCCGGCAACCTTTTGCTTTAAATGCTAGTCCTCATTAACCGCTGGGCGGATTTCAAATTAATTTGGCATGGATTATCCTATTGGGTTAGGCGTTAGAACCGCCGTACCAAATTTTGATCGGTAAATGGCGGGAAATCGTTTAAAACGCTACTCCTCATTAACTGCTTGGGCAATTTGAACCAGACTTAGCTAGGAGGATAATACGCTCGTATGTTTCAGAACTCGTATACAGAATTTTGATTGGTCAATTTTTCCGGCATCCATCTGGGATTTTCTGAAAATTTCTGGAAATCACTTTAAAACGTACTCCTCGATAAGCACTTGGGCCGATTTCAATCAAACTTGGATGGGCGAACTCTAGCGTGGGATACTTCAGAACGTGTATACAGAATTTTGATTGGTCCATTTTTGCGGCGGCCATCTTGAATTTTCCGGGAAATCGTTTAAAACGCTATTCCTCATTAACTGATTGAGCAATTTCAACTAGACTTGGCTGGAAGGATACCAGGCTGGCAGGATTCAGAACTTGTATACAGAAATTTGATTGGTTAATTTTTTTCCGTCGGCCATCTTGGATTTTATTTTAAAAATGGCGGGAACTCAGTTAAAAGTCTACTCCTCATTAACTGCTTGAAGGAGTTCACGCACACGCGGATGGAAGGACCCTCAAGTGGTATGCTTCAGAGCTGGTATACAGAATTTTGATTGGGCAATTTGTTCGGTGGCCATCTTGAATTTTCCGGAAAATGGCTGAAAATCGTCTACTCCTCATTAATACCTGACTGTCTGGAACGAGCCTAGGGCCGGTAGGCTTCAGAACTTGCATACTGAATTTTGATTAACCAATTTTTCCTGCGGCCAACTTGGATTTTCTGTACATATTGGAAAAGCAGTTAAAAGGCTACGCCTCGTTAACCGCTTGGCCGATTTCAACTAAACTCAGCTGTAAGACCCCTAGACCGGTATCCTTCAGAGTCTGTATACAGAATTTTGACTGCTTGGTTTTGATGGTGGTCATGTTGGATTTTCCGCAAAATGGTAATTGATATAAATGTTACTACTCATTAATCGATTGGGAAATTTCAACCAAATTTGGTTGGAAGGATCATGCTGTCATAGCCTCTAGAAATTACATTCAGAATTTTGATAGGTCAATATTTTGGCAGCAATCTCTTATTTACTGGAAGTTTTCCAGAACGATTTTAAAACGGCACTCCTTCAATCAATAGCCCGGCTTCAACAAAACTTGCGTGGAATGATCCTATGACGCTAGGCTTCAACATAATAAGCGAGAGTCTTGATTGGGTAATTTTTTGGTGGCCATCTTGGACTTTCCGAAAAATCATCCATCATGTCTATTTAAATGCAAATGGTTTAAATGCCAATCCACCAGGTGAGCGCCACGTGCGCTTGGGCCTCTTGTTCTTTGTACTCTAGTTGCCAATGGACATTTCCGGTTTTAGCTATGCCCCGCCCATCTCTAGCAAAGCTCCCCCACACCTCGTTCGTGTTGGGATCGATCGATCCCTGAACACCCTGACTATCAATTTCCAAAAATTTACACGGGAAAGCTGTTGTATAGCTTGAAACTAATTTTACTGGATGCTGTTGCTCCCTAAGGCAGCAACGGCGCCCAGTCAAATTAGTTTCAGAATACTCAACAGCATGTTAATTAAATAGCAAAGAATTACAAAGACATACAATTTCTACAACGTGTCGGACACTTGGACCCCCTGCACTCCCTGAAACTCAATTTCCATAAAGCTATACAGGAAAGCGGTTGAATATTTTGAAACTAATTTGACTGGGCAGTGTTGTTATGGCAGCAACAGCGCCCAGTCAAAGTAGTTTCAAAATATTCAGCAGCATGTTTATTAAGTCGTAAATACATATAATTCATACAGCAACGCTTAGTCAGTCATCACGTATGCGCTTGTGACGACATTAGCTACATCATTCTTGACGTAATTAATTATGACGTCAACCTACATGTGACGTAGTGGATTATGACGTCATATGATTGGCTGAGCAACCGGAATCCTTCATTTTTAGAGGCGTATAGCCATATACTCACAGTGTCATCACACAAGACTCATCCAGTTTGTAATGATTAACCCTTTAGAGTTTTACTGACTATATTAGTTCAAGAAGGTCAAAATATGTCTTCATTAAATGTCTATTTACAGATCAAGAGAAGATTATTTTTTTTAATGTACCACTGAAATGACTTGCTCGGTTACAGAGCGTATCATTCTAGTGGGAGATTATCAAAAATAGGTTTCTCTTGGTCTGCAAATGGATGTTTCTGGAGACCCAGTATACCTCAGGCCGGCCAATAATCATTGGGGGCGAGAGGAAAGTATTCGTGGGGGCCTCCGTCACAGGAAAATAGTTTAATTATTTGCATGAGGGGTGTACGCTGGTGTACGTGGAGATGGCGTTGCTGATTCCTTAAGAATTCAACGCTGCCATCTCATGAAGGTAAAAATACTGAGTTATTAGTTGCCGCGTTATTTCTGCGGGCCTTCTAGAGGTGCTAAACTCAATTTTAGTTATTAGGTCCAGACACACAAGATTTAGAACGCAAATGGCTTAGTGCCTTTGTAACAAGTTGCCTTTCTGGCGGATGGCCTCGGGTAGCCATATTTTATGGCAGGTACCCACTGAGACACTCCCCCAGTCTGGCGGCGCGTACATGTCGCCTGGTGATAGTTTCAGAATCGATGAACAATCCCTCCGCATACAGCAGCACAACCACAAATAACAAGACAACGACAAGTCGCATTACAGAAGCATTAGAAAGCACGTATCTATTTCTAGTGAGGAGAATGAAACAGATAACCAACTATGGTGACATTCCTGAAAGGGCGTGGAGGGCTCGTAGCCCACACTCACTCACCGTTTAGTTTAGAGGGATATATGTGTCCTCGTCTGTCACCTACCGTTTCGAGAGCGAACCATGTAAGATGCGCTGGAGCTAACGCTTACCCAGTTTATGATTAAGAAAATGTACCCACAATAGTCACTGCTGGCTGTACTATAATAATTATGTTTTCATAGTGATTCCTACTTTGGCAAAACGGCTTAGCTAACAAGTATCACACGAATACAGTGGGAAGTGCGTGAGTCGTCGACACATTGAGTATACCCGTAAAGAAACCTCAGTAGTTTCTTGGGTCAGTCCTAACCAATGCGGCGGAGGGGAGTCCAGACAATTAATGGGCCAGATGGCCGGAGAAGCGTAGGAAGAGACAGCTACTCGTGTATTTTGATTTAGCTGTGAAAAAGTGTTGCTGTGGGGAGAGACAAGGTGGTCTGCTTGTTGATCATGTATAACATCGTGTAACATAAACGAAGTGCGATCCAAGTATTTTGAAGACTTATAACTAACTACAAAATAAGTAACTTAGACGGCATCTGCCGTATTACAGTTTTATACAATACAATGAAAACGGTGAGGTCACAACCGACCTTGCGGTGCCTATTAGTCATCGGCACTTTGCAAAATGACAATAAGTATATACAGTTAAAATAAACATAGTAGGGTCACAACCGACCTTATTGTGCCTTTTAGTCATCGCCACTAGACACATGAAAATAATTATTTTTAATCTAAAATGCACATATTAGTCATCAGTGCAATGTTCATAAACGTCACATGTTATTGATACGTGCGGCGCGAGCTGGCTCCATTCTATAGTAGCTGCTTTGCGATTAGCCGCAAGCTGTCTAACTGATGCGGCACATACTCAGGAACAGTGAGGAATAAGTCACAGTTGATGCTTCATAGGTATTGCCACATATTTTACATAAAGTCTAATTTACCGAAATGGTATTGCACCCTTGGAGCTGAATGATGATGTCTACCGAGTTTGTAGTATTGGCTGTACATTGCGGTACAAGACGATCCACGTCGCTTAGCTCATAGCGGCGTGTAAATCAATGTCCTAATCCGGACTGCAGTTCAACACATTAAAGCTGTGGCACTAGATACGTACATACTTCGTTTACCACCAGTTCGACGTGGTACGGCAGATCTGGCGAGATATTAGAACACACACCAATCGTTTCAAATACTGGTTTCGATTGTAAGGGCGGCAAAAATGCCATGCCGTACTGAAGGTCCCTCTGAAGCTGATGGTGGTGGGGAACCTTTCTTTAATTTAGTTCACCCACCCCACCCACACACCCACCCCCAAACCGGTTCCATTTCCAGGGGTATATAAAAACTTACTTGCTGGGTTGAATGCGGCCCCAGAGATTTGAACTCAAACTCGATTTGCACTGTGTCTGGTTAGCAAGGCTAGACCACAGTTGATATACAGTAAGCAGTAATAGCGCGTCTTGTCTCTGGCGGACCCACGTTCCAACTGATTTTTGCTGTAGTTATTGGTTTGATTGGGAGCATCCCAGATCTGGCCGTTCCGTACCCAGACAGACTGGGTCGGTTCGTACCCGACAGGACGATCCGCGCTACAAGACATCCCCACCGCCACCGCCATTTGGTCTCGGGTGGCAGAGGAGGTAAATCCGGCCCTGCTGGCAGGACAATCCCCATCGGGCTCATTTTCATGATTGGCGTATTTAACTTTACGCCAACAAAGGTTATTGCGTGCTCTTGGTGTGGAATGATAGGACAATCCCTACCAAAACCCGACGCGTGGGATATGAAGCGTGTGTACACTAATAATGGTGGTACCATGCAATAACCGACTTGCCGGGTCGTTTTGGTATCTTAGCACAGACGGACAGGACAAGCACTGCCAGTCTGTCTTTAGTAAACAAGTGCTGAGTAAGAAGAATGTGGAGACAAGATAATAGCTAATAAAGTTTCTGGAAATGAGCAGGTGTGACCGAAGTTTGTCAATGCGATTCATGAAACAGTTTAAGGACGGGATATGTGCCACGTCTTCGCTTAGGGAGATCTATTGATGTATCACTCTCTTGCAGAAGAAGTGTTGGTGCAGCGGTGTGTTGCATTGGAATTTGTGTAGTTTGAGTCCATGACCTCTGGTTATCTGGGAGGATTCTGGCCCCAGCCCTGTAAGGTATGTGTTGTATTTGGAATGTAGATACGTACAGGTCTCTGTCATATCACCCCGTAGCCTTCTGTAGGAGAGTGATGGCAATCTAAAGGTGCACATCTCTCTTTGTACGACAGATCTCTCATACCAGGCAGCAGTGGAGTGGCACGTCTTTGTACATTTTCGATCAGATTTATGTCTGTCGTCTGACGTGGTCACCAGACAAAGTTTGCATATTCCAGTAACGGTGGCACATGCGACTTGAACAGTAATGAGAACATCTCAGTCTAAATAACGAAAAGAGCGCCTGATTAGACCAAGCATTTGGTTGGCCTTATTTACAGAAAGTTCGACATGTTTGTGGAAGTTGAGATTGTGTCCATGTAGTCATCCACGCCCTTTATAATACTGGTCTCCTCGAGTGCGGCACTGCCCATCCGACCCTGTCATTCTGTTGGTGAATCCTGGGTCGGCAGTCCCTAATCTTAGGACCCGACATTTCTGGGGGTGGAATTTTTTGATTAAGCAGTCTCTGGATCATGATTCTAGTAATGTAATTTTAAATAATGTTAAAAAAACCTGGTACCTCTGCCCGCCTGGGGTATAAATCACTGCACATCATTTTACAACCATGACTCTTACCAACCACAACATTCTTGATTATTGTTCATTTGTCTTGATCAGGTTTTGTCAGTTCAAAATGAAATGCCAATCTGTTTCTCGATTTCAGTATTGAAAGATTACAAGGACACGTTACAGAAAGCAGTAGAGAATGTTTCCTTGTCATACTGTGCCCCGTCGTCACATACATTAAAAGGTAAGTCGGTATCATGGTTCATGCTGTGCCCCGTAAGTCAGTATCATGTTTCTTAAGACGTAATTTCATGAAAAACCTAAAAGTCATGCTGTAGAGGTTGGTCGTGCATGGCGGCGTCATGGCGGTTGTTGAAGAAAGGTAACAGATTTCTTGGGCATACAATAATCAGTTTACTTTATAGATGCAGTTGCTTCAAATGACAATACCTGAAACTTTCTTAATATGCTGAAATATTACTTCTATCTAGTCATGACTGTGATTAAAGTGTTGTATATATGCTACTTATCTAGACAAATTACATTGAGTTGTTCTCAAGTGCACGAGTACTTTGTTTCCATTAAACCGCTCTACACAGAGAATGTGGATTTGTTATTTACGAATTGCATGGAACTTGCAAGCGATTGATAACTAGAGGATCTGAAACTCTGTCACATTTAACCATTCTTGTTTCAGCAGCGCCTTAAAGCGCGGACAATGGTATTCATATCAATTAACCCTTTAATGCTCAATTTTCCAAACCGAGAAGACAATACTTTTTAAAGTGTACCATTGAACTTTAGAATTATGGTTTTCTGTTGTCCTGCAAATGGAAATTCATCAAGATTAGCGCTCGATTGGAATTTGTTATGCAGTGATCAATGGTCAATAAATTTAACTTTTCGCTTAGTCAGTGATAATTTGCAGGTCAAGAGAAGATTATGTTTGAAATTTACCACTGGAATGACTGGCTCGGTTACCGAGCCAGTCATTCTAGTCGTAAATTTTCAAAAATAGTCTCCTCTTGGCCTGCAAATGCACATTCGTCAAGTACACTGCAGACGTCCTTTTGGACGGCTTGACATTTAAAGGGTTAAGTTGGCACACGAAGGGTTAATATCACTATTATCAAAGATGGATGGACATTTATAAATGCTGGAATACTTGAAAGAAAAATAAAAGAAGAAATAAGTAAATAAATATTGTTCTGGAATTTAGAAAACAATAAGCTGAGACGTAAACTTATACGTGAGTGTGATCCGCGAATTGGTGGTGTAATCCGTTAATGAAAAATGTATTGTGTTTGCAGTGCTGCGCCACGCGCGGGTTATAGGTGCCGCTGATCAGTTTGACAGTCCTGAAGATGTGGCTGCAAGTCCTGCTGGAGGCAGGTTTTATGTCGCGGACTCACATAATCACCGAGTGAAGATTTACAGTGATGATGGTGTGCTCATCAAAGCATTCGGAAAACTTGGTTTTGGTGATGGACAGTTTAGCTATCCAATAGGACTTGCCGTAACTAGTCACGAGGAGATTATCATAGTGGACTGCAATAATCATCGCATTGTGGTGTGTGATCAGGACGGTCAGTTTAAGTATACATTCGGTAAACATGGATCAAACAAAGGACAGTTTAATCATCCGGTAGGCGTGGCTGTAGACATGTCGGATAACATGTATATCTGTGACTGGGACAATAACAGAGTTCAAGTGTTCACGCGTACTGGTGAGTTTATCCGCCAGATTGGCCGAGAAGGAAGCGCACCAGGAGAATTGTCCTGGCCACGTTATGTAGCTGTTGCTAAAACCACTGGCCGTGTGTACGTGACAGACACGCGTAACAACAGAGTCAGTGTGTTTACTGCTGAAGGTGAATTTATATTTACATTTGGTACCGCTGGAGGGACTAATGGTGAGATGAGGGATCCACGAGGTATAGACATAGATGAACACGGGTTTGTCATTCTAGCTGACCGTAACAATAATCGTGTTCAGGTGTTTCACGCTGATGGCAGGTTTATCTATACATACGGCAGTTATGGTGTTAATAATGGAGAGTTTATCTCCCCTCACGGACTGGCCATCATGCATAATGGTGACGTCATTGTCGCCGATTATGGTAATAACCGGATTCAGATTTTCTCTAAATAGGCCTACAGATGATTAACCTTTAGTGTTCTAATGGGAGAAAGGAAGTTTATATTCAGGATGATGTAGCTGAAAGGCGTTTTTTGCTTTAAACACCTGCAAACATATGCACCGGAAATACCAAAAAGCAACAAACATTTTCAACATAATAACTATTCTGTTGGATATTTTGCAAATAATTTGATTGAAATATGTTGCTAACTATGGAAGCAACAACTTGTCATCAGATTAGTTTTAAAATATTCAGCATATTAGTCGTATGGTTGTCTTGAACTTGAGATTATTTCATGTTTGATGTGGTTACTGGTGCGCTTAGCGTCACAATCAACTTTACGTTAGGAATGACCCTTTCCAGTTTTAGCTATGCCCCGCCCTGGGTCAAATTAGTTTCAAAATATTGAACATAATGTTTATTAAATGGTAAAGACATACAATTCGCACAACGTGTCTGCGTGTAAGACTAACTCGAGTAATTCATGACGTAATGTTTATGACGTCAGCCTACACGTCACGTAGCTGATTATGGCGTCATATGATTGGTTAAGGAAATGGATTCAGGAATTATGATTGTTTGGTATCATTTTAGAGAGTTTCAGCGAGTCTAAAGATATTATGACATATACACCTACAAAAAAGTAAGTCACCCCACCCCCACCCCCTAAATATGGGCTTATATTTTCTGAGATATAGAATTGGTTGCAATACAAATTCGCACACAGCACCACCCGGACGAGTGGAACGATCTGTACAATTGATTTCGCCGGAAATGGCGTTATGCATGAATGAGCATGGATCAAATTAAAGATTGACCTACCCTCACCAAATCTACTAACTCTTTCAAACTTAATTAAGCGACAGAACGCAATGTGTGCAATTTAATTTTACTTGCTCTGAAAATAGGAGACTAACCTGCGGTGTTCCTCAGGGATCCATTTTTGACCCTCTGCGGTTCCTGGTGTACACGAATGACCTACCCACTACTTGCAAATACATGCCACTGCTAGTATTTGCTTATGACACGAATGCCTTCTGTTGTGACGAAGAAATAAATACATTATATGAAAAGGAAAATAAGGAGATGGAGAAAATTACTAACTGGTTTTCGCTAAATAAGCGACCACTAAATGTTGATAAAACCAACTATATGCTATTTTCAAAATTCAGAGACCTATTAAATAAAGATACTCCAAAAATTTATGTTAGCAAAAATAATTTAAGAAGTCCCTTTCGTTAAGTTTTTCAGAGTATATATAGGTAGAAATCTGACTTGGGGTAAACAAATTGATAGTGTAACTGCAAAAGTAGCAAGAGGCATGGGTGTCATCCAAAGACTAAAACCATATATATGACACATGGCGCTGTTAAAACACCGTACAGCACCTTGATTCTCCCACATCTCACGTACTGCAATGCTGTTTGGTCTAACACGCAAAAAATAAATTAGCAAAAATTCACATTCTCCAGAAATAAAGCATTAAACTATTCGCTTATCCAGCAGAGGGCCATACCAATTTTAAAACTGAAAAACTGCTTAAACTCAAAGACATCGGAAAATCACAAATGCGTACTATTGTTAAAGTCTTTCATCGAAGTGCCCTACCCAAATCCACCACCCCATAATGCACACACAACATCAGCATTCACCAACATAACACAAGAATAAGACATAATCTCCAAGTTGAATATTCATGAACAGACAGACATAGGGAAAACAGAATATCTATTGCAGCCATTAAATTATGGAACAGTACAAAACAGTTAACACGTGACATAATTTTAACAGCAAAATCATTCAAGAAAACAATTTAAAAATGACATAATCGACACAAACTAGGATCCGCATACATAACATTGCCAATACCATACAAAAATAGCCACCACCAACAGCGCTACTGCCACTGAAACTACCACTACCACAACCACCAACCATCACCGCCACCACCACTACTACTACTACTACTACTACTACTACTACTACTACTACTACTACTACTACTACTACTACTACTACTACTACTACTACTATTACTACGACTACTACGTGAACCCAATTGCTATTACCACTATCAAAACCGCTACTATATATTATATTAAAATCACTGGATGAGCTGGTAAATATAACATTGCCATAGGCTGCCCACCCACACCTCCCCGTCCCCATCCCATCCCCAAATGTGTTTTATAATACTATCTACTAAATGCAACGTATATACTGATATGTAACTATCTCTGCTGTCTGTATTGTTACTGTTCTATCTATATATGTACTCAATTGTGTAAAAACATGTTACTGTCAAATAAATATTCTTTGATTTGATTTGATTTGATTTGATACCGTATTTGGGAAGATCCATACCATGTAATATACATAACATTGGACCTTTCCAATTTTAGCTATGCCCCGCCCATCACTAGCTAACCTCCACCCACACCTCGCCGTGTTAGGATTGATCGATCCCCAAATTCCCTAACTATCAATTTCCTGAAAACTATACAGGGAAGCTGTTGAATATTTTTTAACTAATTTTGACTGGGTGCTGTTGCTGCCTAAGGCAGCAACAGCGCCCAGTCAAATTAGTTTCAAAATATTCAACAGCATATTTATTAAAGAGTAAAGACATACAATGTGTACAACAACGCATAGACCGTCTTCAAATATGCATTCGTGACGTACTTATCGACGTCATTCACGACGTCATTCATTGTGATGTCATTCTACACATCACGTAGTTGATTATGACGTCATATGATGGTTGGATACTCTGGAAAGGTGAATATGATATTTCGTACAGCTGTCAATAATAATACTTAGAAACGTCCACAATAGAGGGATCTATTTCTAGCCAAGTTCCGTTCACCTTTCGCGCCTGTTGGAATCAATTTAGGCCTATACATTGAATCCTGATTTCCCAGAATTATAATTGTAATCTGTTGAATATTTTGAAACTAATTCGACTGGGTGCTAGGCAGCAACAGCGCCCATTCAGATTAATTTCAAAATAATTTGTATTAAACTGTAAAGACATACAATTCGTACACATGACGGACCTTTCAAATCCCATAACAGAGCTAGATATGTCACTCTGCATTGCGAGTTCAGAAGTAAAGGGTGAGAGGTCTTCATTGGTCATTCAAAGTGATGTGGTTTAACGTGGGTGTAGCCTATTTGACCATATATGGAGTGACCAAAGGGGCGTGTTCTGGTGGGCGTGTTTGTGCGAAAACGCCAACTAGAACACATCACTTTTTGGATACTGCATATATGGTCAATTAGGCCACGCCACTTGACACCACGTGCTTTGGGAGGACCATTGTAAAAGCCCATCTATCTCGCCACCCTTTACTTCATACGTCGGCCTACGTGTGACGTAATTGGGTATGGCATATAGTGACATATCGGATTCGTCCATTGCAAAAATTACCTGATTATGTAATTCTTGGAATGTGACGTAATAATAATAATAATAATAATAATAATAATAATAATAATAATAATAATAATAATAATAATAATAATAACAATAATAATAATAATACAATTTTATATCGGAAACGCCCACAGAGGTTGCAAATTTCACTCACTCACTCACTCACTCACTCACTCACTCACTCACTCACTCACTCACTCACTCACTCACTCACTCACTCACTCACTCACTCACTCACTTAATCGCTCGCCCACTTACTCCCTTTTTCTCTCGCTCCATCGCCTGCCTGCCCGCCCGCCAGCCCACCAATCCGCCAGACCGCCACCCCACTCAGCAACCCATCAGCCGCTCACCCGCTCAATCATTCCCTTACTCAGAAGTTATCAAATCTCATGTGCTTAATCAAATTACTATGCCTTTTGAAATCCTAAATTATTTCAATCTGTTGGATGAATTAAATCGACCATTCCTGAGAATTCCATCCCTCTTGACGGTAAAATTATAGAGCGAGAAATTGTCTCACCTGTGTAATGAAAAATTTATCATAATGCTGAAAAAAATTCTCATCCAGAGTTTGAGTAAAATATTTTTGAAATCTGTTTATATCTTATTTTGAGAAATTTTTCTCAACGATGAGAAGTTTTCTCACCCGTAAGAAATGTTCTCAGATCGTTGAGAAAATGTGTCACCCTAGTATTTCTTTTTTAATCCGTTTACCCAAATCCTGACAAATGCGCTATTTTGCTGTCGTCAGAAACATAGACAATCTCCTTCGATCCTTGCCTCTCTCCACTCACGAGTATAAATGTGTACCGGTGTAAAAACTGGAGAAGTTAGCCGTAATGGCGTAATGGAGCTTTCCAGTTTTAGCTATGCCCCGCCCATCTATAGAGTAACTCCACGTACACCTTGCTCGTGTGGGATCGATCGGTCCCTGACTATTACGTTCCAGAAAGCTATACAGGTAAACTGTAGAATATTTTGAAACTAATTTGATTTGGTGCTGTTGCTGCCTATGGCAACAACTGCGCCAAATCAAAATAGTTACAAAATATTCAACAACATCTTTATTAAATAGCAAAGCCATACAATTCATACACAATTCTTAAGCCAGCATCAATTAATCATTCGTGACGAACTTATCCACGTCAATCATGAAGTAATTAATTATGATGACAGCCTACACGCCATGTTGGTAATTATGACGTCATATGATTCATGGATAAACTGGAAAGGTTCATTGGTGAACATGGAAATACATTTTCTGTGGAAATATGTGATCAGTCTCTGCTCCCGTGATAATATGACGTCACCAGCTGTGAAAAGAATTAAAGATGTGAAAAATTATAAGTACAATCTAAGAGGTACATATCAGAGCGGCTAGTTAATACATCTACATCTGTGTTTGATGCACTACCAAGAAAAGATCTTAAAATCTAAGGTGCAAACGGTTAGAACAAAGTCCACTGCCAATTTAAAACTCACAGCTGCCAAAGGTGAATGTAAACTATTTTCAAAGATGTATATTGCATGTCAGCATCGTGATGATGATTTAACAGAGTTTTTTACACATGAAAATCAGACCTGGTCACCTTCCCTCTCAGATGGTGGAGCATTCAGGTCCAGGCCTGGCCAGCTTCCCTTCTCAGACGATGGAGCATTCAGGTCCAGGCCTGGCCAGCTTCCCTTCTCAGACGATGGACAATTCAGGTCGGGTACTAAGTCTGCTCGCTCTACATGTCTCCATGCATTGAGTGAAGTAACAACAGAAGCGCCACCCGTAAAAGCTGTGACGTTTCCAGTTTATCAAACCAGCATATGACGTCAACATCAGCTACGTAACGTGTAGGATAACGTCATAATCAATGACGTCATGAATGGCGTAGCTAAGTTCGTCACAAACGCTTACGTGAAGACGGACTAAACGTTGTTGTACGAATTGCATGTCTCCACTATTTAATAACCATAGGTAGCAACAGTGCCCAGTCAAATTAGTTTCAAAATATTCAGCAGCTTACCTGTATAGTTTTATGGAAATTGACAGTCTGGGAGTCGATCCAAGCCATTGCAGGCGAAGCGGGGGTTAGGCTTTGCTAGAGATGCGCGGGACATAGCTAAAACTGGGCATTGTGTTTGATACAGCTGCTTTAGTACAAATGTTGAAACCAGGTGAAGCAAAGACAGCAGCGGCGTATTCGTACCATACATACATTCACAACTACAGAACAGAAAATGCGGAGATTTTCAGGACTGTAGGCCTACGGTGGAATTTTGAAATGGATCTGAGGGGTATCTGGGGGTGGGGAATTCCCCTTCCCCGCCACCCAGCCCCCCCCCCCACACCCCCACACCCCCGCCCCTCCCACTACCGTTATGGAATTTTTTTATTTCTGAAAGTAAAATGGTGCATTTTCCCACAATCTAGGCATAAAAATCAACAAAATAGATGATATCAACATAGTCATATCTTACTCATATTTATATCAAATATTGGCAAATTCAATACACCAACATTATAAAAAATTGACACGTTTTAACGGGTTCGTTCGAACTCCCCAGAACCACACCGCACCCCAACCCCGCCCCACCCCACACCCCCACCAACCAGCCCCCAACCCGGGAACAAGACATCTCTCAACTGTCATGTTCTTATGAATAAGCTAATACGCGGATAATTTGCATGCGTAAAATTTATTCCTGAGAGGTCATGATAAAATACGTATCAGCATAGTAGATACTGATATTGTGATTATTGTGGTCGCGTGTGTAAAACTGCATGTCAGTGGACTATGGATGGCTATTGGAACTGCGCTACAGGACCGCTACCTTCCTGTTGACATCGGTATTCACAACTGAACGTTGATTTCTGTATGGACTTATCGAACGATTTGGTGTTCTATTGTATGATTGGTCAAATAGAATTGTGAAGGTTAATGATGCTAGGAGAAACATAGTCAGTCTTTTGATAATCTGCTGCCAAGGCAGGCAGCCCTTGTGCAGAGTCTGGACAGAACTGCCCATTGAGCGCGCCACATCTTGGGGAAAACAATAGATTGACTACCAAAGGGACCAGTTCCAAGTGGCCCTTCCAGTTCTATCTGTGACCCGCCCATCTGTGGATAAGCCCCACCGACAGGTCGTTCGTGTTTGGATCGATCGATCGATCCCTGAACTCCCTGACTATCAATTTCGAAAAAACTATACAGGTAAATTGTTGAATATTTTGAAACTAATTTTACTGGGTGCTGTTGCACCAAGTCAAATTAGTTTAAAAAAATTCTACATCATCGTTATTAAATAGTAAAGCCATGCAATTCGCTTAGTCCGTCACCAATTATGCATTCATGACGTACTTATCTACGTCATTCATGACGGCATTGATTATGACGTCATCTGACACGTCACTTAGTTGATTAACGCGTCATATGATGGATGGATAAACTGGAAATGTCGATTGACTGGGGATGGACAGTATACGGAGACATATTCGCTCCTTTGTGGGCCGCACTATCTGATGAAGCAGTAAGTTCTTGCTAAGAACTGGTACACGTTAAGTGGAAAACTGGTTGGATTAGCCGACGTCGTAAATGTGTCCGTGTCGATCTGTCCTGCACTTCGCTTTGTTCTTGTGACGGCGAATGTCGCAGAGAATAGGCCGGCTAGGAGAATCATAAACAATACGTTTCAAGAAGTGTGTGCCAGGGTACGGAAACAATAAATAAAAAATACTGCTTATATAGTAACCCATAACCCCCCCCCCACCCACCCCCCCCCCCCCACCCCCATTGTTTTAACTCAACTCTCTAATGGTCAAGACCGCCAAAAACGGACTATGTAGTGGTCTTGAGGAATGTCCATCTTTTCATCTAAGAGAATATTATTTTCTTAAATTTACCACTGGAATGACTGGCTCGGTAACAAAAATAGTCTTCTCTCAGCCGGCAAATAGACGCTAGCTAAGAAAAAAATGCATTTTCTTGACCATTTCCATGGTCAATGCGGCCAAAAAAACAGCCCCTGGAGGTATCTTGAGTAATGTCTATTTGCACGACAACAGAAAGTAATTTTGTAAATTATATTAAACAATTATTTGTTTAGCAATCTTAATCATTAAATGGTTAATTGATATAAGTAGAATTGTGAGCGCTTTGAGGTGCCGTTAACGCAAGAGTGGTTAACACGCTTAGTCGTACAATGTGAATATCATATTGTTACCCCGTGTGGGTCAAGTTCAAGTTCACTTTATTACACGCAGGCCTTGTATAGGATGCCAGATGGACAGAAGGACGTTGCGGGCGCGCTCAAGTTTATTACGTCTTATAACGGCCAGGCGCCTTCCGTTGTCGTGTTGCATGTCCTTGAAAACACGCTGGCCAGCCTAGATGCACGACGAACATTGGACCAGATGTCAAACCTTGTGAGCGTGTGTAGTGTTAAGTTTCCCTCGTGCCCAAATCTGTGTTACAGAGGCTCTCCCAAGGCACCTGTCTGATAAACATCTGACAGATACGTATATGGATAAGGTCAGACAGTATAACAACGATATTAAACTCCTAAATGTATCAATAATTCCAATGAGTGATCTCCACGTTGTTACGGACAGGCATTTTAGCAATGATGGTGTTCACTTAAACAATCAGGGACGTGACAAACTTGTTCTGGCGTATAGGCATATGGTTAACTCACTCTTAGATGTTGACCACCCAGACACTTCAAGAGCTAATTCGTATCAGCAGCATGATCCTAATACATACCATCACTACCGCAACGATGGCATAATGATAAACCCCAATAATACTCACAGGTCACCTCGTAGCTATAATTACAGATTCAGATTCAGATTCAGATTCAGATTATAGGTATCAAAGGGCACAGCGGACACATGATGCCCCGACTAATATTTTTAATATGCTCGGAGACTTCTTCAAAAATCTTGAGCGCAACAAGCTTTATTGAAAAGGCCACGTAAGTGTGTATGTGCGTATGAGTGCGTACATGTATGTGGGCGTTTGCATGCATGTGTACATATGCGTGCGTGCGTGCGGGCGTGTGTGGGTATGTATGTACGTGCGTACGTGCGTGAGTACGTATGTACGTGCGCGAGTGCGTGTGTGCGTGCGTGCGTTTGTATATATGAATGTAGTGCGTGTGTGCGCGCGCGCGCGCGTGCGTGCGTGCGTTTGTATGTATTTTTATTTTATTGACGCACTGGCAACGTGCGGCTTCAATTTCCATGTGCTAACTTAGCCGACAGTCATGCACCCATTAGTTTAATTTGTTGATCACCATCTCCCGGTCGGGGGATAGAACCGCCATTCTGCAACTCCGCATAGCATCAGCAACCAGGCATCTTTCCACTGGACCACCGCACCAAGACTAAAGTCAAGGATTGGCCGACCAGCTTTCACATGTCTGATATACTGACACACTGACGATTCATATGGGACTATCTGTGGATGCACCCGCCACAATTCAATCCTAGGCTTTTACGCCTATTGTACTCTGACTCCAGCACGGCTCTGGCAATATATGTATTTTTTTATTATTGATTAGTGTCTGGGCAAACCATGGATCATTTTATAGACATAAAATTATGAAATTATTTCAGGACAACATCAAGAATGAACACATTTCTGCATGGATAGGGCATATAACCGACTCCGAGAAAACCCTTAAATTGTAATTTTTTAACTGACATTTTAATGTCATGCAATCGTGGCTCTACAGACATATCTAAAATGATTCTAAAATTTGTCAACGGCATTATAGAGAAACGAAATGCCTTGAGGTAATGTTCCCCACTTCATCGTAAGATTTATAAAACCGTATACTAATATAACAGTTGCCCATAAATAACTCTAATTGTGAGATCCGGTCAGTTGCTCAAGTATATGACGTCGCAATCAATTACGCCATATGTAGGCTGACGTCACAATCAAACTACCTAACGAATGACGGATTTAACTCAAGCATGATCATTTAAAATTCTGTCAAGTTTGCAGATCCTTTGAATGGTTAACTACTATCTGATGAACATTCTGTTGGCATTTTGAGGCTAGTTCGGTTGGGTGTTGGTGCACTCGTAGACTGCAATGGCGCACGGTATGCTTAGTTTCAAAATATTCAGCAACCTATCTGTATAGTCACTCTGAAAAAGGGGATCCTGTGACCTCAAGGTTCAAAGTACATAAATCGATCCAAACACGCTCAGAACGTGGGCGGGGCTGCAAATGTCCGGCGCATAACTTGATGTGGATAAGTCTTTTGCAGTAGTTAATCCGGTTGTGGACGCGATTTGCCTATTGCTTTGTACAATATGTATATATTTAATTAAGTAGTGTTTATTAATTTATATAGGGCATATAGTTGTTTCATATATCTTGTTTATTTATACGATTGTACTTGTATTGACGTATCCTTATGTTGGATTTTTGCAGTAAACTGTCTGTCTGTCTGTATAGGCATATGAGGTATTACAGTTGATACTATATTTTATGACGGTAGATTTTATATACATAATTATATTCAATATAGATTTATCGACAAAATGCGATTTGTACACTCGAAAGTAGCACAAGGAGAAAGGTCGAAATAATCGACAGCTATTAGATTGTGACTCAAATCGTACACTTGAAAATGGCACAAAGGGGAGGTAACTTGAGAAAAATTTTCAGCCAAATTAGTTTTAAAATATTCGGAAGTCATTAAATTGCTAATTTATAAATGAGGTACAATTCGTAAAAGACACAAAGAGAAACTTAATTGACCATATTCACAAGTCAAATTGGTTTCAGAATACCAAATAGTCATTAAATTGATCTATCAATAATATACAATTCATGAACAGGAAGGTGGTATAAGGACTGGGAACAGCCTGTATCCCTGTCAAAACACTGGTGTAAACAATAGCATTCAACTTTCCAAAAACATACAAACGTGGTGTTGAGAATTTTAATTTTTATTTGATTGGAAAATGTTGCTACCGACGAAAACAATAACATACCATCAAATTAATCTTAAAATATTCAACGAGATTTGCTCTACAAGTTTACTTTCATATTTAGACTTTGTTAAAAAGGGTTAATTTTTCGTTTTTCTTTTTGTTTTATTTGTGTGATAAGCAACATTTTTACTAACCCTTTAACATACATTTTTAACCGAAAAATTCAATTTTCTCATGGAAAATGTATATTTGCAGACCAAGAGAAGACTATTTTTTTTTATTTTACTACTTGAATTACTGGTTCAGTTATCTAGCCAGTCATTTCTATGATACATTTTCAAAAATAGTATTCTCTCGGTCTGCAAATGGGCATTTCTCAAGACCAGTGAAGACGGGTTTTTTGATATGGGTGATAAAA
Organism: Chaetoderma sp. LZ-2023a; assembly: GCA_034401795.1. NCBI lineage: Eukaryota > Metazoa > Mollusca > Caudofoveata > Chaetodermatida > Chaetodermatidae > Chaetoderma > Chaetoderma sp. LZ-2023a. The sequence continues at coordinate 54,574,288 of CM067359.1, read as the reverse complement.
TGGTTAAAATATATTTATAATTATCTATATCTTAATTTTCCTTTTTAATAATAATATAGAAGTTACGTTATAGTTTTTAGATACATAACAAAAATTCAAAATACATTTCAAAATTATGTTTACGTGACGTTAATTTGCTAAGACAACTAAATGTATAGAAACTGCTAAAGCAAAAATGCTCTTTCGACAATTAGTTTGAAACTTGGCACGTGACCTAGATCTAAACTTTGTAATGTACAAAATAAATTTTTGTCACATATAAAACCATACTAGATAAAAGTAGCCTTGCGCGATTACGTGATTAAATCGAAAATCGCGATTGTGTTTTAAATCGTGAATTTATATGATTACATATTAAATAATCGAATAATCGTGAATATTTTCTATTGTATAAAATATTTCAAAACCTAACTTTCAATTACTTTTTTAATGCGATCGTTCATGGAAAATGGCATTTTGCTTAATGAATGTATGCCTATTTGCAGGGCAAGAGAAGACTATTTTTGAAAATGTGTTACTGGAATGCCTGGCTCGAGAGCCGAGCCAGGTATTCCAGCGATACATTTTCAAAAATAGGCTTCTCTTGCCCTGCAAATGGACTTTACCAAACACAATTGCAGCTTTCGACATCGATATATTCTTTTGTTGTTATATCTTGGTAATAGGTATACAAGCTGATTAATCGTGTAATCGCGATTATTTTTTAATAATCGCTCGCGATCACTCAACGCAATAATCGCGCAAGCCTAGATAAAAGGTCCTCGCGCATATGTTCTAGGGATATTAGGAAATATCAAGCTTTATGTCAGTTGCGGTCAGCTTAAATATTGGCGGCCATCTTGGATTTTACGACGGATAAAGAAGGGCCCATCTAGAATTTATTAACAATGCATTAGAATACATCTGTGCCAAGTTTCATGTTTTTATCCGGAAATCCGATTCTTACCGCCACATTACTAGATACATCATTCATTCTGCATTTTGATTATGACGTCAGCCTACACGTAACATTTCCAGTTTTAGGTATGCTCCACCAATCTCCAGTTAAGCTCCACCCACACCTCGCTCGTTTTGGGATCAATAGATCCCCAAACGCTCTGACTATCAATTTCCAGAAAACCATACAGATACCCCGTTGAATATTTTGAAACTAATTTGACTGGGTGCTGTTTCTGGGTGCTGTTTCTGCCTATGGTGTGTTTTATTAAATAGTAAAAACATACGATTCGTACAGCGCATAGTCTATCACCAATTACGCGTTCGTGACGTACGTCTCTACGTCATGCATGACGTCATTGACTAAGACGTCAGCATACGCGTCACGTAGTTGATTATGGCGTCATACTGTGGATGGATAAACTGTAAAGTTCCATTGATTATTACGTAATAGACCTGAGTAACAGCTGGTACCTATCCATTACACTGAGGCGAATAAATATAGGCCTACCATTGGTGTGACGACGCTTGGACATAATACCCCCTTGACCATTGGCTGATAACAAAATGCTGAAAATGTTTATGTTGTCATCCTATGTCTGAGCTTGGTAAGTATTGATTATGGCTTCTCTGAATGATATAATTTAGTAGAAGACATCCCTGATAATGCTGGTTACTGGGCCGGTATTGTTCCAGCGTTATCAGGGATATACTTTATACAGTCAAACCTGTCTATATCGAATAGGTATGAGCTGTGGTGCAGGAATGGGATTTTGAATGACCTAGAGATGACGGTGGGGCGTGGCAGGGTGTGTGTGGGGGTGGGGGGGTGTGTGTGTGTGTGCGGGTGCTGTGACGTGTGGGCGAACCAGGTAATGGCTCTAGAGTGGGTGTCACCTTCTCTTAAAGGTGGAGAGGAGAGGGTATTGCGAATGGGTCTGTGTGTCTGTCTGTATGCCTGACTGTCTGAAACATTTGTAATCTAGATGCTCTCAGAGAGCAATTTTTCTATTTCTTGAGGTAAAATTAGACAGTCGAATGGTTGTGAAATGTTAATAGTTTCAGAATATCGTCGAGATCAAGTATATTGCTAAGGAAACTGCAGCAAAATAACATCAATTACCTATTTGGTGGGGGAAATGTTGTGTGTGTGCGTACGTGCATGCATTCGTGCATGTGTGCGTGCGTGTGTGCGAACGTGCGAGGCGGATGGGCTGCGGGCTTGTTGGTTGGTGGGGGTGGTGGGGCAGGAGTGTGTGTGGGAGACAGGGATACCTCTCAAATGTCTTTTCTTTCTTTATCTCATCCACTCTCACCTCTTTCTATCATCGCACCCTGCATTCGGCCGTCGCAACAGCAAATGGCGATATTCAGCCGACAACCAATAAGTTCGCTTATTATCGGCATTGATGCCATTTCAATCAGTTTAGATTTGATTTAAATATATTTTACTGTAACAATTGCACAACGGGATCAGGCACAAGTTCTTACAACTTAGATTTGCCCTCTCCCTACATAATTATTATAAGCAGCCAATGATTGAGAACACTAAAACGAGGTGAGAGAAAAACAATAAATTGAGAGAGAGAGAGAGAGAGAGAGAGAGAGAGAGAGAGAGAGAGAGAGAGAGAGAGAGAGAGATGTAGGGTAGAAAAACGATGTAAACAGATTAAAAAAGAATAGGAAAGAAAAGACAGCTCCTTCAAACACTTTCATTGTCGGATAGCAGTTAGCCATTAATATAATAGATTAAACAATACGAATAATTGAATTAACAGACCATGTTCATGGTTATTCCATGCCGTCGTCATTTACCCCCATTTACCCACCCCAACCCTTCCTCTCAACTCCCACCATGCTTTCACCAGGTCTTCTCTTCTCGTTTCTTACACGAAACAAAACGAAACAGAAACGAGAAATGAGACCCAGACACCAGCAACCCAGCTCACCCCACACATTCAAAATGGCTCCACTCCTGTGTATTTAGGTAAATCTGAACTTTTAACCTCCTCATAACTTGGAACGAAAAGTTTGAGGAGATTAACGGTTTAGCGAGCCTTTATTGCATCCCCATCATCCCCTCCCTGTCGTCATCGTCATCGTCGTCGTCGTCGTCATAATTGTCATCGTCGTCTGCGGCATCGCATTATCGTGGATGGCCCGACAAGCAATTGGAGAGTAATACATTAATTGTGAGTACGGGAAGAACTATATACACAGTAACGCCAGCGGAAATAAAGCATTACAGTATAGCACATCTATGCAGTCATTTCTATCATAAACATTTAACAGTAACGACAGCGGAAGCACAAATTTAAAGTATAAAGTATATCTATACAGTCATTTGTATCCTAACCATGTAACCATGACAATAAAAATACGGACTATTCCTACATCATATCAAACGTTGGGAACATATATGAGGTTAAAATCTGCCAGTAGCTTGAATAAAATTTTGAACTTGTTTGAAGATGTATTCATTTTCATGGACGGATAGAGATGTATTTCCTTTGCATAGCAAGTCACTCGTCAAAGGAATATATATAGATGTAGTTGCTGTAATAAGTGCTGTCTTTGTATAGTGTAGTAAGGACATTTTAAAAGAAAGTGATTTGCATCTTCCACTCCTGTCTTACAAAAGCAATTTGGTGTGGGAAATAATCCTATTCTATATAAGTCACAATTTAAGTTGAAGCAGTTGTTACGTAGTCTGGTATGAAGGATAGAAAGTTTTCGAATTCCGTAGTTATAAAAACTCGGAGGGCTATAGTTTCTAAATTTTATTAGCTTTCTTAAATTTTGAAATTTTTGATTCTGATTGTTTTCGAGTGTGTTCCAGATTTGAATGGTGCTTGGGAAAACCGATTTTTTTAAATGTATTTCCAATCGTGATAGGGGCACATTGACATTGTGTGGCTTGCGTAAGTCGTAGCGCTCTGTTGTATTTGTGCGTGTCGGTGTAATGTCCGTCATAAAATATGGTACCTTGTCGTCGTACAGTAATTTGTGTAACGTTATGAGTTTCTGCTGCCTTCGTTTGTCTTTCAATGTCTCCCACCCCGTTTCATTATAAATGCTAGCGATGGAGGAGAATCTAGGGAGACCGGTCACAATTCGACCAGCTTCAAGTTAAAATCTTTCCAATTTAATTTCATCATCAATATTACAACCGTACCACACACTAGACGCATACTCTAATAAAGATCGAAGATAGGAAACATAAATTGTATTAAGTGTGGATCGATTTAAAGTAAATTTGAGTTTTCTCATAGTCGAAAGTATTTTAGTAGATTTTTTAATATAGAATCAATATGACTTTTCCGACTAAGGTTCTGGGATAGGGTGACCCCTAGGTTCTTGTGCGTCTCTGAATATTCAAGATTCGTATTGCCAAATACGAGGGCAGGGGTGTCATTATCATTATTTGCTAGACCACTAAATAACACACATACAGTCTTTTCTGGGTTGGATTTAACAAGCCAGACATCTGCCCAGTCAACTAGTTTGGCTAGGTCACGATTTAAGGACACCTCCATATAATTACTACTGTTTGAAGAGGAGCATAAAGTTGTGTCATCAGCAAAGAGCCGCGCTAGATTCTCCAAATTATCAGCAATGTCATTTACATATATAGAAAATAAAAGTGGCCCTAAAACAGACCCTTGAGGCACGCCTGCTTGAATGTCACCTAATTCTGATATAGTTTGATTTACTGACACAAATTTACTTCTTTTATGAAGGTAGTTTTCTAGCCATAGTAAAAGGCTGCCACAAATCCCGTATTGATTTAATTTAAACAAAGGGCCTTTGTGCCATACTCTGTCAAATGCTTTTGAGACATCACAGAATATTGAACATGTTTGTTGACGCTCATTGAGACCCTTGGCAATTTGATTATATATGTCTATTAGTTGATACACAGTCGAGCATCCAGGACGAAATCCGGCTTGATATTTATAAAGCAAATTGTATTGATTCATGTGATTATACAGCTTTTTAAATACCAGACTTTCCATTAATTTACCAACACAACTTAGTAACGACACAGGTCTATAATTAGCTGGATCACTCTCAGCACCCTTCTTGAATAATGGCACTATATGCGCAGTTTTCCATTGTGATGGGAAACGACAGTCATTTAGCGATTTATTAAAAAGAATGCTGAGAGGAATGGAGATTTCTCTTGGACACATCTTGACCAGTTTATGTCTAATTTTGTCTGGACCCGATGCTTTGTTTGTTGGTAGTAATAAAATTACCTCTTCTATTTCTTGCGCAGAAAGTTTAGATTATGGGTGATATCTGAAAAGCCTTGGATAAACCACCACCACACATTGCAAAAATACAAAATGGTTTCCGCTTAGAAATTACGGCACAACTGAAAACAAAACTTTGCTAAGATAGCGTCGTTCTCGTGTTTAGGCAAGATATTCACAATTACAAAGCAGTCAACGCATAGACAAACCTATTAAAGGATAATTAACATCAGCTCTTCATAGATATTCAGGTGATCTAATATGCCACTCATAACATATGCACGTACGTTTTCGTATGTAGCTAAAGAAAGATAGTCAGCTTTTAGTAGCTAAATATTGGCACATTTCTATACCCTATGCTGGCTGTTATAATTTACTTTTTAACCAATCAGAAACAACTAGTGTCTGCCTCGGGATTTACGCTCAGTCATAGAAGTGCCATCTATAGTTTGGCAATGTGGTGTGAAAGCAACCATACAGGAAAGCTGTTGAATATTTTGAAACTATTTAGACTGGAAGTTGATGCTGCCTTAGGCAGAATCAGCTTACAGTCAAATTTGTGCCAAAATATTCAACACGATGAGGGTTCCATAATAAAGACTGTAATATATTGGCACTTACATGATATATATTATTACCATAATCTAACGGTGCAAGACAATAGTAGAGATGAGATTAGCATCCCTTTAATGTTCAAACGAGCGGTTTTGAGCAGAAGCTAATTTAAGTATTTCAAGGGAGATAACTACGGTGAAACCAGACGGGGTTGCTCATACGCGTCATCAGGAGTTTAAAATGGATCCAGCCATTTTAAGTGTAGTTTTTGAGCGAAAAGACAAACGCGCAGACGCATGCACTGGCGGACGAAAGCGAATCCATGCCACCCCCATACCCGTTTTGATTTCAAAGCGAGTAGGGTGGGGAATTTATAGTGGAAAATACGACCTGATAAAATAATACTTAATATCCCATGCCCGACGGGGTATGCTGCCATATACACGAATGTATAGTAAGCGTTTAAGATGGACTAAATCAAGTCATTCATGACGTAATGATTATGACGTCATCATACTCTTCACGTAGTTGATTATGACCTCATATGATGGATGGATAAACAGGTAAGGTGAATTCTCTTAAACGCTGGGGTTTAGTCAGTCACTATGGAAAGGTTATTACAGAACACTATGAACATTGATTAGCTTATTACACTCGGCCCAGAAGTTGAAGAGGATATTGCGACTGGGTCTGTCTGTCTGTCTGTCTGTCTGTCTGTCTGTCTGTCTGTCTGTCTGTCTGTCTGTCTGTCTGTCTGTCTGTCTGTCTGTCTGTCTGTCTGTCTGTCTGTCTGTCTGTCTGTCTGTCTGTCTGTCTGTCTGTCTGTCTGTCTGTCTGTCTGTCTGTCTGTCTGTCTGTCTGTCTGTCTGTCTGTCTGTCTGTCTGTCTGTCTGTCTGTCTGTCTGTCTGTCTGTCTGTCTGTCTGTCTGTCTGTCTGTCTGTCTGTCTGTCTGTCTGTCTGTCTGTCTGTCTGTCTGTCTGTCTGTCTGTCTGTCTGTCTGTCTGTCTGTCTGTCTGTCTGTCTGTCTGTCTGTCTGTCTGTCTGTCTGTCTGTCTGTCTGTCTGTCTGTCTGTCTGTCTGTCTGTCTGTCTGTCTGTCTGTCTGTCTGTCTGTCTGTCTGTCTGTCTGTCTGTCTGTCTGTCTGTCTGTCTGTCTGTCTGTCTGTCTGTCTGTCTGTCTGTCTGTCTGTCTGTCTGTCTGTCTGTCTGTCTGTCTGTCTGTCTGTCTGTCTGTATGTCTGTCTGTCTGTATGTATGTATGTATGTCTGTCCGCCCGCCCGCCCACCCGCCCGCCCGCCCGCCCGCCGGCCCGCCCGCCCGCCCGCCCGCCCACCCGCCCGCCTGCCTGCATGCCTTCCTGTCTGCCTGCCTGCCTGCCCGTCTTAGGTTTTCCCCTGAATAACTTCAAGTTACACAGCTGTATGGCACGCGTATAGTAGAACTCACAAATCAGTACATATGTTACCAAAAGAAAACAACTTTTAACACGATGTAAACGAATGTTGTGTTGAATATTCTGAACATAATTCGATTGGAAGACAGCGCTGCCTTCCAATCGAATTATGTTCAAAATATCCATAGCACTTTTTTATTATTTTGTGCTTGACATATAGCCAAATTTATTTCTGTGCTGGACTGTGTAAGACTGATGCGACCAAATCCCACAACCCTCTGACCTCAGGGTCCCACATCAGCGGCCGAAACTGGTCCCTAGCTTTCTCGCCATCCGAGCAACAGCGGACCTTTCCATTTTTAGCTATGCCCCGCCCCTCACGAGCTAAGCTCCACCCACACCTCGCTGTGTTGGGATTGATCGATCCCCAAATGCCCTAGCTATCAATTTCCTGAAAACTATACAGGGAAGCTGTTGAATATGTTGTAACTATTTTGACTGGGCGCTGTTGCTGCCTATAGCAGCAACAGCGCCCAGTCAAATTAGTTTCAAAATACTCAACAGAATATTTATTAAATGGTAAAAGCAAAGAATTTGTACAACAACGCATAGACCGTCTTCAAATATGCGTTCGTGGCGTAATTATCGACGTCATTCATTATGATCTCATTCTACACACCACGCAGTTCATTATGACGTCATATGATGGGTGGGTACTCTGGAAGGGTAAGTTCCGAGGGGCCCAGCTAAGAATTTCAGAAACTGTGTACACGGGCCCCTTTCTAATTTCGTTCCTGATTTAGTCCTGTACCATTTATCAATTTATGGGAAGCTTAATTACAACAGGGGTAGAGGTTTGGGTGTGTGTGTGGTGGTTGTTGGGGTAGGTGGGGTTGGGGTGGTGGGGTGGGGTTGGGGGCATGGGCGGGTAGAATTTCCTTATAAAATTCGCAAACGAATAAATATATAATTCAGATAAGTATTATATATGAGAAATTATGTTAGTCATTTTAACATAAGAATATTGTAATTGGCTTATTAGTATCGTTAGTTGAGGATTTATTCATGGTGAGACAAATAATATGCACGCTTAGAGCACAGCACTTGTTTATCTAGGGTGGTCTTTTATAAATATGTTCGTATACTGCAGCAGTTTTCAAACAAAATAAAACGCAATACAATATGTTGATAATGGACTTTTCCAGTTTTAGCTATGCCCCGCCCATCTCAAGCTAAGCTCCACTCACACGTCGCCAGTGTTGAGATCGATCGATGCATGAACTCCCTGACCATCAATTTCCAGAAAACTATGCAGGTAAGCTGTTGAATATTTTGAAACTAATTTGACTGTGTCATGCTGTATCGTGTGGTTGCCTCTTCAGCAGCATGTGTATTAAATATTACAGCTATACAATTCATACACCGTGTCGGACTATTAAGCGTTTAAGAAGGACTAAATTGAGGCATTCATGCTGTATTTAATCATGACATCATCCAACACGTCACGTAGTTGATTTTGACGTCACATGATGAATGGATATACTGAAGAGGTCCAGTCGCCTTGAGCTCGGCAATATGGTATTACCATCACATGAGCATAGACATTATTGTACATCAAAATCAGAGATGATAAGAATGTCTCACGTGCCACGGACCCAACTTCATTTTAGCAGCTCCTCACATTAATATTGCTATGGGCTTATTAAGTATGAAGTCACTGAGCGTGATTCGAAACCCGGAGTTGTGTATTTTGCTTTATGGGCTTGTTAAGCATGACGTCACTGCGCGTGATTCGCACACCGGAAGTGTGTATTTTGTTGTATTACATCATAGGTGCGTGACTCGGACATCATCATTTGTTGCTAAACAAAAACATTGGTTTGTGGATTAAACAATCGAACTGAACCCGGAAATACGTCATCACGTAACACGCCCATTACATCATAAGTAAGTGTTTATAACGTCATCATTTGTTGTTAAACAAAAACATTGTTTTGTGTATTTGATAATCGAGTTGAACCCGGAAACACGTCATCACTTAACAAGCCCATGAGACGCCATAAACACGTACTTATGATGCAATAAAGTTAAATACACACTTCCGGGTTGCTAATCACGCGCATTGACGTCATACTTAACAAATCATAGCACAGCGTGTTTAGAATGAATCGCTAGCACACAATTTTTGATTACTGAAAGTCAGTGCACCTGAGATTTGTACGAACTTCCATAAGTTTCTTTTGCAAATTTAGAATCAAATCGAAAGATTTTTACATATAATAATAACTCAATGTTCCTCGTGTCATGATAGAAGAATGCATTTGTAGCCATGGCTTATCAACTTTGTGACGGACTTAAAGGATAACTAACCTCATCTCTTTATAGTTATTCAGGTTATCTAATATGCTACCCACAAACTGTTCGTGTACATTTAAGCGTCATTATCACGCCCCTAAAGAAAGATAGCCAGCCTTTAGTAACTAAAATTTGGTACATTTCTATACCCTATGATGACTGCCGTGATTGACTTTTTAAACAATCAGAAAAAACGAGTGTAGCTGCTCCGGTGTATACGCTCAGTTATAGAGATGTAATCTATAGTTTGGCAATGCGGAGTAAAAGCAGCCCTGCAGGTAAACTGTTGACTATTTTGACACTAATTTGACTGGAACTTGTTGCTGCCTTGGCAGCAAGAAATTTCGGTTAAATTAGTTCCAAAATATTCAACAAGCTGAGGTTTACTTAATAAAGAATGTAATGTATTGTCACTTATGTGATATCACGCACTATCGCTTGAAGCGAGAAAATGACGGCAATCGCCGTTCAACATTTACGCGATATTACAAAGCAGATAATTGTGATACAAATAAGGGCATGTCACAGGATATGAATGATATGGAATTTATAAACCATAATCTATCTGTGCAATGCAACATTTGAGATGAGATTAGCATCTTTTTTTTCTTTTTTTAAAACATATTTTATTGCATAACTTGCAATGGGATTGGGCACAAGTTGTTCGAAACTTAGGAAAGCCCTCTCCCTACAGAAAAAATGTATAGGCGGCAAACATAAACATATACACAAAATAACAAAGTAAACGTATACACAGATTAAATATTATAATACATGTACATCATATTGAGTATTTATATAATCGAGAGAGAGAGAGAGAGAGAGAGAGAGAGAGAGAGAGAGAGAGAGAGAGAGACAAGTATAGTGAAGAGAGATCCAGAGAGGTAACTGAGGCCAATAATTTTGCCCAACAGTAATATTTTCATGATGACCACCATAACAAAACGCCCAAGGGCCAGTGTTGCTCATCTGGAGCATTTGCACTGGAAAACATGGAAATTTGGGTTGGAAGCTGTCAGGTCGTTTAAGAGGAGTATCATTTTGGCAATCTCCGGACAATTTTCTAAGATTTTCACTTAGCACCTTTTAACTATCAAGTGGCATGTTTGATTATGACGTCAGATACATGTGAGACAGATCGAATTTTTCTATTGGTGATAGGTCGGATCAATACTTTTCAAGAATCATTCTCTGACATACAGCCAGATGGGCAAGTAATTCATGAATCCATTTCCTCGCTCAATCATATGACGTCATAATCAACTACGCGATGTGTATTCTGAAGTCATAATCATGGCCTCGCGGATGATTCTATTAAGCCCGTCTTTAACTCTTAATAGTCCGACACGTTGTACGAATAGTATGTTTGTACTATTTAAGTATCATGCTGTTGAACACTTTGAAATTAATTTGACTGGGCGCTGTTGCTGCCTTTCGAAACTATTCAATAGCCTGTATAGTTTTCTGGAAATTGATTGTCAGGGAGTTCAGAGATCGATAGATCCCAACACGAGCGAGGTGGTGGTAACGCTTAGCTAGAGATGGGCGTGGCGTTGCTAAAACAGGAAAGGTCCATTATGGACCAATGGTCGAATTTCCTTAAATACATGTACAGATTAGCAATAAACTATTCACTGAGATTAGCTAGTGTGAAAACAGAAATGTGTGTATTAAATGCTTGCTTATTAGTGAAACCTAAACGGGTCTCAGCCACGCGTCTCAGCAGGGATTTTTCATTTCACTTTCCATTTGCGCTGACAGTTAAGATTTCTAAGGTAACATACCGTATATGATATCATGTTATATCAGTTAGCTAGAGGTTCCAGTACATTCAGAAGCAGGTTCGTTTATACTGAAAACCTTCTATCACAATGATACCTCCCATCCATATTGCAACTTCTCAACCACGTTCACAGTAAACAAGCATAGAAATCCATGGTAACATCTGCGATTGATCGTCACTGGCTCATTAGCCAAATAAAGTTTCCGCTTACGGCGCAGTTGATCAGCGCGATACATACATATATCCGCACGTTGCAGCGGTTGTCAAATGGAATCAAGCCAGATGCGATATGTTGAAAACAGTGAAGTGTTCGCATAGATTTCGTGTATATCTTCGGTGGTTTATAACCGAATAACTTTAATATTTACACAATTCGCCTTTTGTCTGCGGCAATAGAATATTAGCATCACAATGAGCTTGACTTATTTCAGAGATGTTAACAGTATCGCATCATTCTCGCCAACAACATCATGCTATCATCTCGTAACATGACGACGGCAGAGCTCGTTTAAGAACAGTGGCTGCCAATTTTGTCTAAGGAAATTTGGGACCCGGAATTTTCAGATTTTAAGCATATTCTTTGAACATTTTAAAGATGTTCAAAGACCTTTTCCAGATTTTAGAATACGCCCAACCATTTGGGATCACTCAATATACCTCTTGTTATAATACATGGGTTCGTGTTAGCTAAGTCACTCTCATTCCTAGCTAAGTCCCTCTGATTTCTAGCGGATATCTCTGTTCACTTCGTATGCGTTTGTGTTGGAATCGATTTGAAAATTCCAAAATTCCATGTTCACGGCAACTATCCAGGTAAGCTGTTGAATATTTTGAAATAATTTTAATGGGAGCTATATAAATATTCAACAGACTGTTTAATAAATTGTAAATTCAATCATGCAATTCGTTACGGACATTTGGACTTCACGACGGACATTTCACGAGTAATTTTAATTGTGATGTTAGCCAACATGTGGCACGTTTGATTATGAGGTTAGATACTTGAGTGGCAGATCGGGTCTCTCGATTGGTGATGGCGCGGATGAATAATTTCCGAGAATAAGCCCAGGGTTTACAAACAGAGAGACAAATACACCTAGATATAGAGGCCAGATTTTAATGACCGCATGGGCCGATTAGTAAATGAATTTACATATAGTAAACTGTAAAGAGTGGACAAATGATACGAAACAAAATTACAGATCAGCAACGATGTGTGCAGTGTAATGGATGAATCCACTTTTAAGTAAACCCCGCCCATTTCTAGCTAAACTCCGCCCATGCTTTTCCCGTATTGCGATGCGAACCCTAAATTCCCAAAATCCCAATAGTAAGGTTCTATTTAATTTTGCAAATTTTGTTGTTGGAGGTCGTATTTTGTGAGGAAAGTGTCAAGGCTGCAGTAATTATTTATTATTGCTGTGGCCATTTCAGCCGACCTCCTCTGTTCGTGTATTGTTTGTTGTGTCCTATTATTGTTGGGATTTTTCCCGGTTCACGGTCTGTTGTAATGACGCTTGTATTGTTGGTTGGTTTTTCAGCGTTAAGCTGTATATATAAGCGCTGCCGTTTGTTAAGACTCCTGTTTTAAAGCATACCAAGCAAGTATAAGCAAGAATTGAGCCTTAGAGTGCTGACGGGCGGGTGGAGTGTGGGGCCATTGACCTTTATCATGGCCTGAAAGACGTTGTTCGCTCAGGTCCCAATGTGTTAAAGGGCCTGGTTAACATAAGCAAGTCAGTGTGGCATGTTACGGTATGCACTGAGGTAATAAAGAACAATTGTTGGAGTATGGACTTGTCAATGGAGAAGTATGTAAGGTGCAGGAAATAGACTCAGACAAACTACTAATTAAAGTGAAGGCGCCATTAGAAATACCTAATGAACGAATGTACTCTTCCAAGTACTCTCTCAATTGAAAATACGTTCTTTCTGCCACTATGGTACAGGGGTCAGATCAAGACATGTCACATTTGTACCAGTACTGACCACCTGGCTAGCGCATGCCCGCATAAGGACAAATGCTTAATTTGTGGGTCAACTGATCATTATAAACGGCGATGTAAGGAAGCAACAAAGAATCAAACTCGAGGTGCTTCAGAGCCAAATAATCGCCAGGAGCCTGAACCAGCTGCTGTAGCTGACGTTCACAAAACGGCTGCTGTAGTTGATGTTCATAAACCAGCTAAACCTGTGGTAGTAGACATACCAGATTCTATTGAAATTTTGCGGGAGAACGTGACACAAACACCTGTACCAATGGCTAAAGACGTTGATTTAGCATCTGATACAGAAAGTCTGCAACTAGGGCAAACAAGATTCAGATCACAGCCTGTTGAAAGTACTGATAATTCAATAGTGGATCAGGCCCCTCTGAATGATACGGTAAAAGACATAGCAGGTAAAACGGACATTTCTGTAGGAGCCAGAAATACATTGACACGTACGAGTTCCAGCATCCCTCACAAGACAGAAAGTGGTCATAAGCGACAAAATGATGACTCAATTTCAGATTCTGATGTTGAAGAAGACACTGTTCATGGTATGTCATTTGATTACGACGATAGCGTATCTGTTGCTGATTCGGATATATCGGTCATCACACAGGGTTCTCAAAATGCTGAAATGGTTATGTACCGCTCTGAAACAGGGCAGGTATTGATCCCACACGTAACTAAAATGGTGTGCGCTACCGTCAGTTAGGAAATGATTCTGATGTATCAAAATATCAGCATCTAACATTAATTGAATTACTCACATCAGAATTTAATGAAAAGATTGATAAATGGGCGAAAAAGCAAAACCAAATCAAATTAAAATATGGGGCTTTTAAATACCTGTTTTAACATATTATTAATGTTAATTTGCACACTAAATTGCAGAGGTTTAAACGACAAAATTAAACCACATGTACTATTAGATGATCTAAAGGCAAGAAATGCTTGACATTATTATGCTGCAGGAGACACACTTACAAGATATAAATGTTATTGAAAGGTTCAGGCGCTTGGTGAATGGAGAACTCTATTACTCGGTTGCCAATGAACCTAGTGCACGTGTTGCAATTTTTGTGTCTCCCAAAATGCCTCAGCTGGATAAATATCATTTCTTCTTCATCTGATAACAACGGGTTAAAGTTATAATAGACATATCAGGGTCGAGTTGTAGTTTAGTTTCGATCTATGCACGGGCATTGCATTCTGAAAGATTACATTCTTATCCAATATATCACCCATTCTTAATGATAATGACAACATTATCTTGGGTAGTGATTTTAACTGTGTTACCGATGGGACGCGAGACAGAAGTTCACTTTGTAGCTATGGTGGCACATCGCATGGCAGACTTAAATCTATATGTGATGCAGAACATTTACTAGATAGTTATAGGATATTAAATCCAGAGGGGTGTGATTTCACATGGCATTCAAATAACGGCCAACTCGCCTCCAGAATAGATCGTATTTTTTTTTAAAGAACATTGAAAGGAAATCTGGTAAATGCGGGCATGTATCCAATTGCGTTCTCTGACCATGACATGTTTTACGTCACGCTGGACAATGCTCACTGGGTTAAACGCGGCTCTGGCTTCTGGAAAATTAATAATTCGTTGCCAAAAATGTATCAAAATTGTGTTAAAAGCTTTTGGTAATATAAGCTTCGAAATAAAAATTCATATGACAATCTAATAACATGGTGGGAAGATGTTAAAGTTGGATTTGCCCACATTTCAAAACAATATGCCATTGGGAAAGCGCGAATGATGCGCACGGAGAAGAAAGCACTTGAGCGTTCTCTGAGTCTCCTAAGTAGAAAGGTTGCGAATGGTGATAGTCAGTTTAGTGAACGGCTAAGGGACAGAAAATCAAACTTACGCGTATAGACAGGTATATGATTGAAGGTGCAATAACTAGGAGCAGAACGCAAATGTATATCGAAGGCGAGAAACCAACGAAATATTTTTATGGTCTTGAAAAATCTAGAGGAGTTGAGAAGTTAATTAGGAGTTTAGAAACAACAACGGCAAACATTGATCTGCGCAAAAGGAAATTATGGAAACTGTAGAAACATTTTCTCAGATGTTATATAAATCTGATGATAGTAATGATTTAAAGTCATTTGAGATGCTAGCCAATATCAAAGAAGCATTCTCAAAAACGAGCACGGAATTCTGTGAGCCCCTATTAACACTAGTTGATCTGCCCACTTCTCTAAAGCATAAGAAGGTTAGCAAGGCTCCAGGAGGTGATGGGCTTAGCGTTGAATTCTATCAGACAGTTTGGCATCTCATTGGGCCAGCGTTTATTAAAGTAGTAAATGAATTTTCTCGCATGGTAGGCGCCCTTCTACCATGTCGCAAGCATATGTTCAACTTATATTCAAGAAAGGAAATCGGCATAGCCTAGGGAATTACAGACCCACCTCGCTCCTCTGTGTCGATTATAAGATCATTTCTAAAGCACTTGCTAAAAAACTTGCTAGTATGCGGTATGAAGTTATTCATACCGATCAAACATGCTCAATCCCAGGCCGCTCTATTTTGACCAGGCCGCTCTATTTTGACCAATACATTTTTAATTAGAGACATTATACACTTGGATGAGAAAGGTAATGCCCCAGGAGCCATTATAGGTTTAGACATCGAAAAGGCGTTTGATCGATTAGAATGGGAGTTTATGTTTAAATCACTTGGTCACATTGGTTTGGGACCAAATTTCATAAAATGAATCCGGATTCTCTATGGCAATATTAGCAGCAAATATCTCTTAAACAATTTTATAAGTCAAGCAACAATTTGCGCGCGTGGTGTGCGTCAAGCTTGTTCATTGTCTCCAGTGGTGTTCGTCATAGTAATGGAGGCAAAGGAAGCAACCCTCAGCGGGGACCCAGTTTTTCATGGTATAGCTATTCATAGTGTAAATCGGCAAATAACGGTGTCTCAATATTCCGACGACACAACTGTTTTTAAGGAACCAATGCTGATTTTAAAATTTTTGACACGATTTTATTTGATTTTCAGATGTGCTCTGGCCTGAGGATAAACACAGCTAAATCAGTTGGATTATTCTTGGGTCAGTGGAAGAGTAGGTGTGATAAGCCACTTGGCATCCGATGGACAAATGAATCAATCAAGTATGTTATTACGTTCCCTGCGTAGTTTGGGGCAGTCTTCCATTTGGCCACTTTGATAGATGTGCAGCCATAACACTCTCTGCTCTACTAATAGTTTTACTATTACAGTGTTATCAATATACCTAGTTAGGTTGTCGTTTTTAAGACGGCGCTGGTAGCTGATGATTCTATTCACCTGAGTCTTTTGGTTAAGGGCTCGTTTGGATAAAAGCTGACATCTATGTTGGATATTTGATCCCCGAGGTCCGTTTAGTGCTCTAGCTAGCGGCACTCCGATTCAACTGTAAGGTGTTGCACGATGGTTTCTTAAAATGTATAAATGTTTGTTACCAGTTTTCAAAATTGATCATTGTAATGGCGTTACCTAAATATTCTCATTTAACATTCTGTCTCTCCATTCGCTTTGGGTCGTAATGGTGTAATCTTATGATGATAAACACCTTAGCTTCTGACATTGAGGCTTTGAATAGGGTCACTATCTGTTGTGCGTTGTTCAGGAATTGCTATTAGTGACAAAATCTTGTCAAGTTTAGTAGTACCAAAATTTCCAAATTTGATGATAAAGGTTCAATCAAGGGAAACCTAGGATAGTCTACCACTTCAGGGATATAAACTCCTGGCAGAAATGGTCTACATATATCCTCCGATACATATTTCAAAAGGTCTGAAGGTAGGAAAGTCATACATAATGGCTCAAATCGTGTGGTCACAGTACATGCATCACATTACACTGCTTGCAAAATAATTCACCAAATCCATTAATACTCAGAAACCAAACTTTCTTTCTTAAAAGCTGTTTGGGCGTTACCATCCCTTGATGGCTTTCCTGCGCTAAATCAACAATTCTGTGTTGCAATGAACATGATATCGTGAGATGCGAATCACACTTCCGGTTAAGGTAGGTGTGACTGTTACATCTGATTTCACTCGACCAAAGCTGTTGTCTTTACAGTCACTATGTGTTAATCGGTAGATGCCAACACTGAGATTTATATTATTTAATGTTGCCATCATGATTTCTCGAATAGATCCCACCTTTGGAATCACATTTTCACCACAAAGTTCATCTGCTAACCTTGATTGAGCGAATCGGACAAGATGAAATAAATGTTTGTTAATCCAATATTGGGATATCATAATATGTAATCAGTAGAATTCTCGTGTAAGATTAAAAGTGTAATCTAAACTTTCAAATCTTACTGGTAGCTTTCTGTTTACATTATTGATAATTGTTTATGGTCAGTTATGAACTTGAATAATGGGAAATGTTTGCAAACCTACACGATTGATTTCCCAGCGTAACTGTATAGACAGTTAACTGATGAGAGAGATTTTCTCACATATGATACAACTTTGCCACTGTGCATCAAAATAACACAGAGTTGATCTGTGCTTCTATCTACGTGAGTCTATGTGTGTTTCATTGGTATACAGCTAGTCATGTCTTCATGAGTTTATTTGGATTGCCTCGATTGCATTTATTTCGTCGCAGTGCCATTCTGCATTTGTGTGTGGCAATGCTCTAAGTGATGTATTTATTGGAGAGAAATCTGGAATGAAAAGATATATCCAAAGAGCTTAAATCTCTTTGATTTTGGCCATAGACAATGACATCATGCCTTATATTTCTGGCACATTTAACTCCTTCTATGCTGTCTCAAATGAATGTTCGGCTGGTGAAGGTTGATACAGATGTATTGCTTACCTCAAGTTGGTGATGTATCTAGGTTCAGGAGTGACTTCCATTCGATGTTAACCTGCAGTTAATTTTAATTTCAAGAAATATCTCAAGTCATCCAGGCCAACTATGATGTCATCAGTGGTGGTAGTGATATACCATTCTCGATGTATTGGTTTACATGTGTCATGCCTATGCAACTGGCTATTTAATTTTGGTTTTGGTGCATCGAGAGTGAACGAAATCTAAGATATCAGAGCAACACAGTTTTAGGATTCCCAGATAGTCCTGACATTCTATTTCTGCTTCCATGTTTTACAGTGGTGGAGTGAAACTCTGCATTGCGACTGTGTGACTAACTGGTTGTACAGTTTCATCAATATGAATTTTAGTTTGTACATCTTTTAATCAACGAATTTATTCAGACGAATCACTGAACTCGTCAAGGATTGGATTTGCAACATGTTGTGTGACCACTCTGATGGTCGAGACCATAACATGGGCAGAAAATCCTGTGAAAGGGCTAGTGACAATGCCGTTATCAATGTCCCATTGTCAAGTAGTAGTAGTTATCAGTATTTGAGGCTGTACTGTATTCTGCAGCTGCAATCCTTCTTCCCTTCTGTCCTCAGCCAAATTATGTAGCTTCCACCAATTCAGAGTTCATCTAAGTTCTCTTTTCATGAAGTGGATTTGCAGCATGTTTAATAGATTTGCACAATGATCTCCTGTTCTAGCTTTAGATTTACTTGCTTCTGGTAGGATAAATTTCATGATTCTATGCACGGATGTTCTCTGGCATTCCTAGCACATGGGCAAACATGGACTACCTTTTTTGGCAATGAACAACACACCGTGTATAATGCATCGCTTGTAATTATGCTAACAGACCATCAGTGTCAAGTGATGATGCCGAACAGTTTGTGGTAGCATGCATCAAGCTTATCTAGTGCTTCCTGTGGATCTGCCGCGATGTTACATTTATAGAGCACCAAGGATATGCAAGTGGCATTGTACAAACGTAGTCCTTCTGTCAAATGCATCTTTGATCTTCGGATCCTGATCTTCCAAAGGGGCAAGAAGGCTACAATTTCCATGACGCAGCATTCAATATTATTAGATGTACTGCAGAACAGTTATCCCACGATTCTGATTTTCCTCGATGGTTCACCGCCACACATTGGATCGTCATTTTCGTTTGCTTTTGTATATATGTGTGCACTCGTTTTTGGATTCATTCATAAAGAGTCTGTGTTTTGATGGCATCTATTTAGGAGTAGTCTGTTAAGGGGTTTCGTTTCCTCGTCCATGAAGTCCATATTGTAGTCATATTTGTATTTCTAGCGTCATACCCATTATGGACACTTGGTGCGCGGATGTCTTGTGGATTCTTTTAGCACAGATTTCAAGTATTAGGTCATACTATGGGGAGCCGAAACATATCTCCACCTCTGCAGACATCGCTATCTTGGCTCGTACTCTGGCATGGTGTCTGCGTGTAGTAGTCTCACTAGTCACAGCTCATTTTCGTTCCAACTGTTCTGGTGTAGTACATCTAGGAGCTTTGAGCGTTTACTTGTGTCAAATGGGCATGCCATGTTATTGACTATTTTGGGGTTTGGATCTGACTACTGATATAAGCAGGTTTATCAAATGTCTGCGCAACTGTGTTCATGTTTAAGGCGAATCTAAGCCAGGATCGAGTGGTGGCAACAATCGTGTCGCGAATACGGCATAGGGTAACATTGAATAGGATGTTCTGTATACTGTTGAGAAGCAAAATGTGTCGCAGATTGGCTGTGTGGCTGAGTGATTTCTTGGGCTTGGGTAGCGAGATAAGGGTGCCTTGACCTATATCATCGACGGTAGGGTGGTACATTTACGCTGAATCGATTAAGTGTGCGATAGGTTTGATATAATGTCACCCACATATTTGAATTGTTTATTTCTCATACCATCATGTCCAGATGCATGTTCATTTTTCTGGACCTCTCAACTTAGCTTTCTCAATTGGTATTAGAACTGTCATGGTGTAACCTGAAGATGTGTTCATTATCGTGGTCAGTGGGCTGTTCCGTTAACTTATCTGGAATTGGGTTAGCTGTCCCCTGATAAAATGTCCTGATGAAATGTCCTGCAGAGTGAAGTACGGTTAGTGCGTTCACTGCGTAATTCTGGTGCAGTTTTTACCTTGGTCACATTTATAGATGCACTGATGTGGCGATTTCTGCTCTGCCACATGGGAATCGATATACATTGTTTAGTTGTTTATTTTTACAACTCTTATGGCCCTTGGATCATGATGACGATGTTGACGACGACGACGACGACGCCGACGATATTGTTGACGTTGATGACGTTGATGACGAGGATGACAATGATGATGACGATGATGATGATGATGATGGATGCTGATGATGATGATGATGGATGCTGATTATGTTGATGAGAATGATACTTCTGCTTGAGCTAGGACGACGATCTGCAGTGGGATCAGCACTGCAAGCTTCAATAGCATGGTCTATTGATCTCAATACTCCAAGCATCGCTATTGCAATCACTTGATCTCAGTGTGTCATGTTTTTTCTCCCGAATATAGGTTTGGACAACGGCAAGCGGCAAGCATGTGTTTGTTGCCCTTTTCAGATATAGAGTGTGAGTGTGCAATTTCTCTCTTCCAATGATTATATTAATTATATATGCGAACATGCAAAAATGCATGCAAAACTGTAACTGTGACCTAATTGATTATGACATCATTCACTTGAGTTTCCGGCGTGCACTGGATGTTGCTGACCATATGCACGTATTGGGCACACCTGCATTTCCGATGACGTTGTACCTGTATATAATCTTGATTCCATACATTTGATTATTTTGTTTAGGCCCTTGGATGGATTGGCGCTCCCACTGATGTTAGCTATCTGCTCCTCTGGGCTTTTTATACCTCCATATGAATGACCATCGCGAAGTAGGGGTGTTTCTTCTGTTTTAAACAGTATGAAGTCTATTTGGTTAAAGACTTCCTATTTTATCGGGTGACAAAATTACTCTGAAAATTATAATTGTAGCAAATAGTCTATTTGACCGGAGGAATGCCACCGGTGCATTTCCATTGCTGTTGTGTGCTCTCTCCATATGACGGCACGCACAAACCGCCGATGAATTCTTGTCTGCCTTGCTGAGTTTACCCATCCTGGACGTGAAATTTCTACACACGAACAGTTGCCATGAGCTGGGATAGTAAAGGCGGAGCTAAGTTCTGTATAGACAGAATCTAATTTTGATGGATAGTCTTTGGATTGTTTCAGCAGTTGGGCCATATGCAATAAACATGTGACATTTAGTGGTGGTACGGATTCGCGTGGATATAGTCAGGTCGATGATTGACATATCAGAAACTAATGACATGGGCCAAAAGCCTTGGTCCAATTACAAAGCCGAAGTCGTGGTATGTGGCCTGTTTTTTCTCCATCAGCACTAGCTTGTGGGACGTCTGAATTTCGTGCTCTGAGTGGGTAGCTACTTTAGTCTCATTAACGCATGTAATATCAATGTTATACTGTTCACAGTATTGTTTGCCTTTTTGATGTGAAATCAGATCACGTGATTCCATATAGAGATGGTAGATCCTGGGAAGATTGCGTTTTTCTGAGGATGGCGAACAGAGTCTCTACGTTGAGGTCAGTTAGACATAGTCAGAGTTGCCTCTGAATGCGTATGTAAGGATGTGCGCATTGATGACGTTCGTTTCCCAACAACGTTTATACTTATCGATAACAGAACCGTGAATGTGTCATCTTCTCCAGTTGAAGAGATTACCAGTCAAAATGGAGATTTAACCAAATCAAAATTGCATATCAATTTGAAACGCATTTGTCGTTTTAGCAAGTTGACGTGTTCTGCATCTTCGCTTCCAACATTACGTTCTAAGCGTTGTGTATAGTGACACATATAACATCATTGTTGTGGAGATGAATAAAATCTGGAATTCCAGATCTGGGTTTCTGGAAAGGGGCTATATTTAGTTATAGGATAAAACCAAGAAAGCATTACACGTCTACCTTGGAATATTGTGTGCACTAAATGCACAAATAAACACAAACGTGTAAGATAATAAGTTAAAGGATCAATTCTCTTATAATTAAAATGTTTAATGAAACTGTTAAATTATGGCATAGATCGTCTATATCATTCTAGTTCCTTAATCTAATCTAATCACATTTATTTGCTTTTTGGCATTGCGCTACAGTTGACAGATATCAATCTAGCTTGTGTATGTGATTAAGCGCTTGCAGCATGGCGGTGGCTGAAATGCTTTTGATTAGTTGTTTAAGTAAGTCATGCCAGGGCGTAATATTGTGGGTGTCCATTTTGGCATTCCAGGGCTTATTGAGTATGTACATTTTGATATTAAGACTGAGTACCGTTCTTTAGCTCCAGCAAAAATATGTAAAATATGTAAAATATGTAAAATATGAGGAATAGTTAATCTATGTCACATTTATTTTTTCACATGTATTGCTAGGATAATGAGAGTTGAGTATTCATGTAACAGTATAGTCTGCGAATTCAATCGCTACATGGTTAATGGCCACAGATTTGGACTAACGCATTGCGGTAGTCAACGTTGAACATGAAATACAAGTATGGGTTCAAAAGCGAGTTGAAGTAAGTCAAGCAAAACGCTATTGTCCAAATAATATCAGGCACACACGTCGCACAGAACGTGACTGTTGGCCATAGCACACACCATGGTAACACACAAATGAGGAATGCTACAATCAGAATGGATAATTGGCGTGTAGCTCTTCTATTTTGGAGGTTCATCCTCTGAGTCTCAGTCATAAATAGTGCATTTGATCCTCCTAAAGTCTGCAGTCTGGAATGTTTGCTAGAACACGTTGAATTTACCGAATCTTCTATTTTTCGTCGATTTGTTTGAACAGCCAGTTCATGTTTCGTGTTTTCTTCGCGAATTTTGTCATTTGAATGTTTATTTCTCTCGATATTTTGTGAGAATACGTGCCGGTTCTTCATATAGAAAAAGAGCATCAGTGAAACTACAGCCAAGAATATGATAAGTATGTAAAAGATGGTAGCCAATGCCATAATATAATACTTATTTAGATTAATGGAACAATGATCTACGGCCATTATTGATGATGATGAATGGGCATCTTGATAATACTCGTCAAATAGAATAAATACCGTCCAGAATATGAAAGTGACCAGGAAGAGAATTGCAGATATCTTCCAGGCTCGGCTTTTAGTAAAAGTTAAACGATATTCTAATGGATTCGTGACACATTTCAGTCTGTCAAATGCTATTGCGTTCATAAGCAACCAGGACACAGTACAGAATGTGTAACCGGTGATTTTACGCACAATACATGAAACTATCCCGAGTCGTGTGTAACCATTATGTATAATAAAGAAAGGTTCAGAAATCGCCCCAACGCACAAATCTGCCAAAGCTAATGTAATCACATATGCACTATAGATGGTTGTATTCAGATGCTTAGATCTGCGCACACAGACTACGATGAGAGCATTACCTCCTGTTGTTAAGATGCAGGAAAGAATCATGAGGATAACAGTAAGATTCATAGATACGTCATCGGAACTGTGGTTATTGTCATCTAATAATCCACGGATACTGCCATTATCAGCTACGTCACTAAGTAACCTGACATTAAAGATGCTTTTACTGTTGTTATGCTCACTATATGTAAATGAAGATATCGCCTTCATATCCATGCTTTCCATGCTACCAGATAACAATTGTATTATCATGATATAGTCACTAATTCTATCAGCAGATAAAGTCTATGTGACAATCACCATCTTGTCTGTCCATTAGGCTCTCACTTTAAGAGCTCTGTATTATGATGTCCTCCAATATGCCCGTATTAAGAACATGGCACGCATGTATTAATTATATGCACAGTAGCCGGCTCTCTTATTCTCTGCAAAGATATATTTTATTATTTATTTGTTGTATCCATTGTTTTGTTTGTCTTTGATCAAGGGATTTGCTTGGACTGCTATTATTGCAGATCGAGTGTATTATAGCGAGATGAGTAAGTGTCCATTGTATCTTCTTACCCGATGTTCATTCTATTTCAAGATTGCTATCAATCTGTGCCAATGGAATCTAAGAAAAACATCTCGTAGATGTAGATAGATGGATGGTCTGGATTAGTTAAATAGTCTCTGATTCACTAGGCTACCGACAACTACATTTTATCTTCTATGTAGCAGTAAGTTCATTGATCGACGAAGATCTACTTAGACCGCTTACTCATTGGATCGATTGTATTATTTAGACACGGGTAAATGTTCATTATGTATGGCTGCATGATAAGATCGGGGTGGGTACGTGGTGGTGGATGTGCATCAATCACATTTCTACGCCACGTTCTCTGTCATTCTGTCCAAAACTCTCTCTAAGAAAAGCATCTGTTGTCTCCAGCTCTCTCATGGATAGACTATAGTTGATCAATTGGCTTTGATCTACAAGAGAATCGAACAATCCATCTAGGTTTCTACGTACCGGTGAGGTTTGTATATAGGTATAGGTCGGGGTTTATAGTTTGCTTCCACGTGCGTGCTTAGCCGACTTGCCAAATTACGCCCTAGTCTTTGAGCCTTATCTATGTTTCAGAACTGCCTTCTTGGGAATATACAAACATGCCGTAATAGGTTTTACATTCCGTAGTGTATATATTGCAAGTTCTCTGACTACGCCCTATGGCGATTTTGATATTCCTGATGCCCGGCATATCAGAATCGGCAGAGGGCCGAGTCGGAGATCTCGGAGTGTATTGTATCGTAAGATAAGCCTTTCAAGCTGAAGTCCAAGAATCGAAATGAACACATAGATACACCCTTTGCAGGAGATTGCTATATATTATTACGGAAGTTGGTCTGGTCACCAATATTCGTATTTTTAAAAAGATTGTAAAACAAATCATAATATTTTCTTCCCGTATTGGCTCTCAAGCATACGAAAATTATAACGGACGTAATAATTCTGGTATTTGAGATTTCAATTATTCAATTCATGAATCCGTTTCCTCACTCAATCATATAATGCCATATTCAGTTACGGGGCGTGTAGGCTGACGCCACAATCATAGATAACTGGATATAGTCCGTCTTTAGCGCTTAATAGTTCGACATGTTGCACGAATTGTATGGCTTTACCACTTAATAAACTTCTGTTGAATATTTTGAAACTAATTTGACTGGGCGCATTAGGCAGCGTCAGCACCCAGTCAAATTAGTTTCAAAATATTTAACATATTATCTCATAGTTTTCTGGAAATTAATAGTCAAGAAGGGCAGGGGTCGATCAGTCCCAACACGTGCGACGTGTATGCGCAGCTTAATTAGGGATGGCTATGTCCTATAGCAAAAATTGGAAAGGTCCGTTGACACCGCATAGATGCCCATGTGATCATATTGACTAGTTTAGTATAAATCGCTCAATGACAGAATGTGCTGACTGCCCACTTTAGTACCTTTGACCTATCTTATAAAGAAAAGATGGTGCAGTGACAGAGTCCATATATAGATGGTAGCCTATGGGGAAGGTACTCACCCATAAGGGTAGAAGTCAATGGAGTTCAAGCAGGCCTCTGCAGTGGCCTTATGGAACGCCCATTTGTAGGCCATGGGAAGACTATTTTGAAATTTTAGCACTGGAATAGCCAGTCATTCCAGTGGCAAAATTTCAAAAGTAGTCTTCTCTTGGGTTGATAAGAGTTGATAGGTTTCCTCTTGAAAATAACAACGGAAGAGGCTGTTTTTATTTCGTCATCCAGGTTATTCCACTATTGAATTGTAGTGGGCATGAATGCACTTTTAAATGTTTCAAGACGGTGACTAGGCGTGGCGAAATTATGAGCATGCCTGAGATTATACTCTGAGACATCCTCCACCTTTTCGGGGACAATATCCATGATATAATCCGGGCAGTCGCGATGGCCGATTTTGTAAAAAGCTCTTAGCTTTTTCTGCTTGCGACTCTCGCTTAAAGATGCTAGGCCAGTTTCTTCATAGAGCTTTGTCAAAGGCGTACGATTTGGTACACTGCTATTATTTATTACTCATTGCATCCGGTTGAATACGTTTTTCAGCATGCCGGGCAGAACAACCATCCCAAACCTCACTGTAAATATGCAGTGTAAGTTTTGGATAACGTTTGCCTGCTTAAAGTGTATTTCATTCAGCGCAAAGTTGATAGGCGTTCATTTAGGTCATTTGAAATGGTTCCACCCAGATACTTCGTGTGTCGAACTGACAATAATAAAATATTAGTCACAAAGAGATTTGGTTGTCCAAAGTTATTTTTAAATTTGAGATTGTGAGATTAACGGATTTTGTGGGATTTTGAGTACTACACATTGTTTTGACCATGCAGAAATAAAATGTACGTCTTCATTTAGTTGTCTCTCTATTTCAACAGATGATGAAGTTTAGCAACACAGTGCGATGTCTTCGGTATATGTCTCAGAATGCTTTCGTAATAGGTTGAAATATCATTGAAATAACATCTATATAGATAAGGAATAGGAGAGGCGCAAGTATCGAACCTTAACGGACTCCAAAATCAATTTGTCTCAAAGGCGATGTGTCCTGGTTAATTACAACAGACTGTTGTCTAGAGGAGAGTAACTCCTAAACCAGCTCTTCTAGCTTAAATCGTAATTCTGTGTGTCAAAATCTGTCAAAACCTTTAGGATGTCAAAAAATACCACAATGGTAGATTTAATTTCATCAGATGCTCTTGACAGAATGTTATATAACTCAATGGACCTTTCCAGTTTTAGCTATGCCCCACCCACCTCTAGCCAAGCTCCACTCACACGTCCCCGTGTTGGGATTGATCGATCTCCGAATGCCCTAACTATCAATTTCCTGAAAACTATACGGGTAAGTTATTGAATATTTTGGCAGCAACAGCGCCCTGTCAATTTAACTTCAAAATATTCAACATAATATTTATTAAATAGTAATGGCGTGCATTTCGTACAACAACGCATAGTCCGTCCTCAAATATGCGTTCACGACGTACCTATCGACGTCATTCATTATGATGTCATTCTACACGTCGTGTGGTTAATTATGACGTCATAGGACGGGTCGATAAAGTGGAAAGGTCTATTAGTTGATATAGAGCTTTCTCGCACAGCGGCCATTGAAATATCAAAGCGAGGCTGATAACGCAAATGAATGAAAAGTATTGCGTCATGGACGTCAGTGCGCGAGTACGCCACGATTTGTTTACGTTAATAAAGTCTGGTTTAAAGACAATCAAACGTCCCTCAGACATGTTTTAGCGGCGCATAAGAACAACACATTGAAATTCTACAGCTTATTTTAACGCAAGCGCGTTCACAAATCTGAACTGGAGGATACTTTTATGTTTTAGCGTTAGCGACAACGTGGTATGTTACTATGTAGACTTAATGCACATGTAGAATACACAGATCCACACTGGTCAAGAATGTAACTCAAAAAATTAATTAAAAATTTACAAAAAATGGTCTTAAATTTTTTTCCAACATTCTTAACACAGGTGGACAGAACTTGGCACAACACCCAGGTGTTAGGAGCACCCTTTATATAGACCCAAATATTAATTTATAGGTTACAATACTTACATAAAAAATGTGTAGGTGCTCGTAATTCAGGTGTGGATGTGCTAAAGTTCGTCTCCGGAGGGGTCAAGAATACAAGAAAAATTATTTTCATAAGAGAAGAAAAAATTTGGCATAAATTAATGCCTGTGGCTAATGTAAGGGTTCGCCTAATACAGAGCAGATTTCTTCCAGCTGGGATATTAAGCAGTTAACACAAATGGCATGCGTTTCATCCAACAGTTCATTCAAATCTGTTAGCCCTTCATTCATCCAGCTGGTTGTCTAATATAAACCTCCTCAGGCAGGATGAACCCGAAGCATCTCAACTCAACCAGCCAGACCTGTCTAGAAAGACCACCTTGGAGATCAGCCGAATTAACTAAATTGTACATTTTTAGAAATGTAAACATGGAAATCAAAAATAATACAAACATTTTATTCTTTGCTTTTCAGTGAAAGCAGTTTTAAGATGGATTTAATCATACTATCTTGAAGGTACAGCCACATTTTACAGTTCATACAAGAAGGAAGATGCACACAAATAATGGTAAGACGTTCTGTCTCCGTTTTCATTGTCACAACATTTTATATGAAAAAGATAGCAGAAAATGTATGACTATGAACCCTGTAAGTAAGATCTTTATTCTGGTTGTAATATGTTTTGTTGATGATGTAATATAAAACAAAGTTTGGGGGACTTCTGATTGAAAAATTAGCTAAATTGTGAGAATTTAATTGAAATTTGATACAATAAGTCAATTGAAACCTCGGTTTAGCCTAAACCTGCTAATAAATCACTTCATAGACTGGGTATAAGAGGTTTATTATCAGGTTTAACCTTAAACTGAGTCTGTATTTTAAGCAATCATGTGCATATCTGCCTGATATGCTGTAATATCAATCTATGTACAGTCAGATTATTTGCAATTAAGTTATTAAATTCCCAATGTTAAATGTAGAACACGGTTCTTGTTTCAAACCCTAGTTTAGGCATGACATGCAGAAAGAAATAGATAATTAAGATAAGTCTATACTTATGTACAGTAAATACTCTCAAGCAATCCTTTCTATTGCAGGAGCCATTGTGATCACTATTACAGCTGTGTGTATGCGTTATCATAAGGTGCAAGATGCCTGTGAAGAATTCTACATGGTGGGAGGACTGGTTCTCCTAAGCACAATCTATACTGAGATAAGCAAATTTCCTGTGCATAAATTTGCAGCCTCTGAAAAGTCATACTATGTGCTCCGGTAATGCCAGCAGCTCAATGTATGACAACTATTACCCTGAGCACCCTATGTCTATACTTTGACTTCTCGAATACATACATTTATAGAACACGCACCCACCCAACCTGTATGTATGGTATGTGACCACCCTCAATGGACATATACCAAAATCATTTACAATGCAAGAACTAGTCTGTTGACTATTTTGAAGCTAATTTGTAAAGTTCCCATGTCTAATTAGTTTCAAAATCTTCAACGGCTTACCTGCATATTTACCTTGAAATTGAGATTCTGAAAATTCTGGGTTCAAATAGTTAATAGGACAGCATTGTGAATATTAACCCTTTAACGGTCAAGATTGGTCAAGAAACATGACACTGAGGTCCTCGGTACTGCCATTTAAACCTGAATCTGGCCCAAAACTGCTGCAGCAGTGTCTTTGAGCTGTCTATCTGCAGACCACAAGAAAACTGGGTTTTTTAAATTTGACAGCTTAATGACTGTCTTGACAACAGATCCAGTAATTCCGGTGGTAAAATTTCAAAATAATCTCTTAGTACAAATAGACATTTTCTATGATGAAATTTAAATTTTCTTTAGAGGGGGAAAGTGTCGAATTGTGAGAATCCTATTTCCAGGTCTTGGAAAGTGGAGGCCTTGGAAAGTAGCCAATTCAACATTTTCTGCTCAAGGTCTGTGAAAAGTATGGAAAATCAAAATATTCTCAGTGTAATTAGCATTTGCAACACAACATAGATAGTATTACAAATATTGACGATATCAGCTACTAATTCCAAAGGGTTTTTTTGCGAAATTTGTCAGTTTTTACCTGAACACTAATATGAGACATTATAAAATGGGTCGGGAACGTGATAAATTAGGTATGGAAAAAAGTCTGGGATTTCATTTCACACAGATATGTATGAACCCTATTAACAGTGGGTGTTAAAGGAGCTACAAGGTACATCAGTCCATGTGCAGAGATATCTTAGGTATCTTGGTAGACATAGTGTATAGCCAGAGCCTGTGACTAGTTAGATAATACTTATTGAAGAAAATTAATTTAAAGTAGAAATAAAACCAGCGGTGTAGCTAAAGGCTTAGAGCATGCTCACCACAATACTAAATGAGTGACCCTAGCCTGCCCCCACCACTGATATTGGCTTAATATTAGGTTTTTGTTTGGGGGGGGGGGTGTTTGTATGACTACGAGTGGCATACTTGATGTAACTATATTTGCCTTTTAATGACCAGGAATGCATGAAATAGCTTCTCAGGATTCAAAGTTATTTATTTCTTGCTTGATTCACTAAATACATACATCACAAATATGCAGTCGGAGTCCATAGTTCATGTGGGCATCGGCTAACACACAAGTTGCGTGTACCAAATGAGATCACATATTTTAGTAACGATTTTGTTTTATTTAAAAAGTAGGTTTTATGTTTGGGATATCCATTATTAAAAGGGGTGAGGTGGCGCTTAGACTTGGGAGAACTCATCACTGCAACACGAAGGTGGAAAGCTGCTGGTAGTTGAGACTTAGATAGGAAGGTTGTAATATTAGACCCAGTGCACTAGTCCGAGTCTGCTGTGACTCTCAACTGGCCCTGTGACAGCTATTTGGGCAGACGGATGAGAAGACTTGCCAGTGTGTCCAAATATCTGTCATAGAGCTGGTTGAGAGTCACGCAGATGTGGACTTATAGTACACATGAAGTAGGTCAATTTCAAATCAGAGTTGTTGGATCATATTTTCCTGTACATGCATACACTATAAAGTCAGTTAAGGCTGTTATTATATTTTTGTGGTATTTTGTGACTGTATTTTAGATTCATATACACTATGATTTATTGTAATTTACATTGCACATATATCATTATCGCCACAGACTGCCACGCCACTATTTCCTTATAATATAAACTAATTTTTTACAGATGGGTGTCAAAGTCATGGGTCAGTTCAGGAAGGTTTGCGCTCATGGTACGGCAGTGTTCAGTAATGTATCGTCTACATTACCAAAATGAAGTATAAAGTGAGTATACGAAACATTACTGTACACTGTCCCATGGTGAATGCAAACGGTTCACACTCGTGAACTCACACCTGAGTATACAATTACATTTGTTTAATTCCAGGCTAGTGGCTACCCTACAGTACTGAACAAGTAGTCGAAATATGTACTGATATGTCATTCCATTCCTCTCAATGCGATGAATGCAGTGGCATACTTTGACTATTGAGTAAGGCATGCTATGTATAATCAAATAGCGTTCCGCTGGGAGTCGAACCCAGGACACTACTCAATGTGACAAGAGAGAATGCCTCCAATTGGAACCGTGTGTAAATAAATGTACCAGTCACACCTCCAACTGCCATCATTGAGCATGCATTAAATAGCGGTCCCATGCCATTTTGGCACTCACAAACTTTAGATCGAGTGTATAAAAGCCACTAGATATGTGGCAGAGTATGTGATGCAATACATAGTACAACAAAGCGGAGTGTAAGTGAATCTGATGTTCAGTTACAATATACCACGAAAATATAATAGAAGCCTTAAGGGACGTTTTATATTACACGCGTACAGGAAAATGTATCGCGGCGTCTCTCTACATTTTAATTACGCTCTTATACCTTGCATCTTATTGCTATATGGTAGTTCACGCAATGCTAAATTACGCAGACCTATTGATAATCTAGCGTCAATTGTACACACATTTTATATTAGCTGATTTGACAATTGCGCTATCAGCCTCGCTTTCAATTCAAGATGGCCTCGGTGTGATAGAGGTCTATATGCTTAAAATGCCTGGTCAGAAACTTGATTGATAGAAGAATATAATTGTTTAATATT